>JARHVA010000155.1:1212500-1625000 GCA_037957365.1 Torreya grandis | reverse complement strand
ACTACCTGGTTTACCTTCTAAGAGAGAGTTTGAATTTTATATCGATGTAATTTCAGGGGTATATCTTGCATCTAAAGCACTTTATCACATTAATGTGGAATATTTTCAAGAACTTAAGCTCAAATTCAAGAGTTGTTGGAAATTGGCAACATTAGGCTGTGTGTGTCTCCTTGGGGTGCACTTATGGTCTTTTTGAAAAATAAGGATGGAATCTTGAGATTGCATGTTGACTACCACATGATTAACATGGTTACTATCAAGAATCATGATCCTTTTCCAAACATAGATGATCTATTTTATCAAATGAAGGACACAACTATCTTTTCTAAGATAGACTTGAGATTAGGACATCCATAGCCTTCGTATTCTGTTGCATTTGAAGAGAAACTAAGAATGAACCTATAAGAAGATAAAATATTATAATTTAAAAGGGAAGCCAACATTTCCCTGGCACCTACACCATTTTTTGTACTTGAGCCATCAAAGAACAACTTCCACATACCATTGGGGTCTTCTTTAGGTCCAATGAGGGAAGGCATGAGTTGATTCTCTTCATGCTACAAATAAACACCCATATCTCTTTCCTCAACACCTTCTAAAGGGTTGCGAAATTGATTATATCCCCATATCTCATCTAAGAACAAGTCTATAACCTCTTCAAGATGAGTGTTCAACACCTATCTAATTCTAAACTCATCCTCATCAAAGATAGTATAATTGAGGTTTATGCTATCTCGCTGATGGGGTTCATGTGGAATTGTGCCATGGGTTCAGCCTTGATTGAGACTTTATTATCGTACCTTATTATAAATTCCATGTAAGGCCAATCTGCTACAAGATAACCCCCAATTTTAGCTATGAATTTTCTAAAAAGACAATGCAAAGCGGGGAGTGACATCAAAGATCAACACATCCTGCACCATCAAAACACTAGGATAAGCATGCAGGGTTAAGCTAAAATCCTTGATGATACCTGATGGCTTTGTGTAAGAAACATCAAGATACAAGACTCCCTTGGTATGCGGCTCATATTTAAGATGTAGCTGATCAACTCTAGACTTTACCATTTTAGAACTCAATATAGACATTACAAGTTTATGATAATGCCCTTTGGTTTAACTAATGCATCTATTACATTTATGAATTTAATATTAGTGTAGTTTTTTTATTTTTCCCTATTTTTTAATTAGGGAAATTGTATATTTGTGCTTACATGGAGTTTTCCTACATTTGTGGGATAGGCTAACTTATGTGGAGATGTGTGTCATAAATGTGTCATAGGTGTCATAAGTAACTCCCTTGATGGGGAGTTACTTCTCTATTCTTAGCACCTTGTCACCACCTTTCATGGAGGAGTTACAATCTATTCTTGGGGTGCCTTGGCCACCTTTTGTGGAGGAGTTACTTACGTGATCTCCTATATGTATTCTTCACTTTGGCCATCTCATGTTAATCAGATTTTGGTTTTCTCCATTTTGTCTTGTGCAATTTATCTTCTTGTATAATTTCAAATTGCTTTAGCATCTATGTGGTGTGCACTTTCTTCATCTCGTGTGATCACGTCTCCATTGCATTCACATTATCCGGATTCTGGCAACAACTCTGATATGGTATCAGAGCCACTCCGGTAATCGTGTGTCTAGTTATGCTATTAGTTTATTTTGAAATTCTTACTTTGCTTTCTTAGTGTTTTTTTAAACTCCGTTGCATTTGAGAGCTTTGGTAGAGTTTTTTGAAAACTCATGAAAATCCATACGAAAACTTGTTTAAAAAAATTACTTCTAAGTTAAAAATTGCCAAGACATCTTATAGATTTGTTGTGGCTTTAGCAAAGGTAGTAGAATTCCTTTTCTTTTGGTCATTCTGTAGGAAAAGATAGATCTTTGCAATCTGGTTTCTATTCTTGGATGCCATTTTTAGTGTGGGGCATCTGGTAGGATGAGGTGTGCGACTCCAGCAGGGCGTAATCTAGCTCCACAGCCCTATCTTTGATGTTGTCCTTGCTGAGTTCAGTCTTTTTTGGTTTCCAGCGCCCCAAGGCCACACTGGATACTCTTCTGGTCAAGCATCCTTTCTATAGCAACACCATGCCAAGTAGCAGCAACACCTTCAGCAACAGCCACACCATCAAATCGTACGGCGTGCAGGTCTGCAGATTATTCATTTGTTTTTTCTGCAAGCAAAATTTGAACTTTTTTTTGGCACCCCTTCCTTGCTTGGCGTCCCATGTGGGCTCTTGGACACCTGGCATCCATCAAATTGTCTTTTGTTTTATTTTTTTAAGTTTAAAATTGACTTGTCAAAAAAAGAAATAGTCAATTTCACTTAATATTAAGTTTTTTTAGACAATTTGATAATTTGGGGGTTTAGATTTAAACTTGTATCTTCGCCTGTTGAAGACGAAGGGTGAGGCCCGTGTTGGTAGGAGGCTAATTCCCCCTCACAAAGACCTCATTTGGATTCCTCGCTCTGTGTCGAATCCAATGAGTGGTTGGAAGACCACTTTCTCTCTCAAAACAGGCATTTTTAAAATGTTTTAGTGCTTTTTTTTGCAAAAATACTAGTTTACGAGAAAATTGAACCTTTAATATCTTGTAAATGGTAGCTCAGATTTGGGTGCCATTTTTTCAAAAGTGTTTATAATTCAATTATCCACAGTGTAGGTTTGTTATTTGTTTAAAATGTACTATTTTATAAAGTGCCTAAAATTTGGGTCTCCCAGGATGCATTTTCGGTTGAGTCTGACGTCTTGTTTGCTTATAGTCTTGCATTGATTACTCTAGGATGCATTCTTGGTTGAGCCTAGTGTCTTTTGAGTGTGCACTTTCATATTTTTTGGGCCCTCAATATTTTGGTGGGGTGATTTCTTTTCACAACTTGCAATCTTTGCTTTCATTCTCCTTTCTGCATAAATTCACAACTTGTAATCAACACAACTTCACCTAAATTCAGCTTAAAATGGATTATTTTCAACTTAAACCCCTAACACCCTTTAAATATCATGAATGGAAGGTTACAATGTCAATCATTATTAGAAGCAAAGGGTTGTATAGGATCACCATGGGTACTGAAGTAGAACCCAACACTGATGCTGAAAAGGTTAAGTGGTACAATCGTAGTGATGAAGCCTATGCATTACTAAGCTTGTCTATGTCTCCAATACTTATCCTCCATTTAGAAACCTCCAATACTCCCAAAGACATATGGGACACCTTAGAACTCTTATTTGGGAAGCTTGATGAGATGAGAGGACATGAGCTTGAAAACGATCTCATAAGTCTAAGTCCTAGCAACTTTGACACCTTACATGACTTCTTCACTAAGTTTAAGGCCCTTATATTGCAATTGAAAGAATGTGGGATAGAGAAGAAAGATGATCAACTCATCCTTTCTATTCTTGCAAAGTTAGGTCCAAGCTATTCAGTCTTTGTCTCCACTTTCCATGCCACAAAAAGTGCCCTTGGCACTACATGGAAAATGCCTTCTTTGGATTCATTCATTGCTGACTTGACTAAGGAGCAAGATAAGCTAATTCAAATGGGCACAATAAAGTCTACTCAACCCCAAGCTTTGATAGCTGGAAATGGTAAGGATAAGACTTCAACAAAGGAGAAGAAGAAAAAGAACAAGGACCAGGAGAAGAAGAAAGAAAACAACAATCCTGCCAAAAAAAACACTGAGTCTTCCTCTTCCAATGCTAAACCTAAGAAGGAGAAGGTTAAGTGTGCCTATTGTAAAAAGACAAGGCATGATGAACACAAATGCATGAAGAAATAAATAGATCACCTAACTCATCTTCTAGAGAAGCACAATATAGGTGTTCTTGAGTCCATCAAGCAGAATTCATCTACCCAAGATTATACTAAGGCAAAAGGCAAGGGTAAGGAGAAAGAAAAGGGCAAGGCCCTTGTAGATATATCAGATTATACATCTTCATGGGTCATTGACTTGGGTGCTTCTCAAGGTTATTCAAATTGATAATGGAGGGGAGTATGTCAGCACCAGGTTTGAGCAATTTTGCACCATAGAGGGGATTGATTTGTAGCGTACAGTCACTTATAGTCCTTCACAGAATGGGGTTGCAAAATGCAAGAATAGGTTCTTGAAAGAGATGGGTAGCTGTATGATTCACTCCAAATCCTTAGTACCACAATATTGGGCCAAAGCCATCAATTGTGCTTGCTACATTCAAAACAGGGTTCCTCACAAAGCTTTGAAAGGGATAACACCCTATAAAGCTTGGCATAAAATGAAACCTAATGTTGAGCACCTTAGGGTTTTCAGATCCCCAACCATGGCCCGCATTCTAAAGAAGAAACACAAAGCTATGGAATGTTAGTCCAAGCCTTGCATCTTTGTAGGATATCCAGATGGTATTAAGGGGTATCATCTTCTAGATCCAGTCACTCATGAGTTGTTCATTGAGAGAAGTGTCCATTTTCAGGAGAGTCCTAGAGACTCAACACTTGACACTTCTTCTCCCTCATTAGATCTAATTCTTCATGATGATTCCTCATCAGATTCAGATCAACCATAGTAGGTTCTTAAGCTAAAGACATCTTCTTCTTCTTTGAGTTCAAACAGTGAGGACAGTGATGCAGTGTCATCCACCTCCAGTCAGTCAGAGGATGAGGATTTAGCACCTGACTCACCCACTTTCAGGCCTCTTTGGGCCACACAGACACTTGAGAGTGCTAGTACTTGGGCAGGAGATCTTGTAGATGACAGACATACTAGGGGAGATTTTTAGAGAGATTCGCATGCCTTCTTTGCTTCAGTTTCGGATCCACAGACTTTTCAAGAGGCATCTGGGGTACCTGAGTGGGATAGTGCTATGGAGGAAGAATATTCTTCCTTAATCAAAAATCACACTTGGGATTTGACTTCACTTCCTAAGGGAAGAAAGATGGTTCGATGTAGGTGGATATATCAGACCAAGTTTGTAGCAGATGGGTCGGTTGATAAGTACAAAGCACGATTGGTCGCCAAGGGTTTCTCATAGGTGGCAAGCATTAACTACTCAGAGACCTTTGCACCCATTGCAAAGATGACTTTTATCCGACTCACCTTGGCTATTGCCGCAGCACATGGTTGGGATGTGCACCAAATGGATGTGAAGAGTGCCTTTCTTCACAGAGACCTAGAGGAGTAGATCTACATGGAGCAGTCGCTAGGATTTGTTCAGTATTCTTCCTTAGTATATAGACTTAAGAAATCTATCTATGGCCTTAAATAGGCCCCTCAGGCTTGGTATGCCAAGATGGATTCCTTCCTTCTCATAGTGGGTTTCACTAGGTGCCATTTTGATCCCAATGTCTACTTCTTATGGTAGGATGATTCGCTCCTAATTTTGGTTCTATATGTTGATGACCTTTTGATCACTGGGAGTTATTCATTAGCTATTGCAGTGGTGAAGGCATTTCTCCAAGATAGATTTGACATGACAGACTTGGGTTTGTTGCACTACTTCCTTGGCATCGAGATTTCACAGTCAGATTCAGGGATTTCTCTTGCACAGCCTAAGTATGCTCTTGATTTATTGGCTCAATTTCACATGGCTGATTGCAAGCCATCTCTGACTCCCTTTCTATCAGGAGTCAAGCTTGAAGCTGACTATTCTTCACCATTGGTTGATGCCACTCAATATCGATAACTTGTTGGCAGTCTCATCTACTTGACTCACACTAGGCTCGACATATCATATAAAGTGGGACTTGTCTCTAGATTTATGCAAGAACCTCATGAGTTGCATTGGAAAGCAGCTAAGAGGATCTTGCATTACATACAGGGTTCACATAGATATGGGATTCATTACAGATTTGGCATAGAGGTTGACTTGGTTGGATATATAGATTCAGACTGAGCTGGCGATTCACAGACTTGCAAGTCCACTTATGGTTATAGTTTCTCTCTAGGTTTAGGGCCTATCACTTGGTCTAGCAAGAAGTTGAATGCTATTGCTATATCATCTACAGAGGTAGAGTACAGGGGAGCTGTTAATGCAGCTACTGAGGCTATTTGGCTTTAGGAGATTCTTTTTGAGTTTGGCATTCCTATTAGGCAGCCCACCATCATTTATTGTGACAAATAGATTACCATTCAGATTTGCAGGAATCTAGTTCAGCACCAGCGGACCAAGCACATAGAGATTCACATGCATTTCATTCGAGAGCTTATTCATAGTCAGGTCATTGACTTGATATTTTGTCAGTCTTCAGAGCAGGTTGTAGACATCTTCACCAAACCTTTCACTAAGAGCAATTTCATTCATCTACGAGCTCTTCTTGGGGTGTAGTCCACATCTGCAATAGCATCATCTTTTGGGGGGGGGGCACTAGCCTCTTCTTTCTTTTATGTCTCTCTTTTGGGGGGGAGTTTTTTCCTACGAGTTTTCTCCTTTTCTCTATCCTATGGGAGATTGCATTTGTACATGGGTACTTCATCAAGCCTAGTTGCTAGGACCCATTTTATATTTCCACACTGCCCACCTAAGTTGTGCTTATGGGGGGGAGGGGTATTAGTGTAGTTTTTTATTTTTCCCTATTTTTTAATTAAGGAAATTGTATATTTGTACTTACATGGAGTTTTCCTACATTTGTGGGATAGGCTAGCTTATGTGGATATGTGGGTCATAGATGTGTCATAGGTGTCATAAGTAACTCCCTTGATGGGAGTTACTTCTCTATTCTTAGCACCTTGTCACCACCTTTCATAGAGGAGTTACAGTCTATTCTTGGGATGCCTTGGCCACCTTTTGTGGAGGAGTTACTTACGTGCTCTCCTATATGTATTCTTCACTTTGGCCATCTCATGTTAATCAGATTTTGGTTTTCTCTATTTTTTCTTGTGTCATTTATCTTCTTGTATAATTTCAAATTGCTTTAGCATCTATGTGGTGTGCACTTGCTTCATCTCATGTGATCACGTCTCCATTGCATTCGCATTATCTGGATTCTGGAAACAACTCTGATATTTAATGAATAGTGTATTTATATATTTTTTGGATATGTTTATTCTAGTTTTTCTTGATGACATACTGATCTATTTTTATAATGCAGCTGAACATGAACAACATTTGTGTTTAGTTCTGTAAAGGCTAAAGAAACTTAGTTTTTTTGGTAATCTATCTAAATGTGTTTTCTTTCAAACTGAAATCCACTATTTAAGTCACATAATATCTAAGGTTGGTATTTTTATTTATCTATCTCAGATTAAGGCTATCTAAGAGTGGCCTACTGCTAAAAATGTACATGAAGTATGTAGTTTTATGGGGCTAGTTGGTCATTGTAGAAGGTTTGTTGAAATTTTTTATAAGTCGGTCAATCTAATAACTTCTTTGAAATGTAAGGTTAAGAAGTTTGCTTGGAATTTCAAATGTGAATAACATTTTCATAATCTTAAAGAGATATTAACCACATCACTTGTACTTATTGTGCTAGATCCTAATAGAAATTTTGAAATATGGGTTGATGCATTCAAAGAAGGCTTGAGTGATGTGTTAACACATGATGGTTCAATTGTGGCTTATGAATCTATTGAGGTCAACATACCCCCATTTCTAAAAAATGGGGACCCTTGTGTCAAATTGTACAAATTTGTATCCCAAATTGAAATTTTCATTTGATCAAGATCATCATTAACATGTTTTTACATCTTTTTTATTTGAAGATCATCCACACTTAGTTTGGTTGGCTTATTTGTTCATGCCTCTGGTTTGATCTTATTGCTAATATTAGATCTCCATGTTTCAGGTTACAGGTTCACTGGAATTCATTCCAAATGGGCAATACTTAGGGTTTTGTGTTTAAATGTTTTGCTAACCTTTGGTCTATAATTGGTTAAGAGAATTCATATTTGAATTGATAAAACCGTAGTCTAAGATTTTAACCTAGGTTCCTTTTAAATTCAAATTTGGTAGGAAAATTTTACATGGGAATAATTAATTATGCTATGAACCTAATTAGATTTTTATCCTGAGGCTTAGTCATGTTTTTCAACACAACCAAGATTTAACCTAAAAATTCTATGTTGGGTCCCTTTACGTCCCAAACCCCTTTGTTCTCCTTTATCTTAGCATGGTCCAACTAATGTAGAGTCCATTTTAATTCACAAGGTCACTTTAATAAGTCTTGGACCTAGCTTAAGATTTTAACCTAAATCTTTAATTCTATTCATCAATACAATGAAAACCTCAGGATAAGAATTTATGCTATGTCTTCCATTATTCATAGGGTCCTTTTTTTAATTATGTTTCTAGCTTGGGCTAAATTTTTATGCTAAGTATTTTATAAATTGTGGGGTCCCCTTTTATTATGTTTTAAATCTTAGAATAAACTTTAGCCTAAATTTTATTCATGTTTATTAACACAAATTAAAACCTTTAGTCAAAGTTATATGTATTCTCAGGCCTAATTTTTGTGCTTGTTTATAGGATCAACAATCTGTGTTGGCTCAAATGAGATTGATCTATCAGATCATAACGAGCATTGACAATTAAAATCCCCAAAATGATTATATACGTGTCATGAGTTTATTAATAGGATACTAAGCAGCCAATGGTGGTGCATCCCTCACATTGTGATCCAATGGAGTGCATTTGCCTGAATAAAAGTGATCTAGCTGTGCAAAGTAGACATTGACCTTTCAACAAAACTATGGGTATATGTGAAATCACCACATGGCAAAAACATGTTAACCTGATAGAGCTAACAAAATATAAAGTGTAGAAGCCCCATAGAGTTTCCAACTGGCACAAGCATGAAGCAGAGTGAACCCAAAAGTGATAAGTGGTAAATTTAGCAAGGAGTCTTGAGGAAGTAATTTAAAATTGATGGTCACATGGCCATCAAATATGCTCACGTGAAATTCAAATGATTATCGTACAAACATCAAAATTAATCTCAACAAATATTATTGAGGAGGTACTCAAAAATTGATGGTCGCATAGATGTCAAAGACGTTCCCATAGATGTCAATTTATGGGCACATAGATGTCAATTTCAAGATATCCATTTAGCATGGATATTTTAAATAGGAATGAGACCAAAGACATTCAATCTTGAGGATAAAGATCAATGAACCATGTTGATTTACACATATCAATCCAATGGTATGAGATCAAAGCAAGATTTTCAAAAGGTAACAGTCAAATTTTTAAAATTAATGAGTAAATTACCACAAAGATGCCATGGCGGTGCCACATAAGCAAAAAATGACAAATCTAAAGATCTTGTGGATTCAAAAAGCTAAAGGTATAAACTCAACGATCCAAATCAAATCTAAGTCACAGACTCACTTAAGTTCAAACAAGATACTACCATTAAAGCTCTGAGAAAACTTACAAAAAATCCCTAGCTAACAAAATATAAAGTGTAGAAGCACCATAGAGTTTCCAAGTGGCACAGGCATGAAGCAGAGTGAACCCAAAAGTGATAAGTGGTAAATTTAACATGGAGTCTTGAGGAATTAATTTAAAATTGATGGTCACATGGCCATCAAATATGTTCATGTGAAATTCAAATGATTATCTTACAAACATCAAAATTAAGCTCAACAAATATTCTTAAGGAGGTACTCAAAAATTGATGGTCGCACAGATGTCAAAGATGTTCCCATAGATGTCAAATGATGGGCACATAGATGTCAATTTTAAGATATCCATTTAGCATGGATATTTTAAATAGGAATGGGACCAAAGACATTCAATCTTGAGGATAAAGATAAATGAACCATGTTGATTTACACATATCAATCCAATGGTATGAGATCAAAGCAAGATTTTCAAAAGGTAACAGTCAAATTTTTAAAATTAATGAGTATATTACCACAAAGATGCCATGGCAGTGCCACATAAGCAAAAAATGACAAATCTAAAGATCTTGTGGATTCAAAAAGCTAAAGGTATAAACTCAAGGATCCAAATCAAATCTAAGTCATAGACTCACTTAAGTTCAAACAAGATACTACCATTAAAGCTCTGAGAAAACTTACAAAAAATCCCTAGCTTGCGTAAAAGCTCTAATTTGACCCTGTATTGAGTACAATCAAACCCAAAAGAGTGAATTATCATATGATCTATATAAATTTAATTTATAGCCAAAGAATAGTCCACTAGTGATAAATTTGACCTAATTCAAACCATGGTGGCTCAAAAAATCACTTCCAAGAAAGATGTGGAGCTATATCTAACTTCAGATGCTAAGGGGAGAGTCTTCAAAGATATAAAATTTGATGCCATCACCCTAAACATTGGAGACAACAACTGGTCAAAGCTATTATGGATCATCGAGGAGTGACCATCCATCACAAGGGAAGAGGAGAAGAACCTATTTTTGAGAAGAAGATATTAAGACATAGTGATTATTCAGATGACAAGCCTACACTTTACAGTGGTCAAGCTTGAGGTATTGCATTATATTGATGTTTTCTCCCCTATTGTTAAAATTGCAAAATTGATAAAAGTATGTTAATCAATGAGCACACTCACAAAAGTATAGATTATGTCTCAATGATAACTTTTGATAATTATTATAAACTACCTAAGCCCCAAATACACATGACCACCATAAACAATTGGGCTAAGTAAAATGACCTAAAGACCATCCTTACCCCGTGGTTGTATTCTGGGTATCAAGTACTCTCAGACTTTAATGACAACATTCCAATTAGCCAATTCAGCCTTGGGATCAAGATGATTATGACCTTGATGAATAGGCTATGTGGGAATCTGACCACCACCTATGTTGATAAAATCTAGGTGCCCTTGGTCTATTTTATGGTTGAAAGGGAGCTCACTATAGACACTAGAAAACTACACACATATAGTTTTTCATGACTAAATGCCTCAGGACCTCCCTAAAGAGCCCCTAAACCTTCTTAACCGTTATAAAACCCCTCTTAACCTAACTAATTCACTATTTTCCTAGTCACATAATACTATTTGAAATTACTATTCAAAAGTACTATTCACTATCACTATTCACTGTGGGACCCACTATCACTATTCATGATGACATGGCAAGTGGAATGGCAGGTGACATGGTGAATGACATGGTATGTGACATGGAAAGTGACATGGCATGTGATATGCTAAGTGACATGGAAGGTGATTTTGGAGGTGATATGGCAAGTGACATGGATTAGAAGTGAGGTGGCTTGATGTGGGACATCATACCCCACCTAGGACCCTTCTCAAAGTGCTTGATAACCTCATTTAAGAATCATAAGACCCCCCTTGAAATATGGTGAATTTCCCCTCAACGGACCATTGTCAACATGTATTTCACCTTCACATATGAAATTAACCTTCAAAATAAGATACCTACCTCTTTAGTACTTTGGGAAAGACAAAGGGCACCCATTTCTGACTTCTTAACCCAAATGGGGTCCCCACCCACCTCATTTTGACTAATTCATCCACCACAAAGAGAATGGTGCCATAATTCTATTATTCCTCTTTTGGCATGACTCTTCACAACATGTGTTATAAATACCTCCCTCTCCTTCACCCAAGGTAAAGTTGGAAAGTTGTAAATTAGTATTTTTTGTTATTAACATTTTGTTGCAAGTTTTAAAGGAATTCATCCACTTGAATGATATCATCATCATCTTAGAGATAAGATCTCAAATAATGAAACTCTGCTAAAATCTTTAACAAATCATCTTCAACAAGCCATCCTCAAGCCATCTTCAACAAACATCAAGGTAATTTGTATTGTTTTACAATTTCAATTTCTTCCTCCTTATCCCCATTTGACCTCTTCTTTCTTTATCTCCAAAACATAACCCCTTGAACTTCTTATTTTCCTTTCACCCCTTCTCCTCTTTAACCTTAACCTCTTCATTCTCTTTATTCCATTTACCCATTTACCTCTTCACCATTTACCCCTTTATCCCCTTTTTACCTCCTTTATTTCTTATCCCTTTCACCCATTTACCTCTTCACCACTTATCCCTTTATTCCTTTTATCTTCTTTCTTTCTTACCCTTTTACCCATCTTTCCATTTCCCTTTATCCCCTTACCATCTTTACCTTTTTCCTTCTTTTGATTATCTTGAACCATAACCATAACCTTGCATACTTAACCACCATTTGCTTCTTTGCTTTATGGACCATTTACCCCTTTATCTTTCTTAACCACCATTTATCTATACCAATTTGACCATTTACCAAACTTAACCAAAACTTTAGCCCTTTTCACAAGACAAACCAAACCATTTCCAAACCCAAAACCACAACATTGTCTTAACCAATTTTTAGCATTAGTATAATCAAACTAGTTACTTCATTTTGGTTAATTTAGCAAAGAATTTAACTTCATTGTCTCAAATTTAGTTACTTGTTGTTTTAATATCAGTAATTTATTATTTTATGCAAAATCCTTTTCTTTCATCATTTCAACTTAATTGTTTAATGTAGGTGAATTAACAGGCTCCTAGGAGCTTTCCCTTCTAAGATCTAGCTCACGCTAGGCAATCCACCCATCTACTTGTAAAATAAACAAGTCTCTTTTAGTGTTTTCTTATTTTTAGGTCATCCTCCCAAGCCAAAGAGGAGATCTCCAAAATCACTTGGATCTAATGCACACAATTTAACATGTATTCTTCCACACCCTTCATAACTAGTTTCTTCTTTTCACACTTAGAAAAAAAAGTCAAAAAATAGAGAGAAACATTTTGGCATGCCTGGTGGGACCCCTTATGGGTTCATATTTTTTTAGGCATATAGTTTCATTTAGTGAAAGTTTAATTCTCTTGCAACTCTTTTATTTCTAAATTTGAAAAAAAAAAAAAAAAATCTTTCCTTTCTTCTTTTCCAAAAATCTAAAAAAATAAGTTTTCATCTTAAGGATAGGTTACATTTTACATCTTGCATTTAAGTGCATTTTAGCTATTCCTTGTTTGCATGAAAAGACACCAAACTCTTCTTTTGGGTTAAAATTGAGTGCATTCATTGTATTGCCTGCTTAATGGTTAGCTCACCTAGATTAGTTAAATGCATTATTAATTAATTGGAGCACACATATATTACACTACAAAACTACACACACAAATTAAACATCAAAACTTATTTGAGACAAAGCCCATTGAGATTTTATCACCCTTTGGATCACTTTACCCTACCTGACGATCCCACTTGGATTTCATCACCAAAGGGAGGACCCACTCCATTCTTTGGTGTAGTATAAACTCTAGACAAATGGTATATATCAGCTAAGCATCCACACTAGTTGTGGGATCATGAAGTGAGGGGAGCAAGCCCCCATTACCAGGCCACGTACCCAATCTAGTGTAGATTATTTGAGCACCAAAATTCAACCCAAAACCATCCTTAGATGGATTTTCTAGTACCAAACTTACAAGCCAA
This sequence comes from Torreya grandis, assembly GCA_037957365.1. Classification (NCBI taxonomy): domain Eukaryota; kingdom Viridiplantae; phylum Streptophyta; class Pinopsida; order Cupressales; family Taxaceae; genus Torreya; species Torreya grandis. The sequence continues at coordinate 1,611,634 of JARHVA010000155.1, read as the reverse complement.
TTTCTCCTTTCACACTATCTAAGGCATAAACCAAAAGTGATTTAAAATAAATCCTAGGATTAATTGAGATTTGGTGTGTGTTTTGTTTCCTTTGGGTTTTTTTTGTTTGCTCACTGTGTGAGGTGAGAGGTTTGTTATCCATTTCTAAATTTATCATATGATCTTAATCAGATAAAAAGTGAAAAACCAAAATAATCCACCACCATCTTCTTCTTTGTCCTCATCCATGGATTATACCTTGAATATTGATAGATCATCCCATGCTTCACCATAAAACTATCCCCCACCTATGGTGCCTTCAACAATTCCTGAAGTTGATTCAGATTTTGACACCATTCTGGAAAACAATCTAGTTTCTTTAAAACACTATCTTAATACCTTAGCCTACCATACTTTGATGGCTTTGGTTCCTCCCATAGATCCACCTTATAGTATACCACACCACCTCATGGTTGGTTTTAAATCATCCCACCCTTCTGTTATCCAAGCTTCATATTCTACTGTTGGTCTATCTACCACCACCATCCAAACACCTATTACCCCAATCAATACCTCTAATGTTGACTCAACTTTACCCATTGTCACTTCTACCCCTTTTATCAATGTGGTGTCTTCCACACCTATTTATACCATTCTCTTCAACTTAACCAATATACCAACCTCAACCCCCTTTTAGAACCTAGTATTCTCTATGCCATAAACACTTCCCCCTACTAGCACTAAGATCACTATCCCTCAACAACCCACAAACACTTTAGCATTACTAACCCAAACCATGCCCCCATCAACTAACCCAAATGTACCCCTAAACTAACCATTATTAGGTCCTCTACAAGCCCCCACAACCTCTTATTAGTATATCCCTAACCTGTTAGGATATATTACACCTTCCACCCAACCCTTAATGCCTATCAGTCTTGCGGGGACACTATCCCAACCTCAAATTACTACATACCAATATGTGCCCACTTCTATACCTCTTACCTTATACCAATTCATAGCTACAACCCAACATTAACAAAAATTACCACTGAATTATGCAGCTACCCAACCCCAACCTAACCTGATCAATATGCTTATAGATAAGATGACTGATTTTGAATTATATCTCTCTGGGTCCCATAATATTTTATCTTACAACTAAATCTGTAATGAACTTATCAACCCTTCTATCCTGATTCATGCTTATCCTTCTCAATGATATCTTCCCAAATTCTCTAAGTTTCAGTGGAAGGAGGATCCTCAGTAACATTTGAGGGTGTTTCACCATTATTATTACTTGATTGCCTATGATGATGCTCTCTTTCTCTGAACTTTCCCTATGTCTTTATCAGGGCCTGCCTTGGATTGGTACAATGCCCTTTCTAAACATTCTATCTTCTAATTTTCCCAACTCAACCAAACTTTCTTAGAACATTTTGCTGTCAATATATCCAAGAAGGTCTCCATAACCGACCTCTATTCTATTAGGTAGTTTGATGATGAATCAATTACTCACTTCATTACACAATGGTGAGGCCTCATTAATCAATTATCCTTTTCACTACCCCAAATGAAACTCATTGAAATTTTCTCTCGGGGATGCATAAAACACATCACTCCCATCCTTTAGGTGTAAAAAATTTAGAACCTTTGATGAAGCATTCCCAATGCTGCTTAAACTCGAGAACCAAGCCATAGATAAGGGTAAATTGAAATTACAAAATAAGAATTCCACTTTTAAATCCAATGACCCCTCTTCCTCCAAAATGACTAAGCAACCCAATTCTAAATCCAAAACATCTACAAATGTGGTTGTCTTGAAAATTTCCCACCTCCATCTGTTAACCAACCATGTCAAAACACACCTTCCAATCCTTCTTACCCACTAAATTGAAGTCAAAGCCAGGTTCCCCTAAATAATTAACCCCTATAGGGGAATCTTATGCCTCTATGTTGGATAAATTGCTAAAATCTAATGTTATTCAACTCCCACCAATCAAGCCACCTCAATAATTTAACACTCTCACCATGTGCCTAGGTGGTACAATGAAAATGACCATTGCGAGTTCCATTAGGTCATCGGACATGACATAAACTAGTGTAAAAAATTTATAAGTCTTGTCCAAAACTTGATTGATAATGATGAATTGACATTTGACAACCATAATGCACCCCCCAACCATTCTCTCGATATTTTTCACAAATTAATCCCCTTACCATCCTCCACCTACCCAAACCCATGACAATCAATTTGAACCATCTTCATCTCATGAGGCACACACAATCAACATCATCATAAATGAGCCCATGTAGAATGAGCCTCATATTCCTATTTCCTCTTTACCAACCTCACCTATGGAATAATCAAATTCACCTCTTACCCCTTCAGAGACCCAAGTAGAAGGATATATAGCCCTTTCTTCTCTGCTTGATCAAACCATATCCATTCCCACATCTCCTTTCATATAACCATCCATTGATCTAACCACCCCTTCCTCTACACCACCAAGTGAAATGGTAGAACTCCCACCTTCTCCTTTGGATACCCTAGCAAAAAAGGAACTAGGACCATACCTACATCCTCGATCAAACAAACATCCCCTCTTTTAATCACTCCAAAAGCAACCATTATTTTGGAAACTTTTAGCTTAAGTAGAGATGAAGGAACCATACCCTCTTCTTCACCCAAGGGATTGACATTGGAAACAATAGATCAAGGAACAAAACCTTTTTATAAGCCCTTTTCTTGGTTAGTTCAAAGTTTAGAATTTGCCTCACAACCCAACCTGGATAGAACCACTTACTATCATCGTTTGGGGATCCCATGCCAAAATAGAACCAAAACCTTGACTTCATTAGTGTCCACTTTCCAACCTATTACCACCACATCATCAAACATTTCTTTTCCCCAAGATGTTAGAAAACCATATCATCCACATCCACCTAGATCATCTCATAATCTTCTATCTAATTCAACCAATAATTTAGGTATCTTTCCCACACTTAGCATCACCCATCCCCCCATAAAATCAATCCTAACCCCCTCTAAGCCACCTAAAAAACAACCAACCAAGATGGACTGAAGGGTATAGTTACCTAAACCTCATACTCAAGTTAGACCTATGCCACCTCTTTATCATTTGCCATCTATTTTGGGACCCCACCCTTCTACCATCCCAGTCACTTATTCTACTTTAATTAAACCAACACCCTTTTCTATGCCTACCCCTCTGTCACCTACACCATTGTATTCTTCATCATTCTTAGCTAATTTATCCCCCTCTACTTTTCCACCTATTATCAACCCCCCATTCTCTACTTCAAAAACATCTACAGTTAACCTAATCATAGCTAAGCCAATCCAATCTAAACCATCTACTAAAATTTCCCAACCACTAACCCTTTCTAAGGTCAAGACCATGCCTAAGAAAGTTATTATTTCTCCAATGATCATGTCAATACCCACAACAGCTCTAAAGGAATCTTAATCTATTATTTTATATAGGTTATTGTAAACCTCCATTAAACTTCCACCTATTAAACCATTCACCCCTTCTAACACCAAAACCTCTTGGTTCAATGATGCTCAGATTTGTGTGTACCATAGGACACTAGGACATAATATGGAGAGTTCAAAGCTTTTCAAGCTCTTGTTCATCACTTATATGAGGATGATGATCTTCCATTAGATAAACAACTTTCACATACCTTACTAGCCCAACTACCAACCCAACCAATCCAACCACTATCCCAACCTATACTGACTTCTTCACTCTCATCTATAGGCAAGGGTGAGGAGCCAAAGTAATCACCCAGTTTAACTAATCCCATTTTCCATACCATCTACATGATTACCTAATCTTGAACACAACAAAGGGGTAAAAGAAGAGCCAATGTGTCGATTCTATAGACATATCCTTCATATTTTTAGCCTCTTAACCAGGACCAAACCCCAGAACCACCACCCAAGCCATCACCTAGACCTAGAGTATCCATCCTAGGTCTACCTCCCACCAATTCCTCTGCATCCATTCAAAAAACCATGTTGAAGTAACTTCATCAAGCACTGGTGAAGATGAGCCTTTATGACTTGATCAACACCTCACCTCATCATGATCAGGTATTAATAGATACCTTACAATCTATTGAGATTCAACCAAATGACCCTCAACCCCTTACCTCCTTTGTTGGGACCCTCCAACATTATATCATTGTCACCTTCCAAGATTTTGAGATACCTCCAGCAGACTCTAAGGAATCTGACCCACCTCTATTTGTCACTATATATATATATATAGTGACAAATAGAGGTGGGTCACATCCACATCAAAAGGGGGATGATTGATGGAGGAGCCAACATCAACATAATCTCCTCCCATGCTTTTGATCAGCTACATTTACCAAAGAATATCATGGCTAAAATCACAACAATTCTTCACTCATTCAATGACACCGTGGCCACTACCTTAGGGACCATTGTTCTTTAAATAAGCTTGAGACCTCGCACCATCCCTAAGCTATTTTATGTTTTAGAGGGTGAATTCTAATGTAAAATTTTACTTGGATGCCCCTAGATCTACGCTATGAGTTTCATCCCCTCCAATTTACACCATTGTGTTAAATTCAAACATGAAAGGAAAGCCATAACCATCAGGGCCAATCCCAGTCCTTTTACATGTTGCAAACTAATCTATATGCCTAATTATGTCCTTCTTCCACCTTCATCTCTCTCAAAGTCAACCAATCCCATTAACACAACTACACCATAGTCCATTGCCCATAGTACTTCTACCCTTAATAATGATGAAGCCTTAACTAGTGCATCTATCCCTTCTTCCTAGATTCCTGTTGAGGACTCCTTGACACAAACTTTCCAACACCTTTCTCTTAGGGAGTACCAAATTTTATCCTTATATGCCTTTCTCACTCCTAAAGAATATGATAACCTTCAAAATAACCCTTATTATGACCCCAACATAGGTAACATCATCCCCTTTAGACTTCCCAATAATCAAACATACTTTGTCTATGGGGAACTTGATCAACCACTCCTCACTCCTACCACCACTCCATATATTCAACCTTTCATTTATGATTTCTCCTATCTAAGAAACCCAGCCTTTTCAAGAACCTATCTTCACCATTGTGCTTGGAAAGGATTTGGTATGGGCTTATATGAACAAGGACCTCATGAATTGCTTGTTATCAAGACTCAAAAACCTTTTGAGTTCTTTGGGCTTGGGTTTGAACCACCATAAGAACCCACCTCACCAAAACCTATTGATATCCCCGTGAAATAGATTCCATCTTCTCCTAATACATCTTCTCAATTTGGAGACTCTAACATCATCCCATACAAATTTTGTTTTGATCAGTACCATTAGTTTAGGCCCATTGACCTATCATCATGATGGCCAAAGTAAAACCTTTCCTCTAATTCACCCCAAAATTATCAACCATGATTCACCCACCATCTATCTCATTCAATTCCAAGATGATAATTTTATCCTCACCTACCTTAGTGCATGAGACTCTCCCATCCATAAATCCTCCCCTCTGGAAAATTAGACCATGCTCAATGAATCAACTAGTAATGTTAACTTAGGAACCTAGGAAAATCCTCATATCATTAAATTGGGCCAATCCTTCGACTCAAATGATTAACGTGATTATCTCACCTTCCTTCAAGATTGTAACATCACATTTTCTTGGTATAATCAAGATATGCCTAGGATTGACCCCTCCATCGCCCTTCATAACATTGTTTCCCATCTAGAGGCTAAGTTGGTATGGAAAAAGCTTCACAAAATGCACCCTCCTATAGTTCTTCTCATAAAGGAATAACTTCAACATATTTTATCTATCAACTTTATTCAACCCATTGACTACCCATAATGGGTCTCTAATATTATTCCCATTACCAAGCCCACTGGGGGACTCCACCTTTGTGTGGATTTTTGAGACCTTAACCTTGTCTGCCTCAAAGATGAATTTCCTTTACCCAACATTGACCAACTAGTTGACCTTACCATAGGTCATGAGATGTCATCGCTCATGGATGACTTTTTAGGATACAATCAAATCCTGATCACCCCCTGAAACCAACATAAACCACCTTCATTACTCCTTGGGGAACCTTCTACTATTGGGTCATGCCTTTTGGCTTTAAAATGTAGGAGAAACTTATCAATGGGCCATGACCTATGTATTTCATGATCTTATTAATAAAATTGTATAGGATTATGTGGATGATCTCCTCAAAAAATCTAAACACTGCAAGGACCATTTATTTGTTCTTACTATCATTTTTGACTAACTGATCTAATTCCATGTTTGGGTCAATCCCAAAAAATGTATTTTTGGGGTTTTATCTAGAAATATTATAGGCTTTATCATCTCCCTCCATGTAATTTAGATTGACCTTGCTAAATTCAAGGCCATCTTAGAAATGCCTCCTCCAACAAACCTTAAGCAACTTCACAGTCTACAGGGAAAACTCCAATCTATCCATCACTTCATCTCTCAATTATCAGATAGATGCCAACCCTTTCACCACCTCTTGAAGAAAGATGCCTCTGTCATGTCCCCTTTTTCGTGGACATTGACAGACTTGATGATTAGCCTATTATGCAAACTTCGTAGGCTGATTGGATGGATAGAGGGTCATGATGGAGATTGGCTTGGATTCGATTTGTAGAATTCCTATAGTTGGCTTTCATTTAGGCTATTTCAAACACATTTGGCCTGAGCTCCTATTATTTAGGGATATTTGACATGCAGCGGAGCGCCTTTATTTTGGTATGGTCATGTGCGGAATCCTTCCCTGGTTCACCAACTTTGAACGGTTTGAGGATCCGACATGTATTGAGGGAGATATTAATATTTGATTGATTTAATCAAATATTAATTATTTAGCCTATTTTTAATTAGAAACCCTAATTCTAATTTAAGAAACCCTAATTAGGGCAAGCATATCTTTTTGAGGGTATAAGGGTTTCTCATGGAGGCCATTATTGATTATGCATTGATTATTGATTTTTGATATTGAAGAATTCTTTTGTGAAGACTGAGCCAAGGGTTCCAGGATTCCATTGTAGTGGAGAACGTCAACTCTTCATTGTGTGCGATTCAGAGGCTGTGAGATATCAGCTAATTTATTGCCAAATTGAGAGATAGCTTCATACAGAAGTTATCACAAAGGTTTATAGATTTGAGAGGTAACTTCATACAGAAGTTGTCACAGAGCTTTCCAGGTATTTCTTTATTTAGTTTTTATTCAATAAACTATACAGATAGAGATCTTCTGTATTAGAGCCATATATTTTTAGATCAAGGGTTGAAAACAGACAGGTTGTGCTTAATTAGCGGCCGTACGAAGTCCGTACAGGTCCGTACATATCCACATAGACACTGACCTCAGCATACAGAGATCCCCAATGACTGACATCAACAGACTGAAGACTGACGTCGACAGAGAAGGACCGACAGTGACTGACATCGGTAGTATATCGACCGATGCCAGTGACTGTGTGTTCGACACAGTAGGCCAAGACGTCCAGATTCAAGCTCAATTTCCATATTTGCAAAAGCCCAGGGTTTTAAGACCATATTTTAATATTCTTTTATATGTATGAGAGAAGACTGTAATTGTAATTATCTGAACAAGTGATAAGATATTTGATTGGCAGATAAGAGATTTACTGTGGTTTATTATTTATCTGAATTTATTCTGCAAGATTGTATCTTTGTTCAGAACTGTTTGTGTTTCTATATTCCCAGTTTGAAGGGGATATTACAGTGGTATTAGAGCCAAATTCCTGCCATCTTGTTGGGCAAACCAGAGCTAATGTCCTGCCATCCTATTGGGTAGTTGGGTAGATTGAATCAACGAAGTATCCATGATGTCTTCCAGTACTCAGAAATAGTGGGACAAAGATATGAAGAAGTTGAAACAAAGTTTGAATATGTTGGCTGAAACCCAGAGGAGGATGAATGAAATTCTTTTAGACCCTACATTCAAAGAAAAATTAGTACGGTATATGGCATCCATTCGTAAAAGGTCCACATCACAAAATAAAAAGAAGGAGAAACAAGAGGTCTCTACAGGGGTTGAGGGCAACCCTACACCAGTTGTTAGACATGTTGATTTGACTCAAGAGGATATGAGGGCAGCCATGGGGAATGAGTTGTCTATATCATCTTTGCAATAAGTTTCACTTGAGACTTCTACATTGGAGACCAGCATAGAGCATGCTAATGATATGGATAATAAGAGTATGGATTATTTGCATGATCATATTGCTCCTTCATCTTCACATCAAGAACATCAAACTTGGACATATATGGAAAGGACCCAAAATTTATGTGATATGTGGTCACAAAAGGCCAAGGAGGCTAGATTAGTGGCTGCCAATGTGAGACAACATCTTCAAAACATAAGGAGACAGAAAGGAGTTACAGCAGGTTCTTCTTGTGACAACTTACAACAGATCAAGGAGGGCATGGAGGCAATGAAAGTGGCTCACTCGGATTCTGAGAGACATGTGGATGAGCTTAGTCATGGGGATTTGGACTCTCAGTTAGTTGTAGAGGACATGGGAGCTTGAGATTGTGATGATGAGATAGTATTAGTAGTAGCTTCTTTAGAGTTAGATGAGGATGAGTCCGATGTTGGCATTCAGAGTATGGAGGTATGTTCAGAGGATAGTACATTGAGTGTTGTTGGTGAGTATGTTCCTTTAGTTGTAGCTGAGGAACAATTTGTTGGAGCTGACATACATGTTCAGGATTTTGGAGTACCTGGTCCTGATGAGTTTGGCATACCATTGGAGTCGAGTTTCCAGATTAATTCTTCTCATACAGATGATAGTGTGGTACAGTTGGCCGTGCCACCTTTATAGAGGGATCAGTTATGGGATGGATTGGCACCATCTTTTGCTGATGGAATTGGCAATTTGAGTTGTCCATTTTACTTGGGTTATGATGCTCTGAGAGTTTGTTTCTCATGTGTTCTTGACCATGGTAATTGTACTTTTAGAGTTTGGTTGAGTTGCATTCTCCATTTTGATTATGGGTTCCTCTTTAATCTACTTTTGATGATATTTTAGGAAATTGCATTGATTTATAGTAGTGTAGAGCATAACTACATATGGGATCCAGGTGGATCGAGTGGTTCATTGTTCTGAGATTGCTTGGGGACAAGCAATTTCTGGAGGGGCAGATTGTCATGTCCCCTTTTTCATGGACATTGACAGACTTGATGATTAGCCTATTATGCGACCTTCATAAGCTGATTGGATGGATAGAGGGTCATGATGGAGATTGGCTTGGCTTTGATTTGCAAAATTCCTACAGTTGGCTTTCATTCAGGCTATTTTAGACACATTTGGCCTGAGCTCCTATTATTTAGGGATATTTGACATGCAGTGGAGCACCTTTATTTTGGTATGGTCATGTGCAGAATCACTCCCTGGTTCACCAGCTTTGAACGGTTTGAGGATCCGACATGTATTGAGGGAGATATTAATATTTGATTGATTTAATCAAATATTAATTATTTAGCCTATTTTTAATTAGAAACCCTAATTCTAATTTAAGAAACCCTAATTAGGGCAAGCATATATTTTTAAGGGTATAAGGGTTTCTCATGGAGGCCATTATTGATTATGCATTGATTATTGATTTTTGATATTGAAGAATTCTTCTGTGAAGACTGAGCCAAGGGTTCCAAGATTCCATTGCAGTGGAGAATGTCAACTCTTCATTGTGTGCAATTTAGAGGCTGTGAGATATCAGCTGATTTATTGCCAAATTGAGAGATAGCTTCATACAGAAGTTATCACAATGGTTTACAGATTTGAGAGGTAACTTCATACATAAATTGTCACAGAGCTTTTTAGGTATTTCTTTATTTAGTTTTTATTCAATAAATTATACAGATAGAGATCTTCTGTATTAGAGCCATATATTTTCAGATCAGGGGTTGAAAACAGACAGGTTGTGCTTAATTGGTGGCCGTATGAAGTCTGTACAGGTCCGTACAGATCCACGCAGACACCGACCTCGGCATACAGAGATCCCCAGTGACCGACATCGGTAGACTGAAGACCGATGTCAGCAGAGAAGGACCAACAGTGACCGACATTGGTAGTATATCGACCGACGCCGGTGACTGTGTGTTCGACATAGTAGGCCGAGACGTCCAGATTCAAGCTCAATTTCTAGATTTGCAAAAGCCCAGGGTTTTAAGACCATATTTTAATATTATTTTATATGTATGAGATAAGACTGTAATTGTAATTATTTGAACAAGTGATAAGATATTTGATTGGTAGATAAGAGATTTATTGTGGTTTATTGTTTATCTAAATTTATTCTGCAAGATTGTATCTTTGTTCAGAACTGTTTGTGTTTCTATATTCCCAGTTTGAAGGGGATATTACAGCATCCTTTAGATGGACCAAATATTGTCAATAAGCCTTTGATTCACTCAAAGAGTACTTGATTTCTCCACCTATTCTTATCCCACTTAGGGATGACTAACCTTTTTACCTTTACATATCTACCACTAATCACTCTTTAGGTGTCATGCTAGCTCATTAGGATGAATAAAACAAGGAGAAAGCCATATAATATATCAATTACACACTTATAGAGTATGATTAATGATATACATCTTCATCACTAACTTATTAATCACAAAACATATGTTATCACTAACACTGACCCACTCAAGTATATGAACTCCAAGCCATACCAAAATCAACATATGGCTAAGTGGCTCATGCTTCTAGTTGAGTTCAATCTTGAGTTTCTTCACCAAAAATCCATTAAAGGGTAGGTCATTTTTGATCAATTAGCTGAAGCCCCTCTCCCAAATAACCAACCCATTCTGTTAACATTTCCTAATGAGTCTATTGCAACTCTTTCTCAGGGAGAACCCCCTTACCGAATGACCATGTTTTTTGATGATTCTAAATGCCAACATGGTGGGGGTGTAGGAATAATTCTCATACCCCTTCATGGTGAACCTCTTCCATTATCCTTTAAACTAAACTTTGAATGTATTAATAACATGGTAGAATATGAAGCTTTGGTCATCAGTCTCCAAACCACTTTCACCTTAAAAATCCAAACCATTTCTACCTTCGATGATTATCAACTCATGATTAACTAGGTCAATGGGTTCTATCAGTGTAAAAATGACATTTAAAAAAAGCATAAGATCCTCATTGATGAGCTCTTAACATCTTTTGATCATTATCAAATCTAATTAGTTCCTCGATCTATTAACAAATTTGCAGACACAATGGCCTCTCTTGCATCTCGAATACCCTCTCAACCTACAAAATCCAATTTATTTGTCACCATCCACCATTTCATTAGGCCCTTGTATATTATTTTAGACCTTCCAGCCATCTATAATGTGGAGGCATCTCCTTCTGATGTCTGGTATGACCAAACCTTTAATTACCTTAACCTCGGCATCATTCCACCTGACCTCTCAAAGAATGCCCAAAAGGCCTTTATGTAGGGTACCTCTCATTATACCATACTAAGGGAATCCTATATAAATGTGGTTTTGATGGTCTTCTCCTTTGTTGTTTACATAGTCATGAGATTCCTCATGCCATCAAAGAAACCCATGATGGAGTTTATGGGGGACATTTTAGTGGCCTCGCTCTCACCAAAAGAATCCTACACCTGGGTTACTATTGGCCTACCCTCAATCAGGACTGCTATGACTATGTAAATAAGTGTGTTAAATGCAAACAACATGCTAACTTGTATCATGCACCTACTCATGGGCTTCAGATATCCATGGATTATTGGCCCTTATCACAGTGGGGGTTGGATCTCATTGTATAAATCAATCCTCACTCTTCTTAGTGACACCAATATATCATCACCACTATAAAATATTTCACCTAATAGGTGGAGGTCATCCCCCTTATCTCCATTAAAGCTGAAAATAATTTATATTTTATCAATCATCACATTATCTATCATTTTGATGTCCCTCACAAAATCATAACAGATAATGGCAAATCATTCAAAAATAAAAAATTTCAAGCCCTCTACGATGCTTTTGGCATCAAACTCAACCATTCCTCGCCCTAATATTCATAGGCAAATGGATAGGTAGAAGCCTCCAATAAAAATCTCATAAAAATGCTGACTAAAGTTGTAAGTGCTTTAGGCTGAGATTGGCACATACACATCCCATTTTTTTTGTGGACCTATTGCAGTAGTATCCACACTATAATAGGTGCTACACCTTTTTCCTTCATCTTTGGTGTAGATGTTATTTTACCACTTGAAGTCTAGATTCCCTCTCTTCATATTTCCTTACATGACATCATTTTTGAAGAGGCTTATTGTAAAAAACACCTCACACACCTTGAATTACTTGTTGAACATCACCTTGTTGCCCTTAACCATCTTCGCATCTATCAAGAGCATATTACTCATGCTTATAAAAATCACCTAAAAAATGGGAATTTAATATTATAGATCTCATCCTAAAATAAAACCAACACGTGACCAACATGGAGAAGAGTAAATGAGGCAAGTTTGCTTTTAATTGGCTTGGATCCTACATCATTACCCATAAGTATGGATCAAGAGCTTATCATTTGTCCTCTCTCAAAGGCAAACTAGAACTTGAGCCTCTCAATGATTTGCATCTTTGTCTGTTTCTCTATTAAATAAGGATCAAGCTCACCTATTTGTCTAACTTAAGCTCACCCCTTGATTATGAGATTTTAACCTTCACCCACCTTTCTCCTCCCCTTTTGAGGACAATTGATTACAATATAGAACCATGTGATTAACCATCATAGTCATGGCCTAATCCTAAATATGGGTACCATGGATCTACCTATAGCATGGTTCTCATGGATACTTTTCATCTCTAACAAGATGGAATCCCATGGTAACTATCTCTCAAAACCATACCCTTTCACATATCATTGACCATTACACATTCTTGTGTAAATTTTTGCCCTCATAAAGGTAAACCTATGAACCTAATTAGATTGGTCCATGTCTAAACACATTTCATCTCGAAAAAATTACTTGGGGCAATATCTTAAGCATTACAGACTACTCCCTTGAAGGACAACTACCCAAAAATAAAATAAAAACTACCAAATGTAAAGTAGATTGCTCCCTTGAAGGACAACTATCAAGATCATTAAATAAATCTAATAAGCTGAGACCACTCCATTGAAGGATGGCTAAGTTCACTTTATCAAAAGTAGAGAAATTTCTTAGAAGCTTCCCACATCGATCAACTTCCCATATATAAAAATAAAGTAAAAGACCCACTATCACAACAAATTCTAAAGCTGTAATCGGCTCTCCAACAACATAATAAGTTGGAAGCCACAACCAAATTCCACATGTAGACTTCCCATATTGATCAATCTACATCTAGCATATGACATGGACTTGTCTATTACCATTCTTAGGTCACCTATAGAAGGGGAAAATTAATTCACATGAGGTTATCATGCATATCACCCATCACCCTTCACACCACCTATCACCCATCTTCCCTTTAGACTATCTATAAATCAAGGGATTTAGAGCTTACTTGACACCTTATGATCAAGAAACCCTTTTTATCAATTAACATATGCTCATGCACAACATTTGAGGGTATTATATTCATTAAGTCGATCACACTTTAGGTCTATTTTTAGTCCTTATCAAAAACAAAGCAAAAACAAAACATTATGCCCTATTCTTTATGTGTTTGGTTGGTGTTTTCTTCATGACTTTTACCATCCAACATTACATCAACAATATCATTCCTTTTACATTAAGTGAGATTAAAATATACATAAACATACCAATGATAACCATAACTATAACATCCAACTAGAGACATCCAACACATTTTGTACATGTTTACATCAAAATGTGCAATCTTTTATTTAGGGTATGAAGAGTCACACAACACATACATAGTCATCAAATTACATATTGCCTAAATCACATGCATACATTATTTTCCTACCTAAACATTAGATTGATTATCTAGTGACTTTGGATTTATGTTCAGCCATCCTTCTACTTGATTACTCCCAGGAACTACGTCGACATACATACATCAACATACCTTATGAAGAAGGAATCATTTATTTAGGAATGTTTGCCTCATGAGCTCGATGGTAACATTAGTGCAGGATAAGGGAATGACTCTCCTATTCATTGTTGTTGTTATTATTGATGATGAATGTGGTCCAAAATGGTAGTATTAGTGCATAGAGGGACATACACCATCATTTGCAATAGAAATTTGAATGATGATTGTGTAAAGGTAGATGTGCTCACATGAAGGACATGATCTGATCCTAGTACTAGTCCTTATCATGATTCTTTAAATATAATACCTACCCATTCTTCCTCATTACCCTGGTTCTCCATTCCATAGTGATCATTGGTATTTCTTTCTTGAACATCGTAGTCTTTTCTTTTGTGCTAACTGAGCATTCATCTATGGCAAGGGAATGGTCACCTTATCCAACTGTATAAAAAATATCTTGGACCATGTAGCTCCCTACTACCAAGACCTCCTCTAAGTAGAACCCCAAGTCATCAATTTCAAGGAACTAGGATAGAGGATGTAGACATGACCACTATTTGTCTAGCCTACCCATGTAGCTCTTGGGTCAGGCAAGGTCCATCCTATGTCACTCACGATGCTACTAACTTCCTTACTTGTATAATCTACTTGATCATCAAAGAAATTCTTTATAAGTCATTACTTCACTATTTACCTTAAAAATTAACTTGTAACGGTGATGAACCTTGGCAAAGCGACTCTGTAGATCTGGATAAACCCCCACCTCCTAAAACTCAGCTCGTAGTGGTAGACACTATATCTAAACTTCTACCCTCACATAAGTTTAGAAGGTGTAACCTCATTAAAAAGGCACCTCTTCTTTGGATTATCTCCACTAAAGATCATTTGTGGTACTTAGCATTGTGTTCCCTTCTAAATTATCCTACCTTGCCCATCCGTATCTCTCATCCTACTAAATGTGGGATCATTATGGTAACTATTTACCAATCTACACCATGCACTGTCACTAACACCTTCACCAAAACCCAAAAATATTATTTTATAAGGCATTCTCCCTTGGCCCAAACCAACCCATGTGGTCCATCCAATTAAGGTAGCCAATTTGAGCACCACTCACCCAACCCTTATTGAACTACATTGGCCTAATGTCCATAGAATATGTAGGTGCTACTTCACTTCTACAGGAAGCTCGACCACTAACAACTAATTCCCATCCCCTATTTCTTCTCACTCATTTATACCACTAATAGTTACCTTTTGCTTAGGGCATCCTACATCAAGGAAGATTTGAATTATTTCTTCAGCATCCTTATATTTTAATACCATCTAATACTTCCTCTTAAGTTTTTGCCCCATTGCTGGGGGAACTGCATTGGCTTGAGGTCTTTTTGGACTATGTAGGTAGCCCTCAGTTAATGAGGTCAACTAAACCACATCCTTTATTTTGTTTTCCCTCCTAAAATCTCTTCCTCCACTTCTCTACCTATCCCTTCACCACCTACCTCCCTTCAGCTTGTCAATCTCTTTTAACACAAGGGTTGATATCCTTCCTCATTGGCCCCTCTTATCTCCTATAAAGCCACCACCTACTCTGCTTTGTTGGCCTCCCCATCATATTTCCTTGTGCATGCTTCACGGATCACTCCTCCACCCACCTTTTATGTTTCTTGTCCCTCTCCCAACTTCTTATCAACCAGGCCCTTTATCCCCTTCAACTTCTTTCTCCGTCCTCATCATCTGCCCTCACCCTTGACTATTTGTTATACCCTTTTTATCACTCTCTTTTCCTCACTAATTCCACATCATACTATTCATCTCACAAGATTTTTGTTTCCTCTATTGCTGTGATTTTTATTTATGTGTACGACCACTCTCTACCATTTTTCCATTCTTCCCATTGTACCCATTTTACATTCTTCTTGTTTGATTTTTTTACCCATCCTTTCATCCTTTTTGGTCTTCTTTTTTCCCTCCACAACTAGTTTCTCCCTAGGTATTTATCCTTTGAGAAGCCTTCCATAATTTCCTCTTTTCTTCTTCTCAGTTCTTGCCTTTTGCCTTTTGCATTCCCCTTTTCCTCTTTCCATCTCAGTTCTCACTTGTCTTTTGCATTTGTGTGAGTATCCTTGCTTTGTATCCCTACTTAAATTCTTATTTTTTCTTCTTATCATCCCTTATCTTCATCTCATTCCCTTTCATTATTTTCTACCATCCTCTACCTTTTCTCTATTTCCTTTCATTTTTATCATCTTGAGGACATTCCTTGTTCTTCCCAACCTTATTTTTTTCCCTCTTATATGTCCATGCTTGGATCCTTCCATCTTTCTCCACCTTCATCTTTATATGTGACCTCATTATTTCCTCTACCTATCTCTTCATCCATCTCCTGGTCTGCCTTCACCTCATCCCTTCTTGGATCTCCCTTATGTTCTCCAACTCAACCTCCACCTCTTTAGTGTGTGGTTACTAGTTGTGCCACTTCTACATCTCCTTGTCTACTTCCTCGTGTCCTCCATGCCCTTGCTTTAATGCACAAAATACAAAACCTAATCCCTCATTTAATTAATATTATTATTATTATTTTCCTCACTTCGTATTCCAAAACCCCTCAACATCTTTCTCTGAATTCCCTCAAAACTCAATGCTTACTTGTTTTGGGGCCCCATTGACTCAAGGGTCAAGGGTTCAAATCTTTACCACTTCTTGTTTACCCACTCTACTACTTTGCTTCCCCAAATTTTTTAATCATACCCTTCTATAGCCTATTAATGACATTATTGTGAAGTGTGTATAATGCTTGCTTATTTGGATGGTGATGAAAGAACCTATCGGATCATCGTGGCAATTGGAGTAGTGTCAAATTTTCTAAATCTTGGTAAAGAATATTTATTCTTTTTTTAAATGGTAATATAAATTTCATGCTTGAACCTACTTATCCATAGCTACAGTTCCTTTTGCATAGTTGACACAATCATCTAATTGCATCCTAGGTAATCTCATCCACTATTTCTACCAAAGCAATCCAAAAACTATTTGATACCCATATTTCCCACCCTTTTGAGTTCCCTTTCTCCAAATTCCAACCAGACCTAACTACATGATATCAAATTTGGGCAACCAAGTTAACAAATACTCTTCACCTCAAAAGAACTACATTTGGCCTGACATTATTTTTGGATTCCTATCTATGGAACTATGTAGGCAATGTACACTTTCTGAGTGCATCTAAGTCAGCTCGGCCATCCCATTCTAACCCATACCCAATCCACCCACTCTTTCACCATGTCCACATTAATGTTGGTTGCTTTTGACCCAAAACATTGGCATGTTTTGCAATAACTTTTGACTATAATGACCAACCTTACCATGTTGAAATTTTTAACATTTTCACCACCTCATGTATGAACCAACCAATTATGTTGTTTTGCAGGAGCACTTCCTACCCTGGATACTTGTGACCAACACTGAGCCTATCTAGATGACTTGATAGGCCTAACTCAATTATCTATGACCAATGCTATGGACCGATTATCCCTATCATTTGTCTTTCTAGGATTGACCTTATTTTAACCAACATTGGAGACTTTAGTTTTTGCATAATCTTGACTACCATGCTTAGTCACCTTTCACCCATTGACATTTCACATGCCTAGCTACCTTGTGGCACCACCTAGTGCCTCCTCACCAATTGCTTATCAAACCTACACTTGATTTGACCTTTCTTCATCAACTCTCATTTTGAGGGGGAAAAACTCCTCCCATACTCAAGGCACCTTGATCTTCAACCAAGTGATTTGTTTTTATTTTGTAGCTTGTTAATTCAAAGCTGTATAATAAAAAAAGGAAAAATGTAAACACTAAAAAACTGCACACTTGCAGTTTTCAATGACTAAATGCCTCAGGACCCCCATAAATATCCCCTAAACCTTCTTAACCCTTAAAAAACCCCTTTTAACCCAAATAAATCACTATTTTCCTAGTCACATAATACTATTCAAAAATACTATTTGAAATTACTATTCAAAAGTACTATTCACTATCACTATTCACTGTGGGACCCACTATCACTATTCATGATGACATGGAAAGTGGCATGTCATGTGAAATGGAATGTGACATGTCAAGTGACATGAAAGGTGATTTGGGAAGTGATATGGTAAGTGACATGGCTTAGAATTGAGGTGGCTTGATGTGTGACATCATACCCCACCTAGGACCATTCCCAAAGTGCTTGATGACCTCATTTAAGAATTACAAGGCCCCCCCTTGAAATATGGAAAATTTTCCCTTAAGGGACTAGTATTAAACATGTATTTTACCTTCACACATGAAATTAACCTTCAAAATAAGATACCTACCTCTTTAGTATTTTGGGAAAGATAAAGGGCACCCATTTTTGAATTCGTAACCCATATAGGACACTCACCAAGCCAAATGTAAATCCCCACCCACCTAATTTTTAATAATTCATCCACCACATATAAAATGGTGCCATACTTCTATTATTCCTCTTTTGGCATGAATATTCACAACATATGCTATAAATACCCCCCCTCTCCTTCACCCAAGGTAAAGTTAGAAAGTTGTAAATTAGTATTTTTTGTTATTAACATTTTGTTGCAGGTTTTGAAGGAGGTCATCCACTTGAAGGAGATCATCATCATCTTATAGAGAAGATCTCAAGAAATAAAACTCTACCAAAATCTTCAATAAAACATCTTCAACAAGCTATCCTCAAGCCATCTTCAACAAACATCGAGGTAATTTGTATTGTTTTGCAATTTCAATTTCTTCCTCCTTATCCCCCTTTGGCCTCTTCTTTATTTATATTGAAAACCATAACCCCTTAGACTTCTTATTTTTAGTTCACGCCTTATCCTCTTTAACCTTAACCTCTTCTTTCTCTGTATCCATTTGCCCATTTACCTCTTCACCATTTATCCCTCTATCCCCTTTTTACCTCCTTTCTTTCTTATCCCTTTCACCCATTTACCTCTTCACCACTTATCCCTTTTTACCTTTTGCCTTTTTTATTTCTCACCCTTTTACCCATCTATCCATTTACCTTTATCCCCATACCATCTTTACCTTTTTCCTTCTTTTAATTATCTTGAACCATAACCATAACCTTGCCTAATTAACCACCATTTGCTTCTTTGTTTTCTGGACCATTTACCCCTTTATCTTTCTTAACCACCATTTATCAACCTTAACCAAAAATTTATCCCTTGTCACAAGACAAACCAAACCATTTCCAAACCTAAAACCATAACCTTGCCTTAACCAATTTTTAGAATTAGTATCAACTAGTTGCTTCATTTTGATTAATTTAGAAAAGCATTTAACTTCATTATCTCAAATTTAGTTGTTGTTTTTAATATCCATAATTTTTTGTTGTTATGAAAAATTCTTTTGTTTCATAATTTAAAATTAATTATTTAAAGTAGGTAGATTGATAGTCTCCTAAGAAGTTTTCACTTCTAGGATCTAGCTCACGCTAAAAAATCTACCCATCTTCTTGTCTAACAAAAAAATCTCTTTTATTGTTTTCTTATTTGCAGGTCATCCTCCCAAGCCAATTACTAGCTCTCCACAATCACTTGGATCCAATCCATGCACTTTAACATGTATTCTTCCACACCCTTCATAACTAGTTTCTTCTTTTTACACTTAGAAAAAAAAGCATAAAATAGAGAGAAACACTCACCCATACCCTTGGTGAAGTTATTAACACCTATTTGTGTAGAAAAATTTTCACAATTAAAAAAAGGACTAGGGTCCAATTTTACATGATGTCATATTTACTAGATGCTTTACTCACCACCACCAAGATACCTAATCTTAGAGAATGGTCACTTGAAGGGACACAGTCAGCCTCCTAATATTATTCAAAACTGTACATATTCAAATACAGGGACCACATCCATTTTATCTATGATTGTGTCTATCCAGCCTTAATTTAGGCCATAATTAGGATTCCAATGGAAAGAGTTAGTCCTTTGGGCAATAAATCAATTAAATCCATTGGTGACATATGGTTCTATCTAGATTATACCATTATTAGAGTTGAAGGAATCTAGGTCCAACCCCTTAGGCTACCCATCTATGTCCCCAATAAACTTGTAGAGCAGGAGGTAGCTTACCAATTATTCCATGGTATATATGGTCTATGTAGAACCAAGAATAAAATACCTTTCCACAACCTCCCAATTACTAATAGAAGGACCATATTTAAGCAAAAGGAAAATGTAGAGGCAATGTCTTAAAATAGTGGGATCCCTAAGACAAAGTCAAGGGGAATCTAAAGGCCAAAGGGATAAACATGACTTATGAACAACAAACTAGATTCTATGACATAATGTACACAAAGGCCTCTTCCTTCACTAAGGTCTTGACAAGATTGAAGAAATTCAACATCACTCCATAAGCTAGGATGAAAAGGGAATAGAAAGGAAGTGATGACAGGTGGCATCTAGGATCTAAACAATACAATTTACTAGGTGAAGATTCATCTAGACCTCCATAACCACAAATATAGATCCAAAAGCCCAAGGCACCGAGGCCAAAATAAAGGAGACCTATTGAAGTTGATTCTTCTTCAACCTAGACATAAGAACCAGGGTTTCTAGTTGAGGGGATTCAGGTGATAGCCCTGGACATGAGTGAAATGATTCAGGTTACACTACAAATATTATTTAGTGTTTATCAGTTAGATGAGGAAGAAGTCTAAATGAAACAAACTTAGATTTGGGAAGTATAATAAAAGAAGGGGAATGAATTTGCATTGGATTTAGTCCCTGTTACCACACCTACCCCAAAGAGAAAAGTTGAGCTAGCATTAGTTCCAATAGGGAAGAAGAGACCCAAGTTAACCATCACTCATCCTTTGAGTGAGGTCAACCTTTTCAATGATGAGAACCTAATTCAAGGCCCAATCATTCTTGAATGGTTCATATATGGAAAGTTACATAAAATACCAACTCTACACCATCTTTAGTCAATAACCAAGTCTATAAACATAATTTTGCATGATGAGGTCAAGCCATGGATTGTGGATTTGTAAAAGGAAGAGGAGCAAAGGATGGTTGCTCCAAGAGAATTGAGTAGAACACAGATTGAAACCCATACTCCTTAAGTGACACAATCTTTAGTTGGTGTCAAGTTTGACCTAACAATAGTTGGCTTACAAAGAGTTATTGAAAAGAAGGCCATGATAGGTGTAGAAGAGTTCACTTTCTAGAAAGTGGAACCATTCATTGGACTAACTCCTATTTAAGGACAAAGACTGGGTGAAAACCCTACCTTTGAGGAGAATGTGCTTGAATTATCCCAAGCTCAATCAGTACAATTATAAGTTGCCATCAAGGGCATGTAGTAATAAATAGAGAATTTGTAGAGGCAAAAGGAAAATTTGGAAGGGCAAGCTGTATTATTAGTTCTAGATGCTATGATCAAGATGTTTGAGTCATCTTTATATGATATTTTTGACTTATTAAAGTCAAAAAGGTCTAGACAAAATTTATTGGGTCAATAGGATGTGGTAGCCAAGGACTTAATCACCCTTTGTTAAAATTCAAGGGACAAAATGAAGGAATTGATTAACATCTTGGTGGAAGATCAAATCCCTAGTTTCAAAATCATCAGCATAGCTCATTTGAACATAGTTATAGGACTCCTTGTGGATAAGATCAAGAGCTTGCACACATGGTCTACAATTTTGGAAAGACTCCTTAAGGATGACAAAGGGATACTAGACAAGATGAAACATTCATGTGGGACCATGATCCTCAAACCAACTACACTTAGCTCCATGGACCTCAACATAGATGAAGAGTTCAAGCAAATAACCGCCCTAGTCATGTAGGAAGTGAGGAGTAAAATCCATGATAAATATCAAACAAATAAAAATAGGGTCATGGATATGATCTTAATCGTAGAGTAAAATATCATTGAAGATAGGAGCATTAAATAAGCCTTGGGAATAAATGATAGGGACCTTGGAAACCTCACTGATCAAGAGGATGAGATCTTTGTGGAACCTATTGTTAATTTGAAGTTGATTGATGAACAACACCAAAGAACAATGAAGATAATACAAAAGCAATAGAGGACTTTATCAACACAAAGGCCCCAAAGTGAAGCAAGTTGACTTAAGATATTATTTTATATAGAAGCATTGTAATATTGAAAATAAAATATTATTTTGTAAAGGCATGTGTAACTTGTAAAGCACATTGCCTATAGGTCAGTCCATAGGGAAAAGTCTAGTGTATTCTAGAACTTTGTAAAAGGATAGTTGTCCTTGACACTTGTACTTTTGTAATTTGATATGACTAACTGATATACTGCCTTGGAATTCTATTTAAAGAGTATTACCATTTATAAAAAGGGGGAGTTTTTGAGCCAAAAAATTGTGTAACATTTTAAGTAAATCATGCAAGCAAGGAATTCTACAAAGATTGTCCATATTCATTTGTGTCATTTTTTATTATGGTTTTTCTCTCACTTTTTTGTTCCTATTTACAAATTTGAATGGTTCTTATGAATTCTTGGTGTACATATTTTAATTGTTAAGTTTTTAACTTATGCCAATGCTAGGTTGACTTAAATTTCTTAAGTTCATTTCATTTCCTTTACTCTTATTGCATTTGAGCTAATGTTGTCTACTTGCAAGAGTAAATCTTTAAACTAAACTTATTTTTTATTTGCATTTTTCACATGATTTAGATATTTACCTAATTTGTGATAAGATTTGAGATCATGCTGCTTCATGTTATGCATTGGTTAAGTGCATGCTTGGATGATATTTGAACTTTGTCATGATGTTTGGGATGAAGATCAACAACAAATCTTTTCTTCCCTACACTTCCTTTTGCTCCTTTTCAACTAGATCAATCTAGCTTAATTTCCATTGTAAACATTCATTTTAGATTAGTTTTTAGATTAGAATTTGATCATAATTTGCTGATATTAGCACATATTGCTTGATTCTTTGCAAAGATAGCTAGTTGGTTAAGGTGTATCCTAACCACTAAAATTTATAAATATTATGAAATAGTCCACTTGATTTGCCTTTATTCCATCAATGGATAATAGGATTATCATAACCTACAATTCATGCACTGAATTCTAAAATGAGAAGTGTTCTGTAAACACTCTGAGAACCTATGATACACATTAAGGCATCAACGTGTGGATATTTTCTAGTACTAGAAGAAGGCCCAAACAAATCTTTGTGAATTTGTAGTTTTTTTTTCTAGTTTTCTGAATTATGTTCAAAGATCAACATAGTCTCTACATATTTTTGTTTGTTTTAGCATAATTTTTTAAAGGTTGGTGATCTTCACGGTTTCAGACTAGTCTTTGTGCTTATTTAGTCAAAGATTAACATTATTTGAAGGTATATGCTTAATTATGGTAAAGATGGCTTAATTTTTGTCATTCTTTATATAAATATTTGAAAATTTTGCTTGATGTACAAGTCTAATAATTATTTATTGAAAAGATAAGACTGACACATCATATTTCAAATAGGATTTAAAGACTATAAGATGTAATTACCAAGAATTAGGGCAAGGTCATGTTCAGAGACTAGAGAACATATGCTTTCATTAGAAGTTCATAGGAGAACTAGGCGGGACAAAGGTAAACACATGATTTCAAAATCTTTACCAACTTCACTAATTCAGATTACTCCTATGTTTGATCCATATCAAGGTATGGCTTGGCTAGGTGGTTCCTTGATCAATGTGCTAAGTGTGGTACATGACCTTCCTTGTAATATTGAAAAGTATTTCCCAATATTTAGTCTTAGTGGCATTATAACTACTAAATAGTTTATTAAGAGCTTCAAAGCTGCATTAAGATTGTTGAAAGTTACTCATGAAGATGTAGCATGTAGACTATTTTCCTTCACTTTTAAAGATGATACATATGAATGGTTTCTAAACCTCCCTAAAAATTACATTACTAGTTGGGTTGATTTTAATAATGTCTTCATTGACTAGTTTGGTAAAATCATTAGTCCTTGTGTCTTGTACCAACAATTCACCATAGTGGAAAGGGATGCAAATAAGCCCATAAGAGCCTTCAATGCTAGGTTCCAAAAAATGTTCAGTAGGACCATAGATCTTTACAAACATGATGATGCTTTAGCATTGTAAATCTATAAGGATGCCTTGGATCCTATGACTTTTGTATTTATTAAGAGAGTTGTTGGGCCCATTACCACATTATCTTTAGCTTATGCCAAGGTTATAATCATTAATGACTAGATGCAACCCCAAGGATAATTGACATACTCCATTCTTAATGCCAATCCACATTTTCCCATTCTGAATATTATTCTCAATGCTAACCAAAATGTGTCTGCCTTGAACCAACTTCCAGTCTTGAACCAACTACCATTGAGACATGCTCATCCTACTCAAAACCTAGGATTATTGAATAATATTGCCAATGGATCTCATCCATAGGATCAAAAAGTTTTAATGCCTATAGATAATTATAATACTCAAGTTCATAATTTTGAGGCCCCAAAGAATGAGAGTGACTCTATTCTCAAGATGGTTCAAAAGCTTAGCACTGACTTATTTCAATTGCAAAAGCAAGTAATAAATACTAGAGAGAACTTTGGTAGGAATTTATCTTTTTAGAGGTTTAATAGGCCTACTATGAAATTTTAGAATGATATTTACCATAACAACAAGAAAAATGAGCCATCTACTAGCAAAAATGTGCCTGATATAAATCTTATTGATGTTGCTTTACCTGACTATTGTAAATTTAATTTCACTTCTAAGCATGGGGAAATAGACTATGTTGAATCTTGTAATGATTTTGAAGCCTTCCAAAAATAATTAGATACTTTTTAAGTTGTCCCTAAAAAGGATTGTGATGTATGTATAATTTTTAATTTATCCCTAATTTTGGTCATCTAGATCTAATATGCATCACAATCCTTATAGTTGAATCTAATTCTACTCTCAATGTGCTTGATATAATACTTTTTAAGTTTTAAGAGGATAATTCTGGTCATCTAGATCTGTTGATTTAACTCTCATGTTGGAGACATTTGAGGTCCCTTTCCAAGAGCATTATGAGGCTAAATATATTCATAAATAAATTCATGCTTTTCAACAATTTTTGAGGAATTATCCCCTGAGAAATTGAGAGTAGAATAAACCATTGACCAATTCAACTCCTCTAAATAACTTTGAGACTCCTCCTGATACTACCTCAAATAACAATCCAAATCCTTCTAAAGGAATTATTTCTAAACCCAATGTTGATACATCTAATTATTCCAATAAGACTAGGTATAACATAGTAGAGGACATGAAAAAAATCAAAGCTAACATTACCTTGCACAAGTTGACATAGATTACAAAACAGAGGGATATGTTGTTGGAATATTTATCTAAAAAGCTTGGTAAGTCTCAAAAGTCTACATATGATAATGATTAAATACACAAAAGTAAGGTAGATGTCTCCTTTCCTACTTATAGTTAGGATATTTGGTAAGAATCTACATAATTGATTATTAGATTTTAGTGCATCGACAAATATCATGCCTAAGGATATTTATGAACAATTAGGTTTGACTCTCATTAAATCAAATAGATTTTTAACTCAATTAGATAAATCAAGATTAAAAGTGATTGGTGAATTATTGAATGTTCACATGTAGATTGCCTTCAAATCCAAGGATCCAATAGTTCATTGATATCCAAGTTGTGGACATCCCTGATGCTTATGAGATGTTATTGAGCAGAGACTGGACTAAGAACTTGAATGGTTATATGTCAACAAATTGTTCACATATGTGGTTGCCTTAAAAGGGAGTCCCCAACCAAATCAAGATAGAAAGAGAGCCTAAAATGAAGAACATGATCACTGAGTACAATGAAATCAATGAAAGGGTCAACATAGTTAACTCAGATCTTGGTGTTTATACTCTTGACACCATAAAGGTATGTAACTCTAAAAATTCTCATATTTTGCCTGGATTTGGGAAACTTTATTTTGATGGTTCTAGATGTAAATCAGGTTCTAGAGTAGGAGTGTTGTTAATCAATCCCATTGGGAAATAATATAATTCCTCTTACAAACTTTAGTTTTCATGCATCAATAATTTGGCTGAGTATGAAGCACTTATTATTGGATTAAAATTTGTAATAAAGCATGACGCCAAGGAACTAATGGTCAATCAAGTTAATATTAAATATAATTTCAAATTATCCTATCTCAATTAACATAAATTTAGAGTAAGGGACTTAATTGAATGTTTTGATGCTTTTAACATTGTGTCAATCCCTAGGGAAGAAAACAAGGTTATTGATGAACTTATTTCAGCTATAGCCAACCTTATGTCCAATAAAAGTTCTAAGTTACAAAACCTTACAATTAAGTTAATCCCATGTCCCTCAATGCCAGATAATGTCAACCACTTATAGGTATTTAGTGATGATTAGCAGATCATAGAATTCTTGACTAGTTTAGGAGAATTTGAGGGTCACATTATTGATGAAGTTAGTATCCTTGATGATGAGAACATTGAAATCAAACTTGATGACAAGGTCATTCAATTGAATGAAAATAATATCCTTAATGTCATGATAGCCTTAGAGAGACTCTTTGGTTTTGATAAACTAGTTGAGGCTACCAAGACTCCCAAAGCAAGTGGGAAGGATTGTAATGTAATTGATCTTGGATTTCAAGGTCAACCTTGGATGGATAATATTGGTACATCCTGTACAAGTAATGAGTCCAAAAGATCCCAAAAAATGTTGACCAAATATAAATATATCATAGCATGGTATTATGATGACCTAAATATCTTTGATCCAAAAGTCATAACTCATGCCATACCTTTAAAACAAAACTACAAACCTTTCAAACAAAAGTGGAGGCCTATCAACCTAGTTTTAAAACCACTAATATATAGAGAGGCCAAGAAGATCTTATATGCCAAGATTATGTTTCCCATTAATAATTCCACTTGGTTTACTAATTTAGTCCTAGTCTGAAAGAAAAATGGTGAAATTAAACTTTGTATTGATTTTAGAAACCTAAATAGAGCATCTAAGAAAGATAATTACCCCTACCTTCTCTTGACCAAGTAATACAAATCATTTATAGTTATTACCATGATGTCCTTTCTTGATGGTTTTTTAGGGTATAACTAAGTGTTGGTGAATCAAGAAGACAGGATGAAAACTACTTTTACTACCAAGTGGGGCACGTTTGCCTACAAAAGAATTCCATTTGGATTGATAAATGTAGGTGAAACCTTTCAAAGGGATATGGATAATGCTTTCCAAGGTTTTGTAAGTAATTAAATTATTATATACATGGATGATTTGTCTATATTTTCTAATAATATGGAGGATCATATTATGCACCTACAATAGATATTTGAAAGATGTAGAAGGTATGGGATTTATCTCAACCCAAAAAAAAGTATTTTCTATGTTACTAAGGGAAAACTATTAGGACATGTTATCACTAAGGAAGGAATATTTATAGACCTTGAAGGAGTAAATTCAATATCTAATATAGATCCCCCTAATAGTAGAAAGAAATTAAAGTCATTCTTTGGTAAAATAAATTTTATAAGAAAGTTTATTTCTGGTTTTGTAGAAATAGTGAAACCTTTGAATGACATGTTGAAGAAAGAGGTTAAAATCACTTGGAATGATGAGACAAAGAAGTATTTCAAAGACATCAAAGAGGAAATTGGACAAACCCCTATACTGATAACTCTAGAATTCACCAAAGCTTTTTATATTTACTCCTTTGCTTCAGATCATACAATAGCTATAGTTTTAACTCAAAAAATGGATGGATGTGATTTTCCAATAGCTTTTATGAGCACTAACCTTAAAAATGTTGAGTTAAACTAATATTTAATGATAATAAAGCATGTGCTTTGGTCAAGGTAGTAAAAAAGTTTAGGCATTATATCCTTAGGAATAAGGCATATGCCATTCTACTAGACCCTACCACCAAGCTCATGCTAAATCAAAACGAACTAGGAGAAGGAGAGGTAAGTGTATGTATGTGCTTCAGGAATATGACATTGACATGAAGACTGCTAAACTGGTAAGGTTCTTAATTGATTGCCAATACTAACCCTAAGTTAAATGTTATGCATGTATAACAAAAAAGTTTTAGACCTAATGATTAGTATGATCTTTTTGTCCATCTACTGATCAATGGTACTTGTCCTATAGGGTTGACTAGGGAGCAAATAAGAACTCTAAGACTCAAGACATTCCATTTCCTTATTAAGCATGGAGTATTGTAAAAAAAAAACTTTGAATGTATTTATTTATATGTGTGTGTCCAAGGAAGAAGCAGTTGAGATCATGAGCACTTTTTATGAGAAATTGGGAACTGGACATCAATCTGAAAGAACCACAACCCATAAAATCCTAAGATCTAGTTACTACTAGCCCACCATCTTCAAAGATGCTTACAAGCATGTGAGATAATGCTACTCATGCCAAGTATTCAACACTAAGGAGCCCAAGGCAGCCATGTCACTATAGCTAGTTATGGTGAATAAACCTTTTGCTCAGTGGGTGATAGATTTTGTGGGGATAATCAACCCCAATTCATCACAGGGTCACAAGTACATTATAACTACCAATGACTAATGCACAATATGGACTGAAGTAGTGGCAACCAAGTAGTGCAAGACTAAATAAGTGATCTAATTCTTGGAAGAAAACTTATGCACCAAAATTTGAACATTAGTCTCTCTAATCTATGATAATGGATATGATTTTATATCCATTAAGATGACTTAATGGACATATGATAATAACATCATTCTCAATTTCTCATCCACCCATTATCCTCAAAGTAATGGAGTGTCTGAATCAATAAATAAGAACTTGATGAAGGCAATAAAGAATTCTACATCAAATAAGCCTAAAAAATGGAATAAGCTACTCAAGTATGTCTTATGGGCAGATAGAAGAAGAGTCAATCAGGCTCTCAAAGTATCACCCTTCTTACTGATATATGGCAAAGAACCCATCTTCCCCATCACCCTCAAGCTATCAGCATATAAATTCAAGTAAGATTACATGGAAGAGGATTAGGAATTTACAAATTCAAGGCTACTAGACATTATTCAAATGGAAGATGCCATAGAAAAGGATTTTACCAATTTTAGCAGACACCAAACCACAATCAAGAGGTGGTTTGATAAATGATAAAAAATAAAGGTGTTCAGGCAAGATAATTAGTTCTTCTTTGGGATAAGGAATCTGAGCCTAAAGGTAAACATGGGAATTTCACACCTTAGGTCCCTACCAAATAGTTGAGATACTTTGAGACAACACCTTCAATCTAAAAGAATTACAAGGAATAAAGTTCACCCTGCCCACTAATGGAAAATACCTCAAGCACTAATTCTATGTTGTCCTACCTAGGGTATTCATGGAATGATTGTAAGACTAGCTAGAGTTAGTCTAGGTAGGCTAGATTAGTTTATTTTTGTTCTTTCCTTTCTATCCCTTGTTTATGAATATGTTTTTATAAATTAGTTTGTTTATTTCCTTGCTTTCTATTTTTATACTTTCTATTTGGTGTGTTTGTTTTCTCTACTTTGTTCATTGCTTCCAATAAGTCTTGTTGGACAATCCTTCAAGTCAATATTCATGTGATAGATCAAAGAAAACTCATAATTCATAAATGCAAGTATGTTCTCTCAGTATTGGTTGATCATGGATTATTGAGATATGAGCTTAGTGTTATAGTTTAGAGAAACTAGTAAAGAATAATGAATAGGTTAATTGCTCCTTGAGATTATAAAATTTGTTCTAATTTGATTATGGTTTTAAGAAAGATTTCACATTTAATGTGAAAGATTATATTATTAAGATATATTCATGCTTACACTTAAAAAACATTAATTACCTAGGATAAAGTTTGTAGCCAAGGATGATTGTCTGAAGACCAAACACTTGACCAAACCCCTAAACCTAGCTTACCTAGTTCCCAACCTTTGCTATAAATATAAAATGAATTTGAAAATATAAAAATAAGAACCTTATTGCAAAAAAATATCTTTCTAAGCAGAGGTTATTCTAGTAATCTCCACTAGGGCTATGGACGCCTAGTTGGCAGTAGAACAAGGCCTTGAGTAGAGCCAAATGCATCTCTATCAGGGCTATATATGCTTGGCTGATAGCATAGAAATACCCAAGCCTTCCATGAGCTAAAACATGGTTCTTAATGAACATATAAATATGATATAAGTCAATATTAATGGTCAAGGTCATGAATCTGGAAATTGTTTACCCAAATCCCATGGCAAACAATAAGTGAAATCAAAGCGCACACATAACATGACTAGGTTTTGATGTTTGATCCTAATTCTACATGTGCAAGATTTGTTTCAACCATGAATTAATCTCAATAATAGTTCTTGATCTAATGGAATGAATAAACTGGTCACTAATCTAAACTAGCGTCTCTAGATTCTAATATATTGTTATGTTTCCCCTGGAAGTCACCATTTATTGAGGTCAACATACCCCCATTTCTAAAAAATGGGGACCCTTATGTTAAATTATGCAATTTTATACCCTAAATTGAAATTTTCATTTTATCAAGAGCATCATTAACATGTTTGTACATCTTTTTTATTTGAAGATCATCCACACCTGGTCTAGTTGGCTTATTTGTTCATGGCTCTAGTTTGATCTTATTGCTAATATTTGATCTATATGTTTCAGGTTATAGGTTCAATGGAGTTCATTCAAAATTTTAATGGAGTTCATTTGAAATGGGCAATAGTCAAGTTTTTATGTTTAATTTTTTTACTATTCATTGGTCTATAATGGGTTAAGGGAATTCATATTTGAATTGATGAAACCGTAGTCTAAAAGTTTAACCTAGGTTCCTTTTAAATTCAAATTTGGTAGGAACATTTTACATGGGAATAATTAATTATGCTATGGACCTAATTTAATTTTTATCATATGGCTTAGTGGTTTTTTTCAACACAACTAAGCCTTAGCCTAAATTTTTTATGTTGGGTCCCTTTACATCCCAAACCCCTTTGTTCTTTTTTATCTTAGCATGGTCCAACTAATGCAGAGTCCCTTTTAATTCAAAAGGTCACTTTAATAGGTCTTGGACCTAGCTTAAGACTTTATCCTAAATCTTTAATCCTATTTATCAATACAATGAAAACCTTAGGCTAAGACTTTATGCTATGTATTATTCACAGGGTCTTTTTTTATTATGTTTCTAGCTTGGGCTAAAAACTTTATGCCAAATCTTTTATAAATTATGGGGTCTCATTTTATTATGTTTTAAAGATTAGAATAAAATTTATTCTAAATTTTATTTGTGTTTATTAACACAAATTAAAACCATAACAAACAAAATTTGGTCTAACTTCTATATATCATTAGGCCTAACTTTCATGCTTGTTTGTAGGATCAACAATCCCCATTGGCTCAGATGAGATTGATCTAGCATAGCGTAATAAGAATTGAAAATTCAAAGCCCCAAAATGATGACAAGTGACATGAATTCATCAATAATATATTAACCAATAGTGGTGCATCCCTTGGATCATGATCCAATAGAGCACATTTTCCCAAACAGAAGTGATCCAATGGAGCGAAGTGGACATTAACCTTTCATCAAAGCTATGAGAAAATACAAGATCACCATGTGGTGAAATCACCTTAACTTGATAGAGATGATAGAATATAAAGTGCATAATCCCCACAGAGCTGCCAAATGGCACACACATGAAACAAAGTGAGCTTGGAAGTAACAAGCAAAAAATTTAGCAAGGAGTCTCAAGAAAGTATTTTTAAATTGATGATCATGTAGCCATCAAATATGTTTATGTGGACATAAAATTATGGGTGTAAAGACATCAAAATTAAGCTCAGTAAAGATTTTGAAAAGGTACCAAAAAATTGATGATCATGTGAACATTAAAGACATTCCCATAGACATCAAATTATGAGTGTGCAAATGTTAATTTTAAGGTATCCATTTCATGTGGACATTTCAAATAGGCTTGGGACCAATGCCATTTAATATTATGGATCAAGATCAGAAAACTGTATTGATTCACACATATCAATCCAATGGTGTGAGATCAAAACATGATATTCAAAAGGTAATGGTAAATTTTTGAAAATTAATGTGTAAAGTGCCACAATAGTTCTATGAAGATGCTACTATGGTGCCACATAAGAAAAACATAATAAATATAAAGATATTGTGGGTTTAGAAAGGAAAAGTTATAAATGTAAGGATCTAAATAAAATTTAAGTACAAACTCACTTAAGTTCAAACAAGCTACCACCATTAAATCTCTGATAAGACTTGAATAAAATACCTAGCTCATGTAAAATCCCTAATTTAACCTTGTATTGAGTACAATAAAACCTAAAATAATGAATTATCATATGATCCAGATCAATTTAATCTAGAGCCAAAGAGCAATCTACTAGTGAGCAATTCAACCTAGTTCAGACCATGGTGGCTCAAAAAGGCACTTCTAGGGAAGATGTGGGATTATATCTAACTTCAAATATTGAGGGGAGAGTCTTCAATGATATATAATTTTATGCCATATCCATAAAAATGAGAGACAATAACTGGTCCAAGTTATTTTGGACTATCAAGGAGTAACTGACCATCACAAGGGAAGAGAATAAGAACCTATTTGTGAGAAGGAGATATCATGGCATAGTGGCTATTCAGATACAAGCCTACAATTTGTAGTGGCCAAGCTTGAGGTAATGCATTGTATTTATGTTCTCTACCTTATTTTTAAATATTATAAAATTGATAAAGGCATGTTAATCAATGAGCAAACTTGCAAAAGTATAGCTTATGTCTTAGCCATAGCTTTTGAGAATTATTATAAGCTACCTAAGCCCCAAATAGAAATGACCACCATAAATAATTAGGCTAAGGAAAATGACCCAAAGACCATCCTTACCCTGTGACTATATTCTAGGAATCAAGTATTCTCAGATTTCAATGGCAACATCCCAATTAGCCAATTTAGACATGGGATCAGGATGATTATGACCTTGATAAGCAATCTATGTGAGAATTTTACCCCCACCTATGTGGATAAAATATGGGTTCCCTTTGTGTATTTTATGGTTGAAATGGAGATCACCTTTCCCCTTGGTGAAGTTATTAGCACCTATTTGTGTAGATAGATTTCCATAGTCAAGAAAAGGACTAGGGGCCAATTTTACATGATGTCATATTTGTTGGATGCCTTGCTCACCACCACTAAGATCCCTAACCTTAGAGAGTGGTCACTTGAATGGAAACATAAGGTCTCCCAATATTATTCATAATTGCACATATTCAAATATAAGGAGCACATCCATTTCATCTGTGACTATGTCTATCCAACCTTGATTGAGGCCATAACTAGGATTCCAATGGTAAGAGTTATTCCTTTGGTCAATAAATCAATTGAATCTATTGGTGACATATGGTTCTTTCCAAAATGCACCATCATCAGAGTTGAAGGAATCCAGGGCCAACCCCTCAGGCTACCCAACCATGTCCCCAACAAGCATGCAAAACAAGAGGTAGCTTACCAATTATTCCATTGTATAGAAGGTATGTGTAGAACCAAGAATAAAGGACTCCTCCAAAACCTCCCAATTATTATTGGAAGGACCATATTCATGAAATGGGAAAATGTAGAGGCAACATCTAGACACATGACCTCTTTCAGTCTATAATTAGATGAACTAAGACAATGGGATCCCCATGACAAGGGGAATCTAAATTCCAAAGGGATAACATTTAATTATGAAAATGAGATCAAAGTTGATGACCTAATTTACATAAATGCCTCTTATTTCATTGAGGTCTTGAAAGATTGAATAAATTCAACATCACTCCAGAAGCTAGGATGAAAAGGGAACACAAAGGAAGTGATGGTAGGTGGAAGCTGAGATTTTGACATAACCATTTGATTAGTGGAGAGTCATCCAAACCTCCACAACCATAAACAAAGATCCAAAATCTTGAGGTACTAAGGTCATAAGAAAGGAGACCTAGTGAATTTTCTTCTTCTTCAACTTAGGCATAAGAACTAGGGTCACTAGTTGAGGGGATTCAGGTGATAGAATTAGACTTGAGTGAAATGGTTGAGGATGCACTACAAATGTATCTAGTGCTTATTAGTCAGATGAGGAAGAATTTTAAATAGAGTAAAATTAGATTGGGGAAGTAGAAGAAAAGAAGGGGAAGGAAGTTATATTAGATTTAGTCCCTATTACCACACCTATCCCAAAGAGAAAAGTTGAGCTAGCATTAGTTTTATCAAAGAAGAAGAGACCTAAGTTAACCTTCACTCATACTTTGAGTGAGGTCTACCTTTTCAATGATGAGAACCCAATCCAAGGCCCAACCATTCCTAAATGGTTCATATATGGAAAGTTGAAAAAAATTTCAACTCTACACCATCCTTGGGCAATAACGAAGTCTATAAACATAATTGTACATGATGAGCTCAAGCCATGGATTGTGGCTTTGCAAAAGGAAGAGGATCAAAGGATGGATACTCCAAGAGAATTGAGTGGAACTCAAATTGAAACCCCTAATCCTCAAGTGACACAATCTTCAATTTGTGTTAAGTTTGACCTAACAACAACTGGGTTACAAAGAGTTACTAAAAATAAGGTTGTGATAGGTGGAGAAGAGTTCACTTTCTAGAAAGTGGAACCATTAATTAGATTAAATGTTGTTGAAGGAAAAAGGCTAGGTGAAAACCCCATATTTGAGGAGAATGTGTTTGAATTGGCCCAATATCAATCAACAAAATTACAAGCTACCATCAAGGGCATGCAACAACAAAGAGAGAATCTATAGAGGTAAAAGGAAAATTTGGAAGGAAAAGTTCTATTATCAGTTATGGATGCTATGATAAAGATGTTTGAGGCATTTTTATGTGATATATTTGACTCTTTAAAGTCAACAAGGTACAAATAAAATATATTGGGTCAATAGGATGCATAATCTAAGGACTTAATCACTCATTAGCATAATTTAAGGGACAAAACTAAGGAATTGATCAACATCTTGGTGGAAGATCAAATCTTGAGTTTCAAAACCATCAGCCTAGCTCATTTGAACATAGTCATAGGACTACTTATGGACAATATTAGGAGCTTGAACACATGGTCTAAAAATTTGGAAATACTCCTTAAGGATGACAAAAATTTGATAGATAGAATGGAACATTCCCTTGGGACCATGATCCTCAAACCAACTACACTCAACTCCATGGGCCTCATCATAGATAAAGAGTTCAATCACATAACCAACTTGGCCATGTAAGAAGTAAGGAGAAAAATCCAAGGCAAATTTGGAATAGACAATAATATGGTCATGGATATGATCCTAATAGTAGAGGAAAAGATTGTTGAATCTAGGAGTATTAAATAAGCCTTGGGAAAAAATGATAAGGACCTTGAACACCTAGCTGACTAGGAGGATGAGCTCTATATGGAACTTGTTAATTTGAAGATGATTGATGAACAACACTAGAGAGAAATAAAGATACTAAAACAAAAACATGGGACTTCATCACCACAAAGGCCCCAAAGTCAAGCAATTTGACTTAAGATATTATATTATACAAAAGCATTGTAATATTTGCAAATAGAATATTCTTTTGTAAAGCCATGTACAACTTGTAAAGCACATTGCCTATAGGTCAGTCCATAGGGAAAAGTATAGTGTATTATAGAACTTTGTAAAAGGACAATTGACCTTGACACTTGTACTTTTGTAATTGGATATACTACCTTAGCATTCTACAAAAGGAGTATTACCATTTGTAAAAAAGGGGGGAGTTTTTGAGCCAAAAACTTATGTAAACTTTTGAGCAATTAATGCAAGTGAAGAATTCTACAAAGATTGTCGATATTCATTTATATCATTTTTTATTATGGTTTCTCTCTCAATTTCTTGTTCTTATTTCCATATTTGAATGGTTCTTATGAATTATTGGTGTGCATATTTTAATTAGAGAGTTGTTAACTTATGACAATGCTAGGTTGACTTAAAGTTCTTAGGTTCATTTCCTTTCCTTTACTCTTCTCGCATTTGGGCTAATGTTGTTTGCTTACAAGGGTAAATATTTATAGTGAACTTAGTTTTTATTTGCATTTTTCTCATTACTTATAGGTTTTCCTGATGTGTGATAATATTTGAGATAATGATAATTCATGTTACACATTGGTTAAGTGCATACTTGGATGATATTTAAACTTTGTCATGATGTTTGGGATGAAGATTAGCAACAACTCTTTTATGCCCTACCCTTCCTTTTGCTCCTTTTTAAATAGATCAATCTAGCTTAGCTTTCATTGTAAACATTCATTTTAGATTAGTATTTAGATTAGAATTTGATCATAATTCACTGATATTAGCTTAGATTGATTCACTCTTTGCAAAGGCCATAGTGGCTCTCAACCACTAAACTTTATAAAAATTGTGAAATAGTCCACTTGCTTTGCCTCTGTTCCATCAACATATAACAAGATTATTACAACCTACAACTCATGCATTAAATTTTTTGAATTCTAAAATGAGAAGTGTTCTTTAAAAGACTTTGAGCACCTATGATACACATTAAGGCATCAAAAAAATCATGAAAATTAAAATATCATGAGAAAAACTACACAACTCATGACCTTGAACTTGCTATAATTGTACATGATTTGAAGCAATGGAAACACTTTTTAATAGGTAAGCGTTTTGAAGTAAAATCTGATCATCATAGCCTAGAATATTTATTTTCGTAGGATGATCTAAATGCATGCCAGCATAGGTGGCTATAATTTATGAGTAATTTTTAAATGAAAATTTCATATGTGAAAGGTAAGGAGAATTGTGTTGATGATGCACTCAGCAGATGCACATATCTCATTGTCTTGTTTATTCTACATAACAATTTCAAAATTGAAATTTTAGAATAATAATGTTCTTATAAATTTTGCCAATATGTAAGTACAAGTTTGGTTGAGGAGTCTATAGAAAATATTTTTTTTGAATTTTTTATTGATTCTAATAGTTTAATTAGATAGAAAAATAAAACATATGTGCTTGAGTCTAGAGACTTAAGGAACATTTTACTAAAATAAGTGCATGCAACAGCTCATTTTTCTCATCTTGATGTCATGAAGATGACACATGAAGTGAAAAGGTTATATTATTTGCCTGATTTGAAACATGAATTTACTAATTTCATGAAAAAATGTTTGGAGTGTCAATGCATGAAAGCTAAACATTATCATCCAGCAGGACTTTTGTATCCTCACAATGTTTCACGAGGTAAGTGGGATATTATTTATCTAAAATTTCATAGCTGGTTTGCCAAAATATTTAAGCAAACCTGATACTATTCTAATTATAATAGATAAATTCACAAAAGTTGGCCATTTCATTGTAGGAAATTTAACCGATGATGCATCCATGTTTGTTAAATGGTTTCTGAAAGAAATAGTATGGCTACATGGCATGCCTAAAGTTATCATTTATGATAGAGATAAACTTTTTACTTCAAGATTTTAAAAAACTTGACTGCTACTTTTAGTAAAATATTGAATTTTATCTCATCTTATAACCTAGAAACAAATGGATAGATGGAAAGATTAAATCAAGTTGTAGAATATATGTTAAGAATGTATGTGATGGATTACCAAGGTAAATGGGAAGATTATTTACAATTAGTTGAATTTTCTTACAATAACACATACCATTTCATGATTAAAATGGATCCTTTCAAGACTCTATATGGATGTAAGTGATGAACTCCACTTGGATAGAAAAGTTAAAAAAATAGAATTATTTATAGTCATGATATTTTACAGGAGTATGATAGGCAAATGAAAATAATAAGGTAAAATATAAAGGCTACCTTTGATATATAAAAGAGCTATGTTGATTTAAAGAGGTCACCACATGAATTTGAAATTGATGATAACGTTTTTCTAGATTGAAAGCATTAATGCATCTAAGTTTTTATTGCATTGAAGGTAATTATTTTGTTGGACTCTTGTTTGGTCTCCATGATGGAAATGTTGCATCAACCAAGTCTTGGCTTGGCTTGACTAGGTAAGAAATAGGGCCATAACCCACCACAAACTTGGGATTAGTCTGTAAGTTTATTGTTAATTTAACTTTGGAGCGTGGCATTAGCTCACCACTCAAGGCATGAAATTAGAGAGACTTCTCAACATTAATAGGGTTCATGTTTGGTTATTTGCATTATTTTTCATTTGACATCCTAATGCATGGGGAAACTCTACTAAAATTTTTAGTGCATGGAAGTCAAGAGGATTAGAGGCATTTGGTTATAAGGATTTCATGAGCCTATTGTGGATTTTAATTTCAGAAATATAATAGTCTTGTCAGCCATGCAGTCAAATTAGAGGATTTTTTTAATTGTTTTGGGTTTTATTAAATGGTTTGATTAGTTTTTTCATTCTTTATGTGGAAAGCTAGAAGTTTTTGGGAAGGAATAAGCACAACTCACCATTCTTTCAATTTTTTTTATTGGCACCCAAGTAAGTTGTGTAATAAATTATATACACCTATACGTGTTTCTTTTGGGCATTTGTATATTCAGTTTCATTCATAATCCCCAACAATTTAAAGATCCATTTTTGACTTCTTTACATCCCTTATCGCGGACTGCGACAGAGAGATTAGGACAAAATTCAAAACAAATAACTTCATTGTTCAAGTGACCAAGACTGGATATTTGATAGGAATGCTTGAAACTAACTTGACGATGATCACACAAAGCAAGATATATAATAGGCTTTATATTACCGGGAATCAAAGGAGTTATCTGTATTCAGATAAGACCAAAGTGAACAAATTTCACATCTTCATGTGACTTGATATAATTAATCTCTGGTTTAGGTAAAAGAGAGTAAATTTGTTTGGTGAATTTAAGTATGCATCTATAAATATTTTTGTTGTTTATAGTATGACGAATACTAATCATCCAAAGATCTTTGAAAATCTGCCTTATGCCAGAAGATTAAGTGGTACAGTCCAACTTCAGAAAGGCCATAAGAATTAGTAGAAATCCCTTTTGATTGGAAACTTGACTGGTTGAAAAGTGTTTCTCCCAGAATGAAAGGTCAAACCACAGTCCACAAAAGTGATGGCAGAACTGTAAATATATTGCCCAAATCTTTGTCTATAAATTCTTTCCATTTGTCTCCATCCAGACCATCTACTTCCTCTTCCCGAAGAACTGTCAAAACAAGTCATATCCTGATAGAAGATGAAGAGATCAACCAAGGGAATGATCCAAAGGATCAATTACCCTGTACAATGATGAATCTTCCTAGAGAAGAAAGTCTGGAATTCTATACAAAGAACAAAGTTACTCTGTATAAAGGTGGAAGATGGCCACCTCATAAAGGAGTATACAAGTAGCCAACAGGAACTATACAGTATTTTTCATCTGCTTACCAAGGAGATGTTGAACCCTCAAATGAGTTCAAACAAATAAATTATACTGCCAGGTTCAACTCTCACTTCACAGAGAATTTTCATGATCTCTGTCGAGATGTTTTGTATATAAAAGATAATATAGAGAAGATACAGCAAAAGGTGTCTTCTATTGATTCTAAACTAGATGCTTTAGATGATAGCTTAGATTGGCTTTCAAAACAAGATCAACAGGCAGAATCTTCTGCCAAGAAACCCAATTATTCAATCTCTTTCGGCTCCAATTTCAAGACTGTCAAAAAGCAATCTAATACCACCCTAATGTAAAGAATGCATGTTCAGTTACAGCCTTGGTATCTCAATAATGATGATCTCCTCAATCCATTAAATGAGATCACTACATGGTGTAACTCCATGAGAGTTATCACTATTAATGCCCATTTAGATCAAGTTGGAACTACTTATTTTGCCTCAAAGTTTTTCTGGGGTATTATCAACCAATGGTGGGGTTCAATGTCCGAAGTCGAACAATATGAACGTGTACATAATCATCCTAATTCTTTAGTCACATTATTTAATTTATTGATTAATGAGTTTGCACCTCCAATTGGTAATAGAGAACTGGAATCCAAGAAATGGCTTCTCAAGATGGAGCTATGTGATTTAAAGGAGTTTGATGCATTTGCCAAGCAGTTTAGAGAATTGGCATATGAAAGCAAAAGTTTCTCATCCACTGAGATTAAGATTAAATTTCTGCATGCTCTACCATATAATCTCATTGATAGAGTTCTCTCTTATATTGATCTTAAAGGATTGACCATTGAAGATCTCTCTCTCTCAGATGTGATTGCTTTTTCTAAACAGCAAGCTATGTGCTTAGTCTCTGAGACTAAGTCCATCCAAAAACTCACTAAGCATCAAGCATCCCAGATTACTCCTGTATTCCAAGAAACATCCCCATTTGGTTGTAGGCCATTTGTCCAACCTCACAGATATCAGAAGCAGTGCCGCAAGCACTTATACTTTAAGCACCACTCTTTTCCTCGCAAACATTCCTATGCACCTCCTCATCATTTCCTCAAGAAGCGATGCACAGATCGTCCTCCCTCCAAGTAGCCTATTTGCTACATCTATCGCAAACCCAGCCATATTGCTCCGCAATGCCACTACAAGAATCCTGCAGTCAAAGCTGTCTTTACCTCCAATGCAGCAGCGTGGTGGGATATTGTAGATTTTGATGAAGACCTTTATTTATAGGATGACATCTATGAACCAATTCTAGATGATCTCCCTGAAGGTGATTCAGATGATGACAATGATGCAGATGCTCTTGAGTCATTAGCCGATGACTTAGAACAGCCGCTAACAAACATGCAACGCCCATGGTATTGACCTTGGCATCATGATTTTTCACAGCTAAATTATGAAACACATGGGAACTGGTCTAGACATCATCAAGAAGTCCCAAAATGACCAGAGAAGCCCAGAGGAAGAGGATACTCTAGAGGAGAAGAAACATCAAGAGGGAGACATCCCTCGTTACCCAGAATGCCACCTACATTGCAAAGACCTCAGCATCCTCCTTTGTAATATCAGAGCTCTTTCAAGCCCAGTGACTCTTGGATCAAGAACAAATTCACCAGTAAATAACCTCTAAGAGAAATCCAAGCACCAAAGATCGAGCCACAGTGGGATATTCTATTGCCCACAGAAGATAAAGAAGAGGATGACGAAGTAGAAAGTTCTTTCTACTTTGACCAATATTACTGCCTAGAAGAATGTAGTAACCTCCAAGAAGAAGAAGAAGCAGAACAAGAACAAGAAGACATCTATACTAAACAATCCATTGTTTAGGATCTAGGGAGAGAAAAATTGGTATGTACTAGTATTCCTCCTTTGGAAATTCCACAACCAGCTTATCTCACACAACTGATTAATGGAAAGTTTGCCAAGTTCATAACCTTAGAAATTAATGGCAGACTAGTAGATTCTCAGATCGACACAGGAGCTTCTCTCTCCTTCGCAAAATCACAACTCATCCATGACTGGAAGACATTGGATGATGCCTTAGCTTATAAGAGCTTAGATGTCTAAGGGAACAGTTTTATCTGTAATAAGTACAAACACCAACAAACCCTTAGGATTCAAGATAAAATCTTCCATGCTAACTTTTTTGCACTAGATAGAATGCCTGTAGATATTCTTCTAGGCGGTGCCTTTATAGACAGATACTCACCCTATGGTTCTACCACAAAGAGTATCATGTTTACAATTGAAAATAAAAGGCTTAGAATACCTCGCCTCATATATGCCACTAAAAAATTTTCAAGTTCAATGATTCAAAGTCCAGTAATTGTAATCCCAGCTGAAATTTAGGAGATAGGAGAAAAGATTAAAACCACTATTTGTTCTGACAATCCTCAACAATTTTGGTCTAAATCTATGCCAGAGATGGACATAAAAATCTTTGAAGGCAAGCATATGAAGATTGGGAAGAAAATCCCAATACTAGCTCAAGATTACAATGATATGGAACTCCAGATCAAGGAATTGGAGGCTAATGGTTTCATTGAAAAATATACTTCCCCTTTCTATTGTTATGCCTTTATGGTTAACAAACATTTTGAACAGAAACAAGGAAAGAAAATAATGGTCATCAATTATAGACCATTGAATGCTATCATGAAGCCATTTCCATATCCAATATTAGATAAAAGCTATCTGTTAGAGAAAGTTGCAACATGTAAATAATTCTCCCAATTCGACTGCAAGTCAGGCTTTTATCAGATAAGAGTCAAAGAAGCTGACAGGGAAAAGACAACATTCAGTTGCCCTTTTGGCCATTTCCAGTGGACAGTGATGCCTTTCGGCTTGATGAATGCCCGAGCATACTATCAGGCTCATATGGATAAGATCTTCCAAGGCACATCTAAATTTTTGTGTGTATACATAGATGACATATTGATTTTTAGTAATTGTTTGACTGACCATTTTACTCATCTCTCCAAGATTTTCCAACTAGCTCAAGATGCAGGAATAGTACTATCAGAGACAAAGATTCAGTTATGCAAAACTGAATGTAATTTCCTCGAAATGGTGATCTGAGATTCCAGACTACAGATACAGTTGCATATTAAGGAGAAAGTCATCAGTTTTCTAGAGAAGCTAGACAAAGCTAAGATTCAAGCCTTTTTGGGATTATTAAATTATCTAAATAGTTTCTATCCTAACTCTGGTGAAGACAGGTTCATTCTACAAGAACTTCTCTAGAAAAAGAGAGCTTTCTGTTGGGAAGAACAGCATACAATAGCAGTTCAGAAAATCAAGTCAACAGTTGCTTTACTGCTGGAACTACACATCCCAAAATCTGACTAGATGAAGGTTTATACTGATGCCTCTGACATTGCCTGGGGAGGAGTACTTGTTTGTGTATATAATAATAAGGAATTCACCTGTGAATTCACTAGTGGAGTTTTCAGTCCTAATGTACTTAAATGGATTTCTTCTGATAAAGAAATCTATGCTGTAAAAAAATGCTTAGAGAAGTTTATGTTAAAACTTCTCCATTTGCCTCATTTGGTTGTAATTACCGATTGTACTAGATTTCTGACCTTTAAGGAAAAAGATCATGGTCAAAAGGATGGTCGCGATAAATATGTTAGATGGCAAGCATTTTTTAATCAGTTTAATTTTGTTGTAGAACACATCAAAGGCATTGAAAATGTTATTGCAGATTGGTTCAGTAGAAATCCTCCAACAACACTCATGCACCAACCCATACCTGGTTTTAATCTAACCAGAATCTATAACCAAGGATTTCCTTCTTTGAACATCCTTGTCTAAGAGTAGATTCTGCGTGAAGGGTTACATCCTAGATACACAAGGATTTCTTATGCAGCAGGACAAGATTTACAAATGTCCTCAGTAGCTACTATTCAGGCAAACCAACGACAAAATTTTGAAGTCCTTTACATAGAAAGATTAAACAGTGAATTCCTGTTTCACCAATTCAATGAGCTAGTAAAACGTCCATTATGGACATGGCTGATTAAAATTAGATCTCCTTTTAATGAACATCTGTATCGATGGATTGCTCAGCATGGCCCACACCGCATACACGAAGAGGAGAATCATGATCAAGACACCGTAGTGCATACTATCATAAGAAGACAACTAGAGTGGGAATCTTATTTCTACATCACTCCACGATATCATGCATGTGAAGCTGGACCCCAACACTGGCATCTTTCCAATACATTTCAGCTCAGATGTCTTTTCAATCCAATCAGTGAGGATGACTTATTGTCTGAAGTGGAAGCAATGTTGGACCCACGCCACGAAACATCATCATCATCCAGCGCATCCAACAACATTTCCCTATAACTTATCTCACCAACTATAAAATATGATGGGACTTGACATCACCTTGACAGTGA
This sequence comes from Torreya grandis, assembly GCA_037957365.1. NCBI lineage: Eukaryota > Viridiplantae > Streptophyta > Pinopsida > Cupressales > Taxaceae > Torreya > Torreya grandis. The sequence goes on along the minus strand of JARHVA010000155.1, from coordinate 1,567,624 downwards.
TCAGGTAGGATCTCCCAAATTACTATATATAGGCCTCTCCTCCATAGCATTTTCATTGAAAAATTTCTAAGCTTTTAGAAATCTAGTAGCCTTGTTAAAAGAGTATGCTCTTCTCTTGCCCTTTTCGAAGGATCCTGAGAATCATAAATTGAAACAAGTGTTTGTAATATTTTAGTTTGAAGTAATAGTGTGAAGCCATAGCCATTCGGCCCTTGCCTACTGTCACATGTTTTCTCTAATCAAATTGTAAGTGAAAGGAATCAAGGAGGTGTCTACTGACGAACGTTGAGCCTTCCACTCCTAAAATTTTATAACAACTCTTAGATTTTCATGAAATTGGGAATACTGATATGTTTAGCCCTTGCCTTCCATATGTCTTTCTCCCTCTAAATTTTTCCCATCTTCTCCATGTGCTCTAATAATGTGTTGAGGCAGAGATAAAGAAGTGACTCCACCTGTGAGATTTGAGAGAGATTTTTGGTTAATAAGTTGTCACTTTATTTAACGAAGCTGATCTTTTTCTCGAAGGATTGAATCATAGTATCAATGTAGATCATGTTTTAATGATTGAGTGAATTCAGCTATTTCTTTGATCATTTTTGTGAGTTCAATTCACCCTTGTCAGGATATTGAATTCCTCCATTCAATGTTTTTATTACTTACATACAGTACATCTTCATCCAGACCTGTCAAATTCTTTTTTGACAAAAACTTTGTTATCCCATACTTCTTTACATCATCAATTTGGTTCATCATATTCATCTATTTACTTTCATATTTTATCCACAAAGTATTCTATGTTTTCAAGTCTTCGATGATAGCTATAGCTTGATCATATATATTCTTCAGTTCATAAATGTATTATGTACCTTTCTGAATGATGCCATCTAGCCAAACATCAAATACCTTGGCAACCATTTTTATTTTTTGTATCTACTCCAGCATCTTTTGATTGATTGGCAATTTTGGATCAAAAGATAGGGGTAGTTGGGCAATAGGTTGTGGATTTGGGTTATGAATGGCATCAATGTACTCTGCCATTGACTGCAAGGTATATTTCAACTCCCTTTTATCTTTCTCATCTTTCCAGGTTCGACGTACTATCCTTTTGGTGGATGTTTCAAGGTGATGCACATCCACGACACATGATACAGTCCCAAGATCTATCTTTTCAATTGTAAAATCACATATCTAGACTTCAACGAAGTTTTTGCACTTCCTCCACAGAACCTGAGTGAAAAAAGTGAGCATACATACCCACTCAACTTTACCATGGTCCACAAAGAGGGCTTAGAAATGTTAGATAAAAATCCATATAACCTTTTGAGGATTATTCTATCATCCCCATTAACCTAAAGTCCCAAAACTGGTTGGACATGGGTTTTAGTAATGTTTCTGCAAGAATGTAAACCTAGAAACCAATCCAAAATAGTGCATGAACCTATATAAAATGTCAAAATAGGTGAAGAAAATCTATTATCCTCACCTATTTTGAGAACAATGATTTTAATTCCTCTATCCTCTACACTAATAAAAAATATTTTAGTGGAGCATCCTCTATCCATTGCCATTAATCTCCACTTGAAACAACTTCAAACACTCCCAAAATGTGGTTAAAGCTTTAGAACATCAACCAAAAAGTGGGAAGAAGCCCTGTAGCTTTCTAAGTAAGCCATTCCTCTAGTCCTTCATCTTCTTAGACATATATTTAATCCCTTATATCTATCACCCATATTTCACAAATCTTCTACTCTATTTTTTATGGACAAACACTACTTAGAATCTATCATTCTAATGTTTAGGATATGCCAGCCATTTGCTTTTCTTTTTCCCCACCTAGATATACATTCAAAATTACGAGGGATGGATTTGGTGATGTATAATACCCCAATCCTCTTGGATATGTACCATCTTTATACCCATAATCCTCTTGTCATCCTTTCTGCCTGTAGACTATTAAAAGCTCCCTCCCGCTTATCTAATGAGAATAATAAAACTAGTTGAGGAAAGCACCGCTTGAGAAGATCCTCAGTGCATATTTTAGATATGGTTTAGATTCATCCTCATCTTCCTCCTCATGGTTTTGACCTGAGTTATCTTTCCCATGGACTTAATTAAAAATCCTTACTCTGCTCCTCTTCACCATATTACAGACTAAACATGAATAATTTTTATTAGCTAAATGTTTCCAACCAATTAAAATGAAAGTCATTATGACTAATTAAATATAAACACAATCAAAAATAAAAACCCTTCACAATATAGGTGTTTTTAATATGAATAAAAAACTTAGATTTGAAAAGGAACCATACAACTTATCTAAGGAGAGGACAAACAATGAGAAAAATGGAGATTGGAAAAATTGAAATTGGAGATAGCTCTAATACCATGATAGAGTTAACAAGACTCTTCATCCAATATCTCTCCAAGAATCATTTACCATAGCCAAGAAAACTTCAACATACACACAAAGAATAAACTATTTATTAATAGAAATAGATTATACAATGCTAAAAATGTTCTCCTCTTTTCCTTTATACAATATGCACTACTGGAGTGCCTATAAATAAGAGAGAGATATGGGTTAGGATTTCTAAAAAAGTAATAAAAAAATTATGGGAAAATGGTCCAACCATGTACAAACATTAAATAAGGAGTAAATCTCAAATAAACCTAAGCATAGATTAACCTAAGCTAGTGATTAACTCCAACATTAATATGTGCTAAAAATAGAGTTTTTATTTACCACCTTCATAATGGATGGTTCAAGTATGAATTTATCCCCACCCAATGGAATATTTATTTCTATTTTCCTTAGAATGTTTCTACCCTCATCTCTTTTATGAACTATTTGTTTAATCCTTATGTTTTAATACTTAACTCCCTCATTGTTTACCCACCTCTTCTCATCATAATTTACATTACTCAATAAAATAGTAAACTTATCATTAGGGATGAAATTAATCTCCACATTAAGATTGAAATGACTATATAAGATATTGACATGACATTTTTTATGTTCCAATAGTGATGAGCCAAGCATGCCATGTTCAGAGGGAAAGTAATCAACATGATACTATATAAAACTTTATAAAAAATATATTCCTCACTTTATCACATTATTGATGCTTTATCTTGCATTGGATTTTTGATTCATTAATATCATTGAGTTCACACATTATAGGGTGAAACAAGACTGAATTTGCATTGGCTCACAATACTTTATGATTTTTGTTTGCATATTTTTTATCATGCCATCAGTACTATTAATTTGATCTCATCTTAATCTCTATTTACATTTCCTCTATTTATCCTTTACATAAAGGTATCCTAGCTTCCTTATATCCTGTGGCATTATCTAACACATTTTGTTTCATGCTTAAGTCTTCCCTATATTATATCAGCTATATTTATATAGTTTCATGTTTATATTTTTATGTTTTTATTATATTCACTTAGTCAACAATATATTGTGTCATCTGACATCTTCAAACCATATCAACCTTATCAATACCATCAACTTATATCCTAAGGTTTATTTTGGGTATTTGAACCATATATATGGATAATATTTCAATCATAATGATAAAATCACTTTCATACGCTCTGATTTCACTCAAATTTCTAAACCAAGGAAGCATTTGGGAGAGTTGGAGGTTTATAACCTTATCTTGGAGGAATTGTCTTTTAGTGTCATTGAATCTCAATAAGAGAGGTCATTAGGAGTTCTTAACTAAGGATATGTATATATTAATCAAATAATTTGAGGTTTTCAACCTAAAATATCCCTTGAAAAGATATAATTATTTAAATAAAAATGACTAAGAGGGGGGAAGAATCAATCTTCAAAACATTCATTAAATTTAACATAACATTCATGAGCCATTCATACAAGCACATAGATCTAGCAAGCATAATCTACCATACAAGTGCATGAAATAAGATAATACATCATATATTTGGGAAAATATCAAGGGGAAGAAAACCCAATAAATTTTAAAAATGGAATACATTCCTATAAGAAAAAAAAGAAGATTTAATTAATCACCAAATCCACATGGAACACCAACCCCAACTATCTAAGCACCCGCTTGACTAGGATTTAACAAGCACCCGCTTGCAAGGAAGCAACACCCCCCTAGATGACTCAGAACCAACTCAAACACATAATTGATTTGATCACTTTTAGGACACTATGTTTATAAATAAAAATATGATGACCACCTCTTCATCTCTTCATACTCTTATCCCTCTCAAACTACCTTGTATGTCTCTTTGTTCAACTAGGTCTCTTCAAGACTGATTAGGTCATATGACCTTGATCTTAATAATTAGACTGCATATTATATATTCATGAAAATCCATATAAAAAACTATGATGGTATATGTGACCTCCTTATACTCTTAAATGTTATATTTCATTCGTTTCATCTAAGCATGCATAAATAGGCCTAAAACTGCCTTGTATTAATACAAGCTTCTTGCTCATATCCTTCTTAGTCAGCCACACACACTTGTTGATGCAGGGGAATCTTATCATGGTTTCCATTATGAGTTATTATAGATATTAGGAGTCATCTAGAGTGTATTGGTATTATTTATAAGGTTTATAAGTCCTTAGAATTTAAAATTGATGCTTACATGGCATTTTCTCACCATTTCTTCAATTTGAATATTTAAATACTTTTTAATCAAGTTTGAGTCTTTCAGGCATGAGTGGAAGAACCTCCATATTATAATATTATTTATGAGGTTATATAAGGAATTAAATTTATATTATTAAGTGCACGAGTCACTCATTAGGTCTTTTGGACAGATGTGTCAAGTATGGTTAGTTTAGTCTTAACAAAGTTGTTAAGAGAGGTGAATAATATGTTGGGAAGGTAGTTATAGTTTAAAAACTACCTGTAAATGCACATATATGTGATTTTGGTGAGTATTTGAAAAATTTTGTATGGGTTTGATATAAATTAGTAATGTAAAATAACCCCAAAAGAATAAAAGATATTTTTTCGGTTTGATAACATAATTTCTAACCTTGTTGTACCTTGCAATTTGTAATCTTGAAGATTGAATCTCATTATGGTTGGAAGTTTGTGAGTGTGATAAGGTAGGATATGTACATGAAATGGTTATATGTAAATAAAATAGGATGGATTGAATTATAATTTACTTTGTGTCTAAGAGTATGAATAGGAGGTTCTTTTTACAGACAAGATTGACTGAAAATTCTGTGTGTTCCTTATGTGGAAGAGAGTTGTATGAGCAAACAAACTTTAGAGAAATAGATAAGCCAAACATGTTTTAAGATATTATATTATAAATGGTAAGTTGATATGTGTTATTTGGTGATAATTTAAGCATTATAAAATTGTATTCAAAATCCTTCTTAAATGTCAGTCACAAGCTTTATTTTCTGTGTATTCCAATGGAGAAAGGTTATATTTTGATTACTAAAATAAAATAATATTTACAAGGAGGTGATTTTGATACTTGACATGTTATTTATTAGTCCATTTTTGGGTTATTTTAGTGGAACAACATAATTAATTTCTGAGTTTTCTATCCATTTTGCAAACTAGATTGTTTACCCCTGTTTGGACTAAGTGTGCACAAACAATGAGTAGATAGAATATGGTAAGAGCATTAAAAATGCATTAGAATGAGTGGTTATTGATATAAATAACTGATTGAATTTTTTATAGATCATATCTGATCATGTGTATGGTTTATAATCATATATTTAAGTTCAAAACCTAAAGAATTTTCCCTATGAAACCTACAGTCAATGACTGTATAGTCTGAGGAACCTAGAATTGAATCAATCAATCTAAATTAGCCTAAGAAAGGATTAAAAAGATGGAGGAAGTTGTATAATGTACTATAAGACCTTAAGAAACACATTTGACATTTTAAAAACGATTGAAACACCTAGAAATTGAAATTAACCCTTCTTGGGTCTACGGAAATAGAGCTAACCCTAAATTAGGGTTTCAACATTCCAAAGAGGATATTAAGAGTTTCCACCATTAGAAAAATATGAAACTTAGTGAAAAATTAGTTAATAAGGTTTTATAAAGGATTTTATCTTTGTACGAACATCATATGTATGGTTTTACAATGATTGTGTGTAAAATAGAGTTAAAAGAGACCTAAAAAAGGCTAAATAGAGGGCAAAAAAGCAAGAAAAGTGATCTAATGGAATAGTTAGTGCATGTAAATTTGTGAAAGGAGAGTAGGGGATAGAGGGTCATGGTAAAAGTGAGTAGTTTATTTAAACTCCATAGTATTTTTTTGTACATAGTGAAATAGCCCAAAAAAAAGATAGTAGATAAGCCTGAGGAAGAAAGGTAACAAGGGGTGTTGGAAGCTTTAAGTTTGAAGGTGGTTTGAGTGGATATAATAGTAAATGAGAATCTAAGAAAATGAAATTTGGTAATGAAAGACACAAGAAAGTTAATGAGGAACTAGTATTGAGTCTTGGAAAATAATTGTGAATTTATGTAAGCAATGAGGAGAAGTAAGGAAACAAGTGTATGGATTAAGTGAGTGTATAAGTGGAAAACATAGAGGGGGTTAAATGAATGTAAATAATAGGAAAGGAAAAGTACCAAATAGAGTAAAGAGTTATGTACATATCAAGAAGTGTCAAAGTACCAATCAGAACTTGAAAATATTAGTAGAAAAAGAAGAGATAAAGTGTTTGGGAATAATAAACCAAGAACAAAGCAAGACAAGACAGAGATAGAGTGAGGTCTTGAGGCAGAGGCAATTAGATGAGTTATGTTTGTTTTCAGATTTTTCATATATCAAAGGAATATTGTGTTTTCAATTTGCATCACTTTCATAATTATATTTTACACATAATAGTCCTTAATGCATGTTAATACAATAATCAATCACAATCTCAAGTTAGTCACAAATCAATAGGCTACATTCCTTCTTTAGGTCTCATGGAGACCTATTAGGCCTTCTTAGTCACACATTACACTTTACATTTATTGGAACACTTTAAAACTTCACACATATAAATAAAAGCTTAGAAAATTTTAAAAGCTACTAGATTTCTAAAAGCTTAGAAATTTTTCGATGAAAATGCTATGGAGGAGAGGCCTATATATAGTAATTTGGGAGGTCCTGCCTGATCGCTGTCAAGGCAGTGTCAAGTCCCATCATACTTTACAGTTGGCAAGATAAGTTACATGGAAATGCTGTTGGATGCGCTGGATGATGATGATGATGATGTTTGGTGGCGTGGGTCCAACATTGCTTCCGCTTCAGACAATAAGTTATCCTCGCTAATTGGATTGAAAAGACATCTAAGCTAGAATGTACTGGAAAGATGCCAATGCTAGGGTCTAGATTCGCATGCATGATATCATGGAGTGATGTAGAAATAAGATTCCCACTCCAGCTGTCTTCTTATGATAGTATGAACTACGGTGTCTTGATCATGATTCTCCTCTTCGTGTATGCGGTGTTGCATATAAGTAAAGTGACTATAAAATATGGTGCTTCAAACATCACTATGTTTCAAGAGGGAGTAAAAAAGAGGGATGATAGTCACAATGAGATTAGATAAAGAAAGAGAATAAGCATGAAAATTAAAGGAAAACACACAAAGGATAAGGACTTAGTCCTATAAATTTATGATGACTACCTCAAATTTTTGTATAAAGAATGGGAAACAACTAAAAATATTGTTGACTAATAGATTTGTCCTAATTTATTCTAACTCTATACCCTTTTTATTTCAAGAACAAATAAGTTAATCAAAAAATGGGTGAATTATCAGAAATAGTTCCCCTCTGAATTAAGGCACAACACCCTTTAAAATCTTCAATGAATTAGAATTATTCTAAATATTTAGATACACTTTTAACCAAAAAGTGCTTAAAGGAAAATTAACATCCATACATCATCATGTATGCATGCGAGATTTTATAACATCATTTGGTAATAGAATGCACAGATAACATCTTCAATAATAACCAGATATAAACATGTAAATATTGCTGAACCAATAAATGATAGAACACATACAATGAGTTGTCTTATGAAAGAGTAATTACCATATGAAAGAAGATTTCACACAGAAAACTCAATTTCAAATACTCAAATACACAAATCTAAGTATGCAGTAATTGTTTCTTATTTTCATTCACAGATGAAAAATGTTTTAGACAAACATCATATATATTGTGAAACAATAGCAGTTCAGCTCTAAAATTTCTTATCTCTTTTTTCCTTCCTCTCTTTGTTTCAACAATTAAAAACACACATATATAGTTTCCCTAATTATCTGATCTTTTAAACCAAACCCAAATTTAAAGTAACTCTGACCCATACAGGATTTTAGTTTTAATAAACTCACTTAAAAACCAAGTTTAAATAGAAAACTAACTAAAAAACTGAATAAAAGATTATGCAAGTAAGATCATGGTTGAGGTGATGGATTAGAATCTCTACATTTGTTCTATTCGATTGGTGATGAATGTTGAGCCTTCCACTCCTAAAATTTTATAACAACTCTTAGATTTTCATGAAATTGGGAATACTTATATGTTTAGCCCTTGCCTTCCATATGTCTTTCTCCCTCTGAATTTTTCCCATCTTCTCCATGTGCTCTGAGAATGTGTTGAGGTAGAGATAAAGAAGTGACTCCACCTTTGAGATTTGAGAGAGATTTTTGGTTAATAAGTTGTCACTTTATTTAATGAAGCTGATCTTTTTCTTGAAGGATTGAATCATAGTATCAATGTAGATCATGTTTTAATGATTGAGTGAATTCAGCTATTTATTTGATCATTTTTGTGAGTTCAATTCACCCTTGTCGGGATATTGAATTCCTCCATTCAATGTTTTTATTACTTACATATAGTACATCTTCATCCAGACCTGTCAAATTATTTTTTTACAAAAACTTTGTTATCCCATACTTCTGTACTTCATCAATTTGGTTCATCACATTCATCTATTTACTTTCATCTTTTATCCACAAAGTATTCTATGTTTTCAAGTCTTTGATGATAGCTATGGTTTGATCATATATATTCTTCAGTTCATAAATGTATTATGTACCTTTCTGAATGATGCCATCCAACCAAATATCAAATACCTTGGCAACCATTTTTATTTTTTGTATCTACTCCAGCATCTTTTGATTGATTGGCAATTTTGGATCAAAAGATAGGGGTAGTTGGGAAATAGGTTGTGGATTTGGGTTATGAATGGCATCAATGAACTTTGCCATTGACTGCAAGGTATATTTCAACTCCCTTTTATCTTTCTCATCTTTCTAGGTTCGGCTTACTATCCTTTTGGTGGATGTTTCAAGGTGATGCATATCCATGACACATGATACAGTCCCAAAATCTATCTTTTCAATAGTCACAATTCCTTTAAGCGCCGCTCTTTTCCTCCCAAACATTTCTATGCACCTCCTCATCATTTCCTCAAGAAGTGACGCACAGCTCATCCTCCCTCCAAGCAGCCTATTTGCTACATCTATCACAAACCTGGCCATACTGCTCTGCAATGCCACTACAAGAATCCTGCAGTCAAAGCTATCTTTACCTCCAACGCAGCAGCATGGTGGGATATTGTAGATTCTGATGAAGACCTTTATTTACAGGATGACATCTATAAACCAATTCTAGATGATCTCCCCGAAGGTGATTCAGATGATGAAAATGATGTAGATGCTCTCAAGTCATTAGCCGATGACTTAGAACAGCCACTAACCAACATGCAACGCCCATGGTATCGATCTTGACACCATGATTTTTCATAGCTAAATTATGAAGCACATGGGAACTGGTCTAGACATCATCAAGAAGTCCCAGAATGACCAGAGAATCCCAGAGGAAGAGGATACTATAGAGGAGAAGAAACATCAAGAGGGAGACAACCCTCGATGCCTAGAATGCCACCTACATTGTAAAGACCTCAGCATCCTCCTTTGCAATATCAAATCTCTTTCAAGCCCAACAGCTCTTGGATCAAGAACAAATTCACTAGTAAAGAACCTCCAAGAGAAATCCAAGCACCAAAGATCGAGCCACAGTGGGATATTCTATTGCCCACAGAAGATAAAGAAGAGGATGACAAAGTAGAAAGTTCTTTCTACTCTGACCAAGATTACTGCCCAGGAGAATGCAGTAACCTCCAGGAAGAAGAAGAAATAGAATAAGGACAAGAAGACATCTATACTGAACAATCCATCATTCAGGATCCAGGGAGACAAAAACTGGTATGTACTAGTATTCCTCCTTTGGAAATTCCACAACCAGCTTATCTCACACAACTGATTAATGGAAAGTTTGCCCAGTTCATAACCTTAGAAATTAATGGCAGACTAGTAGATGCTCAGATCCACACAGGAGCTTTTCTCTCCTTTGCAAAATCACAACTCATCCATGACTGGAAGACATTGGATGATGCCTTAGCTTATAAGAGCTTAAATGTCCAAGGGAACAGTTTTATCTGTAATAAGTACAAACACCAACAAACCCTTAGGATTCAAGATAAAATCTTCCATGCTGAATTTTTTGCACTAGATAGAATGCCTGTAGATATTCTTCTAGGCGGTGCCTTTATAGACAGATACTCACCCTATGGTTCTACCACAAAGAGTATCATGTTTACAGTTGAAAATGAAAGGCTTAGAATACCTCACCTCATATATGCCACTGAACAATTTCCAAGTTCAATGACTCAAAGTCCAGTAATTGTAATCTCAACTGAAATTTAGGAGATAGGAGAAAAGATTAAAACCATTATCTGTTCTGACAATCCTCAGCAGTTTTGGTCTAGATCTATGCCAAAGATGGACATAAAAATCCTCGAAGGCAAGCATATGAAGATTGGGCAGAAAATCCCAATACCAGCTCAAGATTACAATGATATGGAACTCCAGATCAAGGAATTGGAGGCTAATGGTTTCATTGAAAAATCTACTTCCCCTTTCTATTGTTATGCCTTTATGGTTAACAAACATTCTGAACAGAAACGAGGAAAGAAAAGAATGGTCATCAATTATAGACCATTGAATGCTATCATGCAGCCATTTCCATATCCAATACCAGATAAAATCTATCTATTAGAGAAAGTTGCAACATGTAAATACTTCTCTCAATTTGACTGCAAGTCAGGATTTTATCAGATAAGAGTCAAAGAAGCTGAAAGGGAAAATACAACATTCAGCTGCCCTTTTGGCCATTTCTAGTGGACAGTGATGCCTTTTAGCTTGATGAATGCCCCAGCATACTATCCGGCTCATATGGATAAGATATTCTAAGGCACATCTAAATTTTTGTGTGTATACATAGATGACATATTGATTTTTAGTAATTGTTTGACTGACCATTTTACTCATCTCTCCAAGTTTTTCCAACTGGCTCAAGATGTAGGAATAGTACTATCAGAGAAAAAGATTCAGTTGTGCAAAATTGAATGTAATTTCCTCAGAATGGTGATACGAGATTTCAGACTGTAGATATAGCCACATATTAAGGAGAAAGTCATCAGTTTTCCAGAGAAGCTAGACAAAGCTAAGCTTCAAGCCTTTTTAGGATTATTAAATTATCTAAATAGTTTCTATCCTAACTCTGGTGAAGACAAGTTCATTTTATAATAACTTCTCCAGAAAAAGAAAGCTTTCTGTTGGGAAGAACAACATGCAATAGCAATTCAAAAAATCAAGTCAACAGTTGCTTTACTATCGAAACTGCACATCCCAAAATCTGACCAAATGAAGGTTGATACTGATGCCTCCGACATTGCCTCGGGAGTACTTGTTTGTGTATATAACAATAAGGAATTCGTCTGTGAATTCGCTAGTGGAGTTTTTAGTCCTGATGTACTTAAATGGATTTCTTCTGATAAAGAAATCTATGCTATAAAGAAATGCTTAGAGAAGTTTATATTAAAACTTCTCCATTTGCCTCATTTTGTTGTAATTACCGATTGTACTAGATTTTTGACCTTTAAGGAAAAAGATCATGGTCAGAAGGATGGTTGCGGTAAATATGTTAGATGGCAAGCATTTTTTAATCAGTTTAATTTTGCTGTAGAACACATCAAAGGCATTGAAAATTTTATTGCAGATTGGCTCAGCAGAAATCCTCCAACAACACTCATGCACCAACCCATACCTGGTTTTAATCTAACCAGAATCTATAACCAAGGATTTCCTTCTTTGAACATCCTTGTCCAAGAACAGATTCTACGTGAAGGGTTGCATCCTAGATACACAAGGATTTCTTGTGTAGTAGGACAAGATTTACAAATGTCCTCAGCAACTACTATTCAGGCAAACCAATGACAAAATTCCAGAGTCCTCTACATAGAAAGATTAAACAGTGAATTCCTGTTTCACCAATTCACTGAGCTAGTAAAACGTCCATTATGGACATGGCTGATTAAAATCAGATCTCCTTTTAATGAACATCTGTATCGATGGATTGCTCGGCATGGCCCACACCGCATACACGAAGAGGATAATCATGATCAAGACACCGTAGTGCATACTATCATAAGAAGACAATTGGAGTGGGAATCTTATTTCTACATCACTCCATGATATCATGCATGTGAAGCTGGACCCTAGCACTGGCATCTTTTCAATACATTCCAGCTCAGATGTCTTTTCAATCCAATCAGCGAGGATGACTTATTGTCTGAAGTGGAAGCAATGTTGGACCCACGCCACCAAACATCATCATCATCCAGCACATCCAATAACATTTCCCTGTAACTTATCTTGCCAACTATAAAGTATGATGGGACTTGACACTGCCTTGACAGTGATCAGGCAGGACCTCCCAAAGTACTATATATAGGCCTCTCCTCCATAGCATTTTCATTGAAAAATTTCTAATCTTTTAGAAATCTTGTAGCCTTGTTGAAAGAGTATGCTCTTCTCTTGCCCTTTTCAAAGGATCTTGAGAATCAAAAATTGAAACAAGTGTTTGTAATATTTTAGTTTGAAGTAATAGTGTGAAGCCGTAGCCATTCAGCCCCTGCCTACTGTTGCAGATTTTTTCTAATCAAATTTTAAGCAAAAGGAATCAAGGAGGCATCTACTGATGATAAAAGATACCAATCTTTTATCTTCAGTAGACACCTCCTTGATTCCTTTCGCTTACAATTTGATTAGAGAAAACCTGCGACAGTAGGTAGGGGCCGAATGGCTATGGCTTCACACTATTACTTCAAACTAAAATATTACAAACACTTGTTTCAATTTTTGATTCTCAGGATCCTTTGAAAAGGGCAAGAGAAGAGCATACTCTTTTAACAAGGCTACAAGATTTCTAAAAGCTTAGAAATTTTTCAATGAAAATGCTATGGAGGAGAGGCCTATATATAGTACTTTGGGAGGTCCTGCCTGATCGCTGTCAAGGTAGTGTCAAGTCCCATCATACTTTATAGTTGGCAAGATAAGTTACAGGGAAATGCTATTGGATGTGCTGGATGATGATGATGTTTGGTGGCGTGGGTCCAACATTGCTTCCACTTCAGACAATAAGTCGTCCTCGCTGATTGGATTGAAAAGACATCTGAGCTAGAATGTATTGAAAAGATGCCAGTGCTAGGGTCCAACTTCGCATGCATGATATCATGGAGTGATGTAGAAATAAGATTCCCACTCCAGTTGTCTTCTTATGATAGTATGAACTACGGTGTCTTGATCATGATTTTCCTCTTCCTGTATGCGGTGTGGGCCATGCCGAGCAATCCATCGATACAGATGTTCATTAAAAGGAGATCTAATTTTAATCAGCCATGTCCATAATGGACGTTTTACTAGCTCAGTGAATTGGTGAAACAGGAATTCACTGTTTAATCTTTCTATGTAGAGGACTCTGGAATTTTGTCATTGGTTTGCCTGAATAGTAGTTGCTGAGGACATTTGTAAATCTTGTCTTGCTATATAAGAAATACTTGTGTATCTAGGATGCAACCCTTCACGCAGAATCTGTTCTTGGACAAGGATGTTCAAAGAAGGAAATCCTTGGTTATAGATTCTGGTTAGATTAAAACTAGGTATGGGTTGGTGCATGAGTGTTGTTGGAGGATTTCTGCTGAGCCAATCTGCAATAACATTTTCAATGCCTTTGATGTGTTCTACAGCAAAATTAAACTGATTAAAAAATGCTTGCCATCTAACATATTTACCGCAACCATCCTTCTGACCATGATCTTTTTCCTTAAAGGTCAGAAATCTAGTACAATCGGTAATTACAACAAAATGAGGTAATTGGAGAAGTTTTAACATAAACTTCTCTAAGCATTTTTTTACAGCATAGATTTCTTTATCAGAAGAAATCTATTTAAGTACATTAGGACTGAAAACTCCACTAGTGAATTCACAAATGAATTCCTTATTGTTATATACACAAACAAGTACTCCTCCCCAAGTAATGTCAGAGGCATCAGTATAGACCTTCATCTGGTCAGATTTTGGGATGTGCAGTTCTGATAGTAAAGCAACTGTTGACTTGATTTTCTGAACTACTATTGTATGTTGTTTTTTCCAACATAAAGCTTTCTTTTTCTAGATAAGTTCTTGTAGAATGAACCTGTCTTCACCAGAGTTAGGATAGAAACTATTTAGATAATTTAATAATCCCAAAAAGGCTTGAAGCTTAGCTTTGTCTAGCTTCTCTAGAAAACTGATGACTTTCTCCTTAATATGCGACTGTATCTACAGTCTGGAATCTCAGATCACCATTTCGAGGAAATTACATTTAGTTTTGCACAACTGAATCTTTGTCTCTGATAGTACTATTCCTGCATCTTGAACCAGTTGGAAAAACTTGGAGAGATGAGTAAAATGGTCAGTCAAACAATTACTAAAAATCAATATGTCATCTATGTATACACACAAAAAGTTAGATGTGCCTTGGAAGATCTTATCCATATGAGCCTGATAGTATGCTGGGGCATTCATCAAGCCAAAAGGCATCACTGTCCATTGGAAATGGCCAAAAGGGCAGCTGAATGCTATCTTTTCCCTATCAGCTTCTTTGACTCTTATCTGATAAAAGCCTGACTTGCAATCGAATTGGGAGAAGTATTTACATGTTGCAACTTTCTCCAACAGATAGCTTTTATCTATTATTGGATATGGAAATGGCTGCATGATAGCATTCAATGGTCTATAATTGATGACCATTCTTTTATTTCCTCATTTATGTTCAGAATGTTTGTTAACCATAAAGGCATAACAACAGAAAGGGGAAGTAGATTTTTCAATGAAACCATTAGCCTCCATTTCCTTGATCTGGAGTTTCATATCATTGTAATCTTGAGCTGGTATTGGGATTTTCTGCCCAATCTTCATATGCTTGCCTTCGAGGATTTTTATGTCCATCTCTGGCATAGATTTAGACCAAAACTACTGAGTATTGTCAGAATAGATAGTGGTTTTAATCTTTTCTCCTATCTCCTAAATTTCAGTTGGGATTACAATTACTGGACTTTTAATTCATTGAACTTTAAAATTGTTCAGTGGCATATATGAGGCGAGGTATTCTAAGCCTTTCATTTTCAATTGTAAACATGATACTCTTTGTGGTAAAACCATAGGGTGAGTATCTATCTATAAAGGCACTGCCTAGAAGAATATCTACAGGCATTCTATCTAGTGAAAAAAAGTTAGCATGTAAGATTTTATCTTGAATCCTAAGGGTTTATTGGTGTTTTTACTTATTACAGATAAAACTATTCCCTTGGACATCTAAGCTCTTATAAGCTAAGGCATCATCCAATGTCTTCCAGTCATGGATGAGTTGTGATTTTGCAAAGGAGAGAGAAGCTCCTGTGTCAATCTGAGCATCTACTAGTCTGCCATTAATTTCTAAGGTTATGAATTGGGCAAACTTTCCATTAATCAGTTGTGTGAGATAAGTTGGTTGTGGAATTTCCAAAGGAGGAATACTAGTACATACCAGTTTTTGTCTCCCTAGATCTTGAACGATGGATTGTTTAGTATAGATGTCTTCTTGTTCTTGTTCTCCTTCTTCTTCTTCTTGGAGGTTACTGCATTCTCTTGGGTATTAATCTTGGTCAGAGTAGAAAGAACTTTCTACTTCGTCATCTTCTTCTTTATCTTCTGTGGGCAATAAAATATCTCATTGTGGCTCGATCTTTGGTGCTTGGATTTCTCTTGGAGGTTCTTTACTGGTGAATTTTTTCTTGATCCAAGAGTCGTTGGGCTTGAAAGAGCTCTGATATTGCAAAGGAGGATGCTGAGGTCTTTGCAATGTAGGTGGCATTCTAGGCATCAAGGGTTGTCTCCCTCTGGATGTTTCTTCTCCTCTGGAGTATCCTCTTCCTCTGGGCTTCTCTGGTCATTTTGGGACCTCTTGATGATGTCTGGACCAGTTCCCATGTGCTTCATAATTTAGCTATGAATAATCATGGTGCCGAGGTCAATACCATGGGCATTGCATGTTTGTTAGCAGCTGTTCTAAGTCATCAGCTAATGACTCAAGAGCATCTACATCATTGTCATCATCTGAATCACCTTTAGGGAGATCATCTAGAATTGGTTCATAGATGTCGTCTTGTAAATAAAGGTCTTCATCAGAATCTACAATATCCCACCATGCTGCTATGTTGGAGGTAAAGACAGCTTTGACTGCAAGATTCTTGCAGTGGCATTACGGAGCAATATGGTCGGGTTTGCGATAGATGTAGCAAATAGGCTGCTTGGAGGGAGGACGATCTGTGCATCGCTTCTTGAGGAAACGATGAGGAGGTGCATAGGAATTTTTGTGAGGAAAAGAGTGGTGCTTAAAGGATAAGTGCTTGTGGCACTGCTTCTACTATCTGCGAGGTTGGACAAATGGCCTACAGCTAAATTGGGATGTTTCTTGGAATACAGGAGCAATCTGGGATGCTTGATGCTTAGTGAGTTTCTGGATGGACTTAGTCTCAGAGACTAAGCACATAGCTTGTTGTTTAGAAAAAGCAATCACATCTGAGAGAGAGAGATCTTCAATGGTTAGTCCTTTAAGATCAATATAAGAGAGAACTCTATCAATGAGATTATATGGTAGAGCATGCAGAAATTTGATCTTAATCTCAATAGATGAGAAACTTTTGCTTTCATATGCCAATTCTCTAAACTGCTTGTCAAATGCATCAAACTACTTTAAATCACATATCTCCATCTTGAGAAGCCATTTCTTGGATTCCAGTTCTCTATTGCCAACTAGAGGTGCAAACTCATTAATCAATAAATTAAATAATGCGGCTAAAGAATCAGGCTGATTATGTACACGTTCATATTGTTCGACTTCAGACATTGAACCCCACCATTGGTTGATAATACCCCAAAAAAACTTTGAGGCAAAACAAGTAGTTCCAGCTTGATCTAAATGGGCATTAATAGTGATAACTCTCATGGAGTTACACCATGCAGTGATCTCATTTAATGGATTGAGGAGATCATCAATATTGAGATACCAAGGCTGTAACTGAACATGCATTCTTTGCATTAGGGTGGTATTAGACTATTTTTTAACAGTCTTGAAATTGGAGCCAAAAGAGATTGAACAATTGGGTTTCTTGGTAGAAGATTCTGCCTGTTGATCTTGTTTTGAAAGCCAATCTAAGCTATCATCTAAAGCATCTAGTTTAGAATCAATAGAAGACACCTTTTGCTATATCTTCTCTATATTATCTTTTATATACAAAACATCTCGATAGAGATCATCAAAATTCTCTGTGAAGTGAGAGTTGAACCTGGAAATATAATTTATTTGTTTGAACTCATTTGAGGGTTCAACATCTCCTTGGTAAGCAGATGAAAAATACTGTACAGTTCCTGCTGGATACTTGTATACTCCTTTATGAGGTGGCCATCTTCCACCTTTATACAGAGTAACTTTGTTCTCTATATAGAATTCCAGACTTTCTTCTCTAGGAATATTCATCATTGTATAGGTTAATTGATCCTTTGGATCATTCCCTTGGTTGATCTCTTCATCTTCTATCAGGATATGACCTGTTTTGACAGTTCTTCGGGAAGAGGAAGTAGATGGTCTGGATGGAGACAAATGGAAAGAATTTATAGACAAAGATCTGGGCAATATATTTAAAGTTCTACCATCACTTTTATGGACTGTGGTTTGACCTTTCATTCTGGGAGAAACACTTTTCAACCAGTCAAGTTTTCAATCAAAAGGGATTTCTACTGATTCCATATGGCCTTTCTGAAGTTGGACTGTACCACTTAATCTTCTAGCATAAGGCAGATTTTCTAAGATCTTTTGATGATTAGTATTCATCATACTATAAACAACAGAAATATTTATAGATGCATACTTAAATTCACCAAACAAATTTAATCTCTTTTACCTGAACCAGAGATTAATTATATTAGGTCACATGAAGATGTGAAATTTGTTCACTTTGGTCTTATCCGAATACAGATAACTCCTTTGATTCCTGGTAATATAAATCCTGTTATATATCTTACTTTGTGTGATCGTCGTCAAGTTAGTTTATAGCATTCCTGTCAAATATCCAGTCTTGGTCGCTTGAACGATGAAGTTATTTATTTCGAATTTTGTCCTAATCTCTCTGTCGCAGTCCGCGATAAGGGATGTAAAGAAGTCAAAAATGGATCTTTAGATTGTTGGGGATTATGAATGAAACTGAATATACAAATGCCCAAAAGGAACACATACAGGTGTATATAATTTATTACACAACTTACTTGGGTGCCAATAAAAAAAATTAAAAGAATGGTGAGTTGTGTTTATTCCTTCCCAAAAACTTCTAGCTTTCCACATAAAGAATGCAAAAACTAATCAAACAATTTAATAAAACCCAAAACAAAAAAAAAACTCCTCTAATTTGACTGCATGGCTGACAAGACTATTATATTTCTAAAATTAAAATCCACAATAGGCTCATGAAATCCTTACAACCAAATGCCTCTAATCCTCTTGACTTCCATGCACTAAAAATTTTAGTAGAGTTTCCCCATGCATTGGGATGTCAAATGAAAAATACTGCAAATAACCAAATAAGAACCCTATTAATGTTGAGAAGTCTCTCTAATTTCATGCCTTGAGTGGTGAGCTAATGCCACACTCCAAAGTCAAATTAACAATAAACTTACAGACTAATCCCAAGTCTATGGTGGGTTATGGCCCTATTTCTTACCTAGTCAAGCCAAGCCAAGATTTGGTTGATGCAACATTTCCATCATGGAGAGCAAACAAGATTCCAACAAAATAATTACCTTCAATGCAACAAAAACTTAGATGCATTAATGCTTTCAATCTAGAAAAACATTATCATCAATTTCAAATTCATGTGGTGACCTCTTTAAATCAACATAGCTCTTTTATATATCAAAGGTAGCCTTTATATTTTACCTTATGATTTTCATTTGCCTATCATACTCCTGTAAAACATCATGACTATAAATAATTCTATTTTTTTAACTTTTCTATCCAAGTGGAGTTCATCACTTACATCCATATAGAGTCTTGAAAGGATCCATTTTAATCACGAAATGGTATGTGTTATTGTAATAAAATTCAACTAATTGTAAATAATCTTCCCATTTACCTTGGTAATCCATCACATACATTCTTAACATATATTCTACAACTTGATTTAATCTTTCCATCTAACCATTTGTTTCTAGGTTATAAGATGAGATAAAATTCAATATTTTACCAAAAGTAGCAGTCAAGTTTTTTAAAATCTTGAAGTAAAAAGTTTATCTCTATCATAAATGATAACTTTAGGCATGCCATGTAGCCATACTATTTCTTTCACAAACCATTTAACAAACATGGATGCATCATCAGTTAAATTTCCTATAATGAAATGGCCAACTTTAGTGAATTTATCTATTATAATTAGAATAGTATCAGGTTTGCTTAAATATTTTGGCAAACCAGCTATGAAATTTTAGAGAAATAATATCCCGCTTACCTCGTGAAACATTGTGAGGATACAAAAGTCCTGCTAGATGATAATGTTTAGCTTTCATGCATTGACACTCCAAACATTTTTTCATGAAATTAGTAAATTCATGTTTCAAATCAGGCAAATAATATAACCTTTTCACTTCATGTGTCATCTTCATGACATCAAGATGAGAAAAATGAGGTGTTGCATGCACTTATTTTAGTAAAATTTTCCTTAAGTCTCTAGACTCAGGCACATATGTTTTATTTTTCTATCTAATTAAACTATTAGAATCAATAAAAAATTCAAAAAAAAAAATTCTATAGACTCCTCAACCAAACTTGTACTTACATATTGGCAAAATTTATAAGAAAATTATTATTCTAAAATTTCAATTTTGAAATTGTTATGTAGAATAAACAAGACAATGAGATATGTGCATCTGCTGAGTGCATCATCAACACAATTCTCCTTACCTTTCACATATGAAATTTTTATTTAAAAATTACTCATAAATTATAGCCACCTATGCTGGCATGCATTTAGATCATCCTAGGAAAATAAATATTCTAGGCTATGATGATCAGATTTTACTTCAAAATGCTTACCTATTAAAAAGTGTTTCCATTGCTTCAAATCATGTACAATGGTAGCAAGTTCAAGGTCATGAGTTGTGTAATTTTTCTCATGATATTTTAATTTTCATGATTTTTTTGATGCCTTAATGTGTATCATAGGTGCTCAAAGTGTTTAAAGAACACTTCTCATTTTAGAATTCAAAGAATTTAATGCATGAGTTGTAGGTTGTAATAATCTTGTTATATGTTGATGGAACAGAGGAAAAGCAAGTGGACTATTTCACAATTTTTATAAAGTTTAGTGGTTGAGAGCCACCATGGCCATTGCAAAGAGTGAATCAATCTAAGCTAATATCAGTGAATTATGATCAAATTCTAATCTAAATACTAATCTAAAATGAATGTTTACAATGAAAATTAAGTTAGATTGATCTATTTAAAAAGGAGCAAAAGGAAGGGTAGGGCATAAAAGAGTTGTTGCTAATCTTCATCCCAAACATCATGACAAAGTTTAAATATCATCCAAGTATGCACTTAACCAATGTGTAACATGAATTATCATTATCTCAAATATTATCACACATCAGGAAAACATATAAGTAATGAGAAAAATGCAAATAAAAACTAAGTTCACTATAAATATTTACCCTTGTAAGCAAACAACATTAGCCCAAATGCGAGAAGAGTAAAAGAAAGGAAATGAACCTAAGAACTTTAAGTCAACCTAGCATTGTCATAAGTTAACAACTCTCTAATTAAAATATGCACACCAATAATTCATAAGAACCATTCAAATATGGAAATAAGAACAAGAAATTGAGAGAGAAACCATAATAAAAAATGACATAAATGAATATTGACAATCTTTGTAGAATTCTTCACTTGCATTAATTGCTCAAAAGTTTACACAAGTTTTTGGCTCAAAAACTCCCCCCTTTTTTACAAATGGTAATACTCCTTTTGTAGAATGCTAAGGTAGTATATCCAATTACAAAAGTACAAGTGTCAAGGTCAATTGTCCTTTTACAAAGTTCTATAATACACTATACTTTTCCCTATGGACTGACCTATAGGCAATGTGCTTGACAAGTTGTACATGGCTTTACAAAAGAATATTCTATTTGCAAATATTACAATGCTTTTGTATAATATAATATCTTAAGTCAAATTGCTTGACTTTGGGGCCTTTGTGGTGATGAAGTCCCATGTTTTTGTTTTAGTATCTTTATTTCTCTCTAGTGTTGTTCATCAATCATCTTCAAATTAACAAGTTCCATATAGAGCTCATCCTCCTAGTCAGCTAGGTGTTCAAGGTCCTTATCATTTTTTCCCAGGGCTTATTTAATACTCCTAGATTCAACAATATTTTCCTCTACTATTAGGATCATATCCATGACCATATTGTTGTCTATTCCAAATTTGCCTTGGATTTTTCTCCTTACTTCTTACATGGCCAAGTTGGTTATGTGATTGAACTCTTTATCTATGATGAGGCCCATGGAGCTGAGTGTAGTTGGTTTGAGGATCATGGTCCCAAGGAAATGTTCCATTCTATCTATCAAATTTTTGTCATCCTTAAGGAGTATTTCCAAATTTTTAGACCATGTGTTCAAGCTCCTGATATTGTCCATAAGTAGTCCTATGACTATGTTCAAATGAGCTAGGCTGATGGTTTTGAAACTCAAGATTTGATCTGCCACCAAGATGTTGATCAATTCCTTAGTTTTTTCCCTTAAATTATGCTAATGAGTGATTAAGTACTTAGCTTCTGCATCCTATTGACCCAATATATTTTATTTGTACCTTGTTGACTTTAAAGAGTCAAATATATCACATAAAAATGCCTTAAACATCTTTATCATAGCCTCCATAACTGATAATAGAACTTTTCCTTCCAAATTTTCCTTTTACCTCTATAGATTCTCTCTTTGTTGTTGCATGCCCTTGATGGTAGCTTGTAATTTTTTTGATTGATATTGGGCCAATTCAAACACATTCTCCTCAAATATGGGGTTTTCACCCAGCCTTTTTCCTTCAACAATATTTAATCTAATTAATGGTTCCACTTTCTAGAAAGTGAACTCTTCTCCACCTATCACAACCTTATTTTTAGTAACTCTTTGTAACCCAATTATTGTTAGGTCAAACTTAACACCAATTGAAGATTGTGTCACTTGAGGATTAGGGGTTTCAATTTGAGTTCCATTCAATTCTCTTGGAGTATCCATCCTTTGATCCTCTTCCTTTTGCAAAGCCACAATCCATGGCTTGAGCTCATCATGCACAATTATGTTTATAGACTTGGTTTTGCCCAAGGATGGTGTAGAGTTGATTTTTTTTTCAAATTTCCATATATGAACCATTTAGGAATGGTTGGGCCTTGGATTGGGTTCTCATCATTGAAAAGGTAGACCTCACTCAAAGGATGAGTGAAGGTTAACTTAGGTCTCTTCTTCTTTGATAAAACTAATGCTAGATCAACTTTTCTCTTTGGGATAGGTGTGGTAATAGGGACTAAATCTAATATGAATTCCTTCCCCTTCTTTTCTTCTACTTCCCCAATCTGAGGTTACTCTATTTAAAATTCTTCCTCATCTGACTAATAATCACTAGATACATTTGTAGTGCATCCTCAACCATTTCACTCAAGTCTAATTCTATCACCTGAATCCCCTCAACTAGTGACCCTAGTTCTTATGCCTAGGTTGAAGAAGAAGCAAATTCACTAGGTCTCCTTTCTTATGACCTTAGTACCTCAAGATTTTGGATCTTTGTTTATGGTTGTGGAGGTTTGGATGACTCTCCACTAATCAAATGGTTATGTCAAAATCCCAGCCTCCACCTACCATCACTTCCTTTGTGTTCCCTTTTCATCCTAGCTTCTGGAGTGATGTTGAATTTATTCAATCTTTCAAGACCTCAATGAAAGAAGAGGCATTTATGTAAATTAGGTCATCAACTTTGATCTCGTCTTCATAATTAAATGTTATCCCTTTGGAATTTAGATTCCCCTTGTCATGGGGATCCCATTGTCTTAGTTCATCTAATTATAGACTGAAAGAGGTCATGTGTCTAGATGTTGCCTCTACATTTTCCCATTTCATGAATATGGTCCTTCCAATAATAATTGGGAGGTTTTGGAGGAGTCCTTTATTCTTGGTTCTACACATACCTTCTATACAATGGAATAATTGGTAAGCTACCTCTTGTTTTGCATGCTTGTTGGGGACATGGTTGGGTAGCCTGAGGGGTTGGCCCTAGATTCCTTCAACTCTGATGATGGTGCATTTTGGAAAGAACCATATGTCACCAATAGATTCAATTGATTTATTGACCAAAGGAATAACTCTTACCATTGGAATCCTAGTTATGGCCTCAATCAAGGTTGGATAGACATAGTCACAGATGAAATGGATGTGCTCCTTATATTTTAATATGTGCAATTATGAATAATATTGGGAGACCGTATGTTTCCATTCAAGTGACCACTCTCTAAGGTTAGGGATCTTAGTGGTGGTGAGCAAGGCATCCAAAAAATATGACATCATGTAAAATTGGCCCCTAGTCCTTTTCTTGACTATGGAAATCTATCTACACAAATAGGTGCTAATAACTTCACCAAGGGGAAAGGTGATCTCCCTTTCAACCATAAAATACACCAAGGGCACCCATATTTTATCCACATAGGTGGGGGTAAAATTCTCACATAGATTGCTTATCAAGGTCATAATCATCCTGATCCCATGTCTAAATTGGCTAATTGGGATGTTGCCATTGAAATTTGAGAATACTTGATTCCTAGAATATAGTCATAGGGTAAGGATGGTATTTGGGTCATTTTCCTTAGCCTAATTATTTATGGTGGTCATTTCTATTTGGGGCTTAGGTAGTTTATAATAATTCTCAAAAGCTATGGCTAAGACATAAGCTATACTTTTGCAAGTGTACTCATTGATTAACATGCCTTTATCAATTTTATAATATTTAAAAATAAGTTAGAGAACATAAATACAATGCATTACCTCAAGCTTGGCCACTACAAATTGTAGGCTTGTATCTGAATAGCCACTATGCCATGATATCTCCTTCTCACAAATAGGTTCTTATTCTCTTCCCTTGTGATGGTCAGTTACTCCTTGATAGTCCAAAATAACTTGGACCAGTTATTGTCTCTCATTTTTATGGATATGGCATAAAATTCTATATCATTGAAGACTCTCCCCTCAATATTTGAAGTTAGATATAACCCCACATCTTCCCTAGAAGTTCCTTTTTGAGCCACCATGGTCTGAATTAGGTTGAATTGCTCACTAGTAGATTGCTCTTTGGCTCTAGATTAAATTGATCTAGATCATATGATAATTCATTATTTTAGGTTTTATTGTACTCAATACAAGGTCAAATTAGGGATTTTACATGAGCTAGGGATTTTATTCAAGTCTTATCAGAGATTTAATGGTGGTAGCTTGTTTGAACTTAAGTGAGTTTGTACTTAAATTTTATTTAGATCCTTACATTTATAACTTTTCCTTTCTAAACCCACAAGATATTTATATTTATTATGTTTTTCTTATGTGGCACCATAGTGGCATCTTCATAGAACTTTTGTGGCACTTTACACATTAATTTTCAAAAATTTACCATTACCTTTTGAATATCATGTTTTGATCTCACACCATTGGATTGATATGTGTGAATCAATACAGTTTTCTAATCTTGATCCATAATATTAAATGGAATTGGTCCCAAGCCTATTCGAAATGTCCACATGAAATGGATACCTTAAAATTAACATTTGCACACTCATAATTTGATGTCTGTGGGAATGTCTTTAATGTTCACATGATCATCAATTTTTGGGTACCTTCTCAAAATCTTTACTGAGATTAATTTTGATGTCTGTACACCCATAATTTGATGTCCACATGAACATATTTGATGGCTACATGATCATCAATTTAAAAATACTTTCTTGAGACTCCTTGATAAATTTTCTGCTTGTTACTTCCAAGCTCACTTTGTTTCATGTGTGTGCCATTTGGCAGCTCTGTGGGAATTATGCACTTTATATTCTATCATCTCTATCAAGTTAATGTGATTTCACCACATGGTGATCTTGTATCTACTCATAGCTTTGATGAAAGGTTAATGTCCACTTCACACCATTGGATCACTTCTGTTTGGGAAAATGTGGTCTATTGGACCATGATCCAAGGGATGCACCATAATTGGTTAATATATTATTGATGAATTCATGTCACTTGTCATCATTTTGGGGCTTTGAATTTTCAATTCTTATTACGCTTTGATAGATCAATCTCATCTGAGCCAATGGGGATTGTTGATCCTACAAACAAGCATGAAAGTTAGGCCTAATAATATATAGAAGTTAGACCAAATTTTGTTTGTTATGGTTTTAATTTGTGTTAATAAACACAAATAAAATTTAGGATAAATTTTATTCTAATCTTTAAAACATAATAAAATGAGACCCCATAATTTATAAAAGATTTGGCATAAATTTTTTAGCCCAAGCTAGAAACATAATAAAAATGACCCTGCGAATAATACATAGCATAAAGTCTTAGCCTAAGGTTTTCATTGTATTGATAAATATGATTAAAGCTTTAGGATAAAGTCTTAAGCTAGGTCCAAGACCTATTAAAGTGACCTTTTGAATTAAAAGGGACTCTGCATTAGTTGGATCATGCTAAGATAAAAGAGAACAAAGGGGTTTGGGACGTAAAGGGACCCAACATAAAAAATTTAGGCTAAGGCTTAGTTGTGTTGCAAAACACCACTAAGCCATATGATAAAAATTAAATTAGGTACATAGCATAATTAATTATTCCCATGTAAAATGTTCCTGCCAAATTTGAATTTAAAAGGAACCTAGGTTAACTTTTAGACTACGGTTTCATCAATTCAAATATGAATTCCCTTAACCCATTACAGACCAATGAGTAGTAAAAAAATTAAACATAAAAACTTGACTATTGCCCATTTAAAATGAACTCCATTAAAATTTTGAATGAACTCCATTGAACCTATAACCTGAAACATATAGATCAAATATTAGCAATAAGATCAAACTAGAGCCATGAACAAATAAGCCAGCTATACCAGGTGTGGATGATCTTCAAATAAAAAAGATGTACAAACATGTTAATGATGCTCTTGATAAAATGAAAATTTCAATTTAGGGTATAAAATTGCATAATTTAACATAAGGGTCCCCATTTTTTAGAAATGGGGGTATGTTGACCTCAATAAATGGTGACTTCCAGGGGAAACATAACAATATATTAGAATCTAGAGACTCTAGTTTAGATTAGTGACCAATTTATTCATTCCATTATATCATGTACTATTATTGAGATTAATTCATGGTTGAAACAAGTCTTGCACATGTAGAATTAGGATCAAACATCAAAACCTAGTCATGTTATGTGTGCGCTTTGATTTCACTTATTGTTTGCCATGGGATTTGGGTAAACAATTTCCAGATTCATGACCTTGACCATTAATATTGACTTATATCATATTTATATGTTCATTAAGAACCATGTTTTATCTCATGGAAGGCTTGGGTATTGCTATGCTATCAGCCAAGCATATATAGCCCTGATAGAGATGCATTTGGCTCTACTCAAGGCCTTGTTCTACTGCCAACTAGGCGTCCATAGCCCCAGTGGAGATTACTAGAATAAACTTTGATTAGAAAGCTATTTTTTTGCAATAAGGTTCTTATTTTTATATTTTCAAATTCATTTTATATTTATAGCAAAGGTTGGGAACTAGGTAAGCTAGGTTTAGGGGTTTGGTAAAGTGTTTGGTCTTCAGACAATCATCCTTGGCTACAAACTTTATCCTAGGTAATTAATGTTTTTTAAGTGTAAGCATGAATATATCTTAATAATATAATCTTTCATATTACATGTGAAATCCTTCTTAAAACCGTAATCAAATTAGAACAAATTTTATAATCTCAAGGAGCAATTAACCTATTCATTATTATTTACTAGTTTCTCTAAACTATAACACTAAGCTCATATCTCAATAATCCATGATCAACCAATACTGAGAGAACATACTTTCATTTATGAATTATGATTTTTCTTTGATCTATCACATGAATATTGACTTGAGGGATTGTCCAAAAGGACTTATTGGAAGCAATGAACAAAGTAGAGAAAACAAACACACCAAATAGAAAGTATAAAAATAGAAAGCAAGGAAATAAATAAACTAATTTATAAAAACATATTCATAAACAAGGGATAGAAAGGAAAGAACAAAAATAAACTAATCTATCCTACCTTGACTAACTCTAGCTAGTCTTACAATCATTCCATGAATACCCTAGGTAGGACAACATAGAATTAGTGCTTGAGGTATTTTCCATTAGTGGGCAGGGTGAACTTTATTCCCTGTAATTCTTTCAGATTGAAGGTGTTATCTAAAAGTATCTCAACTATTTGGTAGGGACTTAACCACAAAGGTGTGAACTTCCCATGTTTACCTTTAGGCTCAGATTCCTTATCCCAAAGAAGAACTAATTATCTTGCCTGAACACCTTTATTTTTTATCATTTATCAAACCACCTCTTGATTGTGGTTTGGTGTCTGCTAAAATTGGTAAAATCCTTTTCTATGGCATCTTCCATTTGAATAATGTCTAGTAGCCTTGAATTTGTAAATTCCTAATCCTCTTCCATGTAATCTTACTTGAATTTATATGTTGATAGCTTGAGGGTGATGGGGAAGATGGGTTCTTTGCCATATATCAGTAAGAAGGGTGATACTTTGAGAGCCTGATTGACTCTTGTTCTATCTACCCATAAGACATACTTGAGTAGCTTATTCCATTTTTTAGGCTTATTTGATGTAGAATTCTTTATTGCCTTCATCAAGTTCTTATTTATTGATTTAGACACTCCATTACTTTGAGGATAATGGGTGGATGAGAAATTGAGAATGATGTTATTATCATATGTCCATTAAGTCATCTTAATGGATATAAAATCATATCCATTATCATAGATAAGAGAGACTAATGTTCAAAATTTGGTGCATAAGTTTTCTTCCAAGAATTGGATCACTTATTTAGTCTTGCACTACTTGGTTGCCACTACTTCAGTCCATCTTGTGCATTAGTCATTGGTAGTTATAATGTACTTGTGACCTTGTGATGAATTAGGGTTGATTATCCCCACAAAATCTATCACCCACTGAGCAAAAGGTTTATTCACCATAACTAACAACAGTGACATGGCTGCCTTGGGCTCCTTAGTGTTGAATACTTGGCATGAGTAGCATTATCTCACATGCTTGTAAGCATCTTTGAAGATGGTGGGCTAGTAGTAACTATATCTTAGGATTTTATGGGTTGTGGTTCTTTCAGATTGATGTCCAGTTCCCAATTTCTCATAAAAAGTGCTCATGATCTCAACTGCTTCTTCCTTGGACACACACATATAAATAAATACATTCAAAGTTTTTTTTGTTCAATACTCCATGCTTAATAAGGAAATGGGATGTCTTGAGTCTTAGAGTTCTTATTTTCTCCCTAGTCAACCCTATAAGACAAGTACCATTGATCAGTAGATGGACAAAAAGATCATACTAATCATTAGGTCTAAAACTTTTTTGTTATACATGCATAACATTTAACTTAGGGTTAGTATTGGAAATCAATTAAATTAAACCTTGGAATCTTACCAGTTTATTAGTCTTCATGTCAATGTCATATTCCTGAAGCACATACATACACTTACCTCTCCTTCTCCTAGTTTGTTTTGATTTAGCATGAGCTTGGTGGTAGGGTCTAGTAGAATGGCATGTGCCTTATTCCTAAGGATATAATGCCTAAAATTTTTTACTTCCTTGACCAAAGCACATGCTTTCTTATCATTAAAGATTAGTTTAACTCAACATTTTTAAGGTTAGTGCTCATAAAAGCTATTGGACAATCACATCCATCCATTTTTTGATTTAAAACTATAGCTATTGTATGATCTGAAGCAAAGGAGTAAATATAAAAATCTTTGGTGAATTCTAGACTTATCAATATAGGGGTTTGTTCAATTGCCTCTTTGATCTCTTTGAAATACTTCTTTGTCTCATCATTCCAAGTGATTTTAACCTCTTTCTTCAACATGTCATTCAAAGGTTTCACTATTTCTACAAAACCAGAAATAAACTTTCTTATAAAATTTATTTTACCAAAGAATGACTTTAATTTCTTTCTACTATTAGGGGGATCTATATTAGATATTGAATTTACTCCTTCAAGGTCTATAAATATTCCTTCCTTAGTGATAACATGTCCTAATAGTTTTCCCTTAGTAACATAGAAAATACTTTTTTTGGGGTTGAGATAAATCCCATACCTTCTACATCTTTCAGATATCTATTGTAGGTGCATAATATGATCATCCATATTCTTAGAAAATATAGACAAATCATCCATGTATATAATAATTTAATTACTTACAAGACCTTGGAAAGCATTATCCATATCCCTTTGAAAGGTTTCACCTACATTTATCAATCCAAATGGACTTCTTTTGTAGGCAAACGTGCCCCACTTGGTAGTAAAAGTAGTTTTCATCCTATCTTCTTGATTCACCAACACTTAGTTATACCCTAAAAAACCATCAAGAAAGGACATCAAGTTAATAACTATAAATGATTTGTATTACTTGGTCAAGAGAAGGTAGGGGGTAATTATCTTTCTTAGATGCTCTATTTAGGTTTCTAAAATCAATACAGAGTTTAATTTCACCATTTTTCTTTAAGACTAGGTCTAAATTAGTAAACCAAGTGGAATGCTTAATGGGAAACATAATCTTGGCATATAAGAGCTTCTTGGCCTCTCTATATATTAGTGGTTTTAAAACCAGGTTGATAGGCCTCCACTTTTGTCTGAAAGGTTTGTAGTTTTCTTTTAAAGGTATGGTATGAGTTATGACTTTTGGATCAAAGATATTTAGGTCATCATAATACCATGCTATGATATATTTATATTTGGTCAACATTTTTTTGGCTCTTTTGGACTCATTACTTGTAAAGGATGTACCGATATTATCCATCCAAGGTTGACCTTGAAATCCAAGATCAATTACATTATAATCCTTCCCACTTACTTTGGGAGTCTTGGTAGCCTCAACTAGTTTATCAAAATCAAAGAGTCTCTCTAAGGCTATCATGACATTGGGGATATTATTTTCATTCAATTGAATGACCTTGTCATCAAGTTTTATTTCAATGTTCTCATCATCAAGGATACTAACTTCATCAATAATGTGACCCTCAAATTCTCCTAAACCAAGAATTCTATGATCTGCTAATCATCACTAAATACCTACAAGTGGTTGACATTATCTGGCATTGAGGGACATGGGATTAACTAAATTTTAAGGTTTTGTAACTTAGAAATTTGATTGGACATAAGGTTGGCTACAGCTGAAATAAGTTCATCAATAACCTTGTTTTCTTCCCTAGGGATTGACACAATGTTAAAAGCATCAAAACATTTAATTAAGTCCCTTACTCTAAATTTATGTTAATTGAGATAGGATAATTTGAACTTATATTTACTCTTAACTTGATTGACCATTAGTTCCTTGGCCTCATGCTTGATTACAAATTTTAATCCAATAATAAGTGCTTCATACTCAGCGAAATTATTGATGCATGAAAACTAAAGTTTGTAAGAGGAATTATATTATTTCCCAATGGGATTGATTAACAACACTCCTACTCTAGAACCTGATTTACATCTAGAACCATCAAAATAAAGTTTCCATAATCCAGGCAAAGCATGAGAATTTTTAGAGTTACATACCTTTATGGTGTCAAGAGTATAAACACCAAGATCTGAGTTAACTATGTTGACCCTTTCATTGATTTCATTGTACTCAGTGATCATATTCTTCATTTTAGGCTCTCTTTCTATCTTTATTTGGTTGGGGACTCCCTTTTAAGGCAACCACATATGTGAAAAATTTGTTGACATATAACCATTCAAGTTCTTAGTCCAGTCTTTGCTCAATAACATCTCATAAGCATCAGGGATGTCCACAACTTGGATATCAATGAACTATTGGATCCTTGGATTTGAAGGCAATCTACATGTGAACATTCAATAATTCACCAATCACTTTGAATCTTGATTTATCTAATTGAGTTAAAAATCTATTTGATTTAATGAGAGTCAAACCTAATTGTTCATAAATATCCTTAGGCATGATATTTGTCGATGCACTATAATATAATAATCAATTATGTAGATTCTTACCAAATATCCTAACTATAAGTAGGAAAGGAGACATCTACCTTACTTTTGTGTATTTAATCATTATCATATGTAGACTTTTGAGACTTACCAAGCTTTTTAGATAAATATTCCAAAAACATATCCCTCTGTTTTGTAATCTATGTCAACTTGTGCAAGGTAATGTTAGCTTTGATTTTTTTCATGTCCTCTACTATGTTATACCTAGTCTTATTGGAATAGTTAGATGTATCAACATTGGGTTTAGAAATACTTCCTTTAGAAGGATTTGGATTGTTATTTGAGGTAGTATCAAGAGGAGTCTTAAAGCTATTTAGAGGAGTTGAATTGGTCAATGGTTTATTCTACTCTCAATTTCTCAGAGGATAATTTCTCAAAAATTGTTTAAAAGCATGAATTTCTTTATGAATATATTTAGCCTCATAATCCTCTTGGAAAGGGACCTCAAATGTCTCCAACATGAGAGTTAAATCAATAGATCTAGATGACCAGAATTATCCTCTTAAAACTTAAAAAGAATTATATCAAGCACATTGAGAGTAGAATTAGATTCAACTATAAGGATTGTGATGCATATTAGATCTAGATGACCAAAATTAGGGATAAATTAAAAAGTATACATGCATCACAATCCTTATTAGGGACAACTTAAAAAGTATCTAATTATTTTTGGAAGGCTTCAAAATCATTACAATATTCAACGTAGTCTATTTCCCCATGCTTAGAAGTGAAATTAAATTTACAATAGTCAGGTAAAGCAACATCAATAAGATTTATATCAGGCACATTTTTGATAGTAGATGGCTCATTTTTCTTGTTGTTGTGGTAAATATCATTCTAAAATTTTAGTAGGCCTATTAAACCTCTAAAAAGATAAATTCCTACCAAAGTTCTCTATAGTATTTCTTACTTGCTTTTGCAACTGAAATAAGTCAGTGCTAAGCTTTTGAACCATCTTGAGAATAGAGTCACTCTCATTCTTTGGGGCCTCAAAATTATGAACTTGAGTATTATAATTATCTATAGGAATTAAAACTTTTTGATCCTATGGATGAGATCCATTGGCAATATTATTCAATAATCCTAGGTTTTGAGTAGGATGAGCATGTCTCAATGGTAGTTGGTTCAAGACTGGAAGTTGGTTCAAGGCAGACACATTTTGGTTAGCATTGAGAATAATATTCATAATGGGAAAATGTGGATTGGCATTAAGAATGGAGTATGTCAATTATCCTTGGGGTTGCATCTATTCAGTAATGTTTATAGCCTTGGCATAAGCTAAAGATAATGTGTTAATGGGCCCAACAACTCTCTTAATAAATACAAAAGTCATAGGATCCAAGGCATCCTTATAGATTTCCAATTCTAAAGCATCATCATGTTTGTAAAGATATACGGTCCTACTGAACATTTTTTTGAACCTAGCATTGAAGGCTCTTATGGGCTTATTTGCATCCCTTTCCACTATGGTGAATTGTTGGTACAAGACACAAGGACTAATGATTTTACCAAACTGGTCAATGAAGACATTATTAAAATCAACCTAACTAGTAATGTAATTTTTAGGGAGGTTTAGAAACCATTCATATGTAGCATCTTTAAAAGTGAAGGAAAATAGTCTACATGCTACATCTTCATGAGTAACTTTCAACAATCTTAATGCAGCTTTGAAGCTCTTAATAAATTATTCAGTAGTTATAATGCCACTAAGACTAAATATTGGGAAATAATTTTCAATATTACAAGAAAGGTCATGTACCACACTTAGCACATTGATCAAGGAACCACCTAGCCAAGCCATACCTTGATATGGATGAAACATAGGAGTAATCTGAATTAGTGAAGTTGGTAAAGATTTTGAAATCATGTGTTTACCTTTGTCCCGCCTAGTTCTCCTATGAACTTCTAATGAAAGCATATGTTCTCTAGTCTCTGAACATGACCTTGCCCTAATTCTTGGTAATTACATCTTATAGTCTTTAAATCCTATTTGAAATATGATGTGTCAGTCTTATCTTTTCAATAAATAATTATTAGACTTGTACATTAAGCAAAATTTTCAAATATTTATATAAAGAATGACAAAACTTAAGCCATATTTACCATAATTAAGCATATACCTTCAAATAATGTCAATCTTTGACTAAATAAGCACAAAGACTAGTCTGAAACCGTGAAGATCACCAACCTTTAAAAAATTATGCTAAAACAAACAAAAATATGTAGAGACTATGTTGATCTTAGAACATAATTCAGAAAACTAGAAAAAAAAACTACAAATTCACAAAGATTTGTTTGGCCCTTCTTCTAGTACTAGAAAATATCCACATGTTAATGCCTTAACGTGTATCATAGGTTCTCAGAGTGTTTACAAAACACTTCTCATTTTAGAATTCAGTGCATGAATTGTAGGTTATGATAATCCTATTATCCATTGATGGAATAAAGGCAAATCAAGTGGACTATTTCATAATATTTATAAAGTTTAGTGGTTAGGATACACCTTAACCAACTAGCTATCTTTGCAAAGAATCAAGCAATATGTGCTAATATCAGCAAATTATGATCAAATTCTAATCTAAAAACTAATCTAAATTGAATGTTTACAATGGAAATTAAGCTAGATTGATCTAGTTGAAAAGGAGCAAAAGGAAGTGTAGGGAAGAAAAGATTTGTTGTTGATCTTCATCCCAAACATCATGACAAAGTTCAAATATCATCCAAGCATGCACTTAACCAATGCATAACATGAAGCAGCATGATCTCAAATCTTATCACAAATCAGGTAAACATCTAAATCATGTGAAAAATGCAAATAAAAAATAAGTTTAGTTTAAAAATTTACTCTTGCAAGTAGACAACATTAGCCCAAATGCAATAAGAGTAAAGGAAATGAAATGAACCTAAGAAATTTAAGTCAACCTAGCATTAGCATAAGTTAAAAACTTAACAATTAAAATATGCACACCAAGAATTCATAAGAACCATTCAAATTTGTAAATAGGAACAAAAAAGTGAGAGAAAAACCATAATAACAAATGACACAAATGAATATGGACAATCTTTGTAGAATTCCTTGCTTGCATGATTTACTCAAAATGTTACACAATTTTTTGGCTCAAAAACTCCCCCTTTTTATAAATGGTAATACTCTTTAAATAGAATTCCAAGGTAGTATATCAGTTAGTCATATCAAATTACAAAAGTACAAGTGTCAAGGACAACTATCCTTTTACAAAGTTCTAGAATACACTAGACTTTTCCCTTTGGACTGACCTATAGGCAATGTGATTTACAAGTTACACATGCCTTTACAAAAGAATATTTTATTTTCAATATTACAATGCTTTTATATAAAATAATATCTTAAGTCAACTTTCTTCACTTTGGGGCCTTTGTGTTGATAAAGTCCTCTATTGTTTTTGTAGTATCTTCATTGTTCTTTGGTGTTGTTCATCAATCAACTTCAAATTAGCAATAGGTTCCACAAAGATCTCATCCTCTTGATCAGTGAGGTTTCCAAGGTCCCTATCATTTATTCCCAAGGCTTATTTAATGCTCCTATCTTCAATGATATTTTCCTCTACTATTAGGATCATATCCATGACCCTATTTTTATTTGTTTCATATTTATCATGGATTTTACTCCTCACTTCCTACATGACCAGGGTGGTTATTTGCTTGAACTCTTCATCTATGTTGAGGTCCATGGAGCTAAGTGTATTTGGTTTGAGGATCATGGTCCCACATAAATATTTCATCTTGTCTAGTATCCCTTTGTCATCCTTAAGGAGTCTTTCCAAAATTTTAGACCATGTGTGCAAGCTCTTGATCTTGTCCACAAGGAGTCCTATAACTATGTTCAAA
Source organism: Torreya grandis (assembly GCA_037957365.1). NCBI lineage: Eukaryota > Viridiplantae > Streptophyta > Pinopsida > Cupressales > Taxaceae > Torreya > Torreya grandis. The sequence goes on along the minus strand of JARHVA010000155.1, from coordinate 1,531,937 downwards.
TGAGCTACGCTGATGATTTTGAAACTACGGATTTGATCTTCAACCAAGATGTTAATCAATTCCTTCATTTTGTCCCTTGAATTCTACCAAAGGGTGATTAAGTCCTTGGCTACCACATCCTATTGGCCCAATAAATTTTGTCTAGACCTTTTTGACTTTAATAAGTCAAACATATCATATAAAGATGACTCAAACATCTTGATCATAACATCTAGAACTAATAATACAGCTTGCCCTTCCAAATTTTCCTTTTGCCTCTACAAATTATCTATTTATTACTACATGCCCTTGATGGCAACTTATAATTGTACTGATTGAGCTTGGGATAATTCAAGCACATTCTCCTCAAAGGTGGGGTTTTCACCTAGTCTTTGTCCTTAAATAGGAGTTAGTCCAATGAATGGTTCCACTTTCTAGAAAGTGAACTCTTCTACACCTATCATGGCCTTCTTTTCAATAACTCTTTGTAAGCCAACTATTGTTAGGTCAAACTTGACACCAACTAAAGATTTTGTCACTTAAGGAGTATGGGTTTCAATCTGAGTTCCACTCAATTCTCTTGGAGCAACCATCCTTTTCTCCTCTTCCTTTTACAAATCCACAATCCATGGCTTGACCTCATCATGCAAAATTATGTTTATAGACTTGGTTATTGACTAAAGATGGTGTAGAGTTGGTATTTTATGCAACTTTCCATATATGAACCATTCAAGAATGGTTGGGCCTTGAATTAGGTTCTCATCATTGAAAAGGTTAACCTCACTCAAAGGATGAGTGAAGGTTAACTTGGGTCTCTTCTTCCCTATTGGAACTAATGCTAGCTCAACTTTTCTCTTTGGGGTAGGTGTGGTAACAGGGACTAAATCCAATGCAAATTCATTCCCCTTCTTTTATTATACTTCCCCAATCTAAGTTTCTTTCATTTAGACTTCTTCCTCATCTGACTGATAAAAACTAAATAATATTTGTAGTGCATCCTCAATCATTTCACTCATGTCCAGGGCTATCACCTAAATCCCCTCAACTAGAAACCCTGGTTCTTATGTCTAGGTTGAAGAAGAATCAACTTCAATAGGTCTCCTTTATTTTGGCCTTGGTGCCTTGGGCTTTTGGATCTATATTTGTGGTTATGGAGGTCTAGATGAATCTTCACCGAGTAAATGGTATTGTTTAGATCCTAGATGCCACCTGTCATCACTTCCTTTCTATTCCCTTTTCATCCTAGCTTATGGAGTGATGTTGAATTTCTTCAATCTTGTCAAGACCTTAGTGAAGGAAGAGGCCTTTGTGTACATTATGTCATAGAATCTAGTTTGTTGTTCATAAGTCATGTTTATCCCTTTGGCCTTTAGATTCCCCTTGACTTTGTCTTAGGGATCCCACTATTTTAAGACATTGCCTCTACATTTTCCTTTTGCTTAAATATGGTCCTTCTATTAGTAATTGGAAGGTTGTGGAGGAGTATTTTATTCTTGGTTCTACATAGACCATATATACCATGGAATAATTGGTAAGCTACCTCCTGCTCTGCAGGTTTATTGGGGACATAGATGGGTAGCCTAAGGGGTTGGACCTAGATTCCTTCAACTCTAATAATGGTATAATCTGGATAGAACCATATGTCACCAATGGATTTAATTGATTTATTGACCAAAGGACTAACTCTTTTCATTGGAATCCTAGTTATGGCCTAAATTAAGGCTGGATAGACACAGTCATAGATACAATGGATGTGGTCCCTGTATTTGAATATGTACAGTTTTGAATAATATTAGGAGGTTGGTTGTGTCCCTTCAAGTGACCATTCTCTAAGATTAGGTATCTTGGTGGTGGTGAGTAAAGCATCTAGTAAATATGACATCATGTAAAATTGGACCCTAGTCCTTTTTTTAATTGTGAAAAATTTTCTACACAAATAGGTGTTAATAACTTCACCAAGGGTATGGGTGAGTGTTTCTCTCTATTTTATGCTTTTTTTTCTAAGTGTAAAAAGAAGAAACTAGTTATGAAGGGTGTGGAAGAATACCTGTTAAAGTGCATGGATTGGATCCAAGTGATTGTGGAGAGATCCTATTTGGCTTGGGAGGATGACCTGCAAATAAGAAAACAATAAAAGATATTTTTTTGTTAGACAAGAAGATGGGTGGATTTTTTAGCGTGAGCTAGATCCTATAAGTGAAAGCTTCTTAGAAGACTGTCAATCTACCTACTTTAAATAATTAATTTTAAATGATTGAAACAAAAGAATTTTTCATAACAACAAAAAATTATGGCTATTAAAAACAACTAAATTTGAGATAATGAAGTTAAATGATTTTCTAAATTAATCAAAATGAAGCAACTAGTTTGATATTAATTCTAAAAATTGGTTAAGGCAAGGTTATGGTTTTAGGTTTGGAAATGGTTTGGTTTGTCTTGTGACAAGGGATAAATTTTTGGTTAAGGTTGATAAATGGTCAAATTGTTAGAGATAAATGGTGGTTAAGAAAGATAAAGGGGTAAATGGTCCAGAAAACAAAGAAGCAAATGGTGGTTAATTAGGCAAGGTTATGGTTATGGTTCAAGATAATTAAAAGAAGGAAAAAGGTAAAGATGGTATGGGGATAAAGGTAAATGGATAGATGGGTAAAAGGATAAGAAATAAAAAAGGCAAAAGGTAAAAAGGGATAAGTGGTGAAGAGGTAAATGAGTGAAAGGGATAAGAAAGAAAGGAGGTAAAAAGGGGATAAAGGGATAAATGGTGAAGAGGTAAATGGGCAAATGGATAAAGAGAAAGAAGAGGTTAAGGTTAAAGAGGATAAGGCGTGAACTAAAAATAAGAATTCCAAGGGGTTATGGTTTGGATATAAATAAAGAAGAGGCCAAAGGGGGATAAGGAGGAAGAAATTGAAATTGCAAAACAATACAAATTACCTCGATGTTTGTTGAAGATGGCTTGAGGATAGCTTGTTGAAGATGTTTTGTTGAAGATTTTGGTAGAGTTTTATTTCTTGAGATCTTCTCTATAAGATGATGATGATCTCCTTCAAGTGGATGACCTCCTTCAAAATCTACAAAAAAATGTTAATAACAAAAAATACTAATTTACAACTTTCTAACTTTACCTTGTGTGAAGGAGAGGGGGGGTATTTATAGCATATGTTGTGAAGATTCATGCCAAAAGAGGAATAATAGAAGTATGGTACCATTTTATATGTGGTGGATGAATTATTAAAAATTAGGTTGGTGGGGATTTAAATTTGGCTTGGTGAGTGTCCTATATGGGTTACGAATTCAAAAATGGGTGCCCTTTATCTTTCCCAAAGTACTAAAGAGGTAGGTATCTTATTTTGAAGGTTAATTTCATGTGTAAAGGTAAAATACATGTTTAATAATAGTCCCTTAAGGGAAAATTTTCTATATTTCAAGGGGGGGCCTTGTAATTCTTAAATGAGGTCATCAAGCACTTTGGGAATGGTCCTAGGTGGGGTATGATGTCACACATCAAGCCACCTCAATTCTAAGCCATGTCACTTACCATATCACTTCCCAAATCACCTTTCATGTCACTTGACATGTCACATGCCATGTCACATTCCATTTCACATGACATGCCACTTGCCATGTCATCATGAATAGTGATAGTGGGTTCCATAGTGAATAGTGATAGTGAATAGTAATTTTGAATAGTAATTTCAAATAGTATTTTTGAATAGTATTATGTGACTAGGAAAATAGTGATTTATTTGGGTTAAAAGGGGTTTTTTAAGGGTTAAGAAGGTTTAGGGGATATTTATGGGGGTCCTGAGGCATTTAGTCATTGAAAATTGCAAGTGTGCAGTTTTTTAGTGTTTACATTTTTCCTTTTTTTATTATGCAGCTTTGAATTAACAAGATAAAAAATAAAAACAAATCACTTGGTTAAAGGTCAAGGTGCCTTGAGTATGGGAGGAGGTTTTCCCCCTCAAAATGAGAGTTGATGAAGAAAGGTCAAATCAAGTGTAGGTTTGATAAGCAATTGGTGAGGAGGCACTAGGTGGTGCCACAATGTAGCTAGGCATGTGAAATGTCAATGGGTGAAAGGTGACTAAGCATGGTAGTCAAGATTATGCAAAAACTAAAGTCTCCAATGTTGGTTAAAATAAGGTCAATCCTAGAAATATAAATGATAGGGATAATCGGTCCATAGCATTGGTCATAGCTAATTGAGTTAGGCCTATCAAGTCATCTAGATAGGCTCAGTGTTGGTCACAAGTATCCAGGGTAGGAAATGCTCCTGCAAAACAACATAATTGGTTGGTTCATACATGAGGTGGTGAAAATGTTAAAAATTTCAACATGGTAAGGTTGGTCATTACGGTCAAAAGTTATTGCAAAACATGCCAATGTTTTGGGTCAAAAGCAACCAACATTAATGTGGACATGGTGAAAGAGTGGGTGGATTGGGTATGGGTTAGAATGGGATGGCTGAGCTAACTTAGATGCACTCAGCAAGTGTACATTGCCTACATAGTTCCATGGATAAGAATCCAAAAATAATGTTAGGCCAAATGTAGTTCTTTTGAGGTGAAGAGTATTTCTTAACTTGGTTGCCCAAATTCGATATCATGTAGTTAGGTCTGGTTGGAAGTTGGAGAAAGGGAACTCAAAAGGGTGGGAAATATGGGTATCAAATAGTTTTTGGATTGCTTTGGTATAAATAGTGGATGAGATTACCTAGGATGTAATTAGATGATTGTGTCAACTATGCAAAAGGAACTGTAGCTATGGATAAGTAGGTTCAAGCATGAAATTTATATTACCATTTAAAAAAAGAAGAAATATGCTTTACCAAGATTTAGAAAATTTGACACTACTCAAATTGCCACGATGATCCGACAGGTTCTTTCATCACCGTCCAAATAAGCAAGCATTATACACACTTCACAATAATGTCATTAATAGGCTATAGAAGGGTATGATTAAAAAATTTGGGGAAGCAAAGTAGTAGAGTGGGTAAACGAGAAGTGGTAAAGATTTGAACCCTTGACCCTTGAGTCAATGGGGCCCCAAAACAAGTAAGCATTGAGTTTTGAGGGAATTCAGAGAAAGATGTTGAGGGGTTTTGGAATACGAAGTGAGGAAAATAATAATAATAATAATAATAATAATAATAATAATAATAATTAAATGAGGGATTAGGTTTTGTATTTTGTGCATTAACGCAAGGGCATGGAGGACACGAGGAAGTAGACAAGGAGATATAGAAGTGGCACAACTAGTAACCACACACTAAAGAGGTGGAGGTTGAGTTGGAGAACATAAGGGAGATCCAATAAGGGATGAGGTGAAGGCAGATCAGGAGATGGATGAAGAGATAGGTAGAGGAAATAATGAGGTCACATATAAAGATGAAGGTGGAGAAAGATGGAAGGATCCAAGCATGGACATATAGGAGGGAAAAAAATAAGGTTGGGAAGAACAAGGAATGTCCTCAAGATGATAAAAATGAAAGGAAATAGAGAAAAGGTAGAGGATGGTGGAAAATAATGAAAGGGAATGAGATGAAGATAAAGGATGAAGATAAGGGATGATAAGAAGAAAAAATAAGAATTTAAGTAGGGATACAAAGCAAGGATACTAACACAAATGCAAAAGACAAGTGAGAACTGAGATGGAAAGAGGAAAAGGGGAATGCAAAAGGCAAAAGGCAAGAACTGAGAAGAAGAAAAGAGGAAATTATGGAATGATTCTCAAAGGATAAATACCTAGGGAGAAACTAGTTGTGGAGGGAAAAAAGAAGACCAAAAAGGATGAAAGGATGGGTAAAAAAATCAAACAAGAAGAATGTAAAATGGGTACAATGGGAAGAATGGAAAAATGGTAGAGAGTGGTGGTACACATAAATAAAAAGCACATCAATAGAGGAAACAAAAATCTTGTAAGATGAATAGTATGATGTGGAATTAGTGAGGAAAAGAGAGTGATAAAAAAGGGTATAACAAATAGTCAAGGGTGAGGGCAGATGATGAGGACGAAAAAAGAAGTTGAAGGGGATAAAGGGCCTAGTTGGTAAGAAGTTGGGAGAGGGACAAGAAACATAAAAGGTGGGTGGAGGAGCGATTTGTGAAGCATGCACAAGGAAATGTAATGGGGAGGCCAATAAAACAGAGTAGGTGGTGGCTTTGTGGGAGATAAGAGGGGCCAATGAGGAAGGATATCAACCCTTGTGTTAAAACAGATTGACAAGCTGAAGGGAGGTAGGTGGTGAAGGGATAGGTAGAGAAGTGGAGGAAGAGATTTTAGGAGGGAAAACAAAATAAAGGATGTGGTTTAGCTGACCTCATTAACTGAGAGCTACCTACATAGTCCAAAAAGACCTCAAGCCAATGCAGTTCTCCCAGCAATGGGGGAAAAACTTAAGAGGAAGTATTAGATGGTATTAAAATATAAGGATGCTGAAGAAATAATTCAAATCTTCCTTGATGTAGGATGCCCTAAGCAAAAGGTAACTGTTAGTGGTATAAATGAGTGAGAATAAAAAGGGGATGGGAATTAGTTGTTAGTGGTCGAGCTTCCTGTAGAAGTGAAGTAGCACCTACATATTCTATGGAGATTAGGCCAATGTAGTTCAATAAGGGTTGGGTGAGTGGTGCTCAAATTGGCTACCTTAATTGGATGGACCACATGGGTTGGTTTGGGCCAAGGGAGAATGCCTTATAAAATAATATTTTTGGGTTTTGGTGAAGGTGTTAGTGAAAGTGCATGGTGTAGATTGGTAAATAGTTACCATAATGATCCCACATTTAGTAGGATGAGAGATACGGATGGGCAAGTTAGGATAAATTAGAAGGGAACACAATGCTAAGTACCACAAATGATCTTTAGTGGAGATAATCCAAAGAAGAGGTGCCTTTTTAATGAGGTTACACCTTCTAAACTTATGTGAGGGTAGAAGTTTAGAAATAGTGTCTACCACTACGAGCTGAGTTTTAGAAGGTGGGGGTCTATCCAGATCTACAGAGTCGCTTTGGCCAAGGTTCATCACCGTTACGAGTTAATTTTTAAGGTAAATAGTGAAGTAATGACCTATAAAGAATTTCTTTGATGATCAAGTAGATTATACAAGTAAGGAAGTTAGTAGCATCGTGAGTGACAGAGGATGGACCTTGCCTGACCCAAGAGCTACATGGGTAGGCTAGACAAATAGTGGTCATGTCTACATCCTCTATCCTAGTTCCTTGAAATTGATGACTTGGGGTTCTACTTAGAGGAGGTCTTGGTAGTAGGGAGCTACATGGTCCAAGATATTTTTTATACAGTTGGATAAGGTGACCATTCCCTTGCCATAGATGAATGCTCAGTTGGCACAAAAGAAAAGACTACGATGTTCAAGAAAGAACTACCAATGATCACTATGGAATGGAGAACTAGGGTAATGAGGAAGAATGGGTAGGTATTCTATTTAAAGAATCATGATAAGGACTAGTACTAGGATCAGATCATGTCCTTCATGTGAGCACATCTACCTTTACACAATCATCATTCAAATTTCTATTGCAAATGATGGTGTATGTCCCTCTATGCACTAATACTACCATTTTGGACCACATTCATCATCAATAATAACAACAAAAATGAATAGGAGTGTCATTCCCTTATCCTGCACTAATGCTACCATATAGCTCATGAGGCAAACATTCCTAAATAAATGATGCCTTCTTCATAAGGTATGTTGATGTATGTATGTCGACGTAGTTCCTGGGAGTAATCAAGTAGAAGGATGGCTGAACATAAATCCAAAGTCACTAGATAATCAATCTAATGTTTAGGTAGGAAAATAATGTATGCATGTGATTTAGGCAATGTGTAATTTGATGACTATGTATGTGTTGTGTGACTCTTCATACCCTAAATAAAAGATTGCACATTTAGATGTAAACATGTACAAAATGTGTTGGATGTCTCTAGTTGGATGTTATGGTTATGGTTATCATTGGTATGTTTATGGTTATTTTAATCTAACTTAATGTAAAAGGAATGATATTGTTGATGTAATGTTAGATGGTAAAAGTCATGAAGAAAACACCAACCAAGCACATAAAGAATAGGGCATAATGCTTTGTTTCTGCTTTGTTTTTGATAAGGACTAAAAATAGACCTAAAGTGTGATCGACTTAATGAATATAAGACCCTCAAATGTTGTGCATGAGCATATGTTAATTGATAAAAATGGTTTCTTGATCACAAGGTGTCAAGTAAGCTCTAAATCCCTTGATTTATAGATAGTCTAAAGGGAATATGGGTGATAGGTGGTGTGAAGGGTGATGGGTGATATGCATGATAACCTCATGTGAATTAATTTTCCCCTTCTATAGGTGACCTAAGAATGGTAATAGACAAGTCCATGTCATATGCTAGATGTAGATTGATCAATGTGGGAAGTCTACATGTCGAATCCGGTTGTGGCTTCCAACTTATTATGTTGTTGGAGAGCCGATTACAACTTTAGAATTTGTTGTGATAGTGGGTCTTTTACTTTATTTATATATATGGGAAGTTGATCGATGTGGGAAGCTTCTAAGAAATTTCTCTACTTTTGATAAATTGAACTTAGCTATCCTTCAATGGAGTGGTCTCAGCTTATTGGATTTATTTAATGATCTTGATAGTTGTCCTTCAAGGGAGCAATCTACTTTACATTTGGTAGTTTTTATTTTATTTTTGGGTAGCTGTCCTTCAAGGGAGTAGTCTGTAATGCTTAAGATATTGCCCCAATTAATTTTTTCAAGATGAAATGTGTTTATACATGGACCAATATAATTAGGTTCATAGTTTTACCTTTATGAGGGCAAAAAATTACACAATAATGTGTAATGGTCAATGATATGTGAAAGGGTATGGTTTTGAGAGATAGTTACCATGGGATTCCATCTTGTTAGAGATGAAAAGTATCCATGAGAACCATGCTATAGGTAGATCCATGGTACCCATATTTAGGATTAGGCCATGACTATGATGGTTAATCACATGGTTATATATTGTAATCAATTGTCCTCAAAAGGGGAGGAGGAAGGTGGGTGAAGGTTAAAATATCATAATCAAGGGGTGAGCTTAAGTTAGACAAATAGGTGAGCTTGATCCTTCTTTAATAGAGAAACAGACAAAGATGCAAATCATTGAGAGGCTCAAGTTCTAGTTTTCCTTTGAGAGAGGACAAATGATAAGCTCTTGATCCATACCTATGGGTAATGATGTAGGATCCAAGCCAATTAAAAACAAACTTGCCTCATTTACTCTTCTCCATGTTGGTCACGTGTTGGTTTTATTTTAGGATGAGATCTCTAATATTAAATTCCCATTTTTTAGGTGCTTTTTATAAGCATGAGTAATATGATCTTGATAGATGCGAAGATGGTTAAGGGCAACAAGGTGATGTTCAACAAGTAATTCAAGGTGTGTGAGGTGTTTTTTTACAATAAGCCTCTTCAAAAATGATGTCATGTAAGGAAATATGAAGAGAGGGAATCTAGACTTCAAGTGGTGAAACAACATCTACACCAAAGATGAAGGAAAAAGGTGTAGCACCTATTATAGTGTGGATACTACTGCAATAGGTCCACACAAAAAATGGGATGTGTATGTGCCAATCTCAGCTTAAAGCACTTACAACTTTAGTCAGCATTTTTATGAGATTTTTATTGGAGGCTTCTACCTATCCATTTGCCTATGAATATTAGGGCGAGGAATGGTTGATTTTGATGCCAAAAGCATCGTAGAGGGCTTGAAATTTTTTATTTTTGAATGATTTGCCATTATCTGTTATGATTTTGTGAGGGACATCAAAATGATAGATAATGTGATGATTGATAAAATATAAAAAAAATTCAGCTTTGATGGAGATAAGGGGGATGACCTCCACCTATTAGGTGAAATATTTTATAGTGGTGATGATATATTGGTGTCACTAAGAAGAGTGAGGATTGATTTATACAATGAGATCCAAACCCCACTATGATAAGGGCCAATAATCCATGGATATCTGAAGCCCATGAGTAGGTTCAGGATAAAAGTTAGCATGTTGTTTGCATTTAACACACTTATTTACATAGTCATAGCAGTCCTGATTGAGGGTAGGCCAATAGTAACCCAGGTGTAGGATTCTTTTGGTGAGAACGAGGCCACTAAAATGTCCCCCATAAACTCCATCATGGGTTTCTTTGATGGCATGAGGAATCTCATGACTACGTAAACAACAAAGGAGAAGACCATAAAAACCACATTTATATAGGATTCCCTTAGTATGGTATAATGAGAGGTACCCTACACAAAGGCCTTTTGGGCATTCTTTGAGAGGTCAGGTGGAATGATGCCGAGGTTAAGATAATTAAAGGTTTGGTCATACCACACATCAAAAGGAGATGCCTCCACATTACAGATGGTTGGAAGGTCTAAAATAATATACAAGGGCCTAATGAAATGGTGGATGGTGACAAATAATTTGGATTTTTTAGGTTGAGAGGGTATTCGAGATGCAAGAGAGGCCATTGTGTCTGCAAATTTGTTAATAAATCGAGGCACTAATTAGATTTGATAATGATAAAAATATGTTAAGAGCTCATCAACAAGGATCTTATACTTTTTTTAAATGTCATTTTTACACTGATAGAACCCATTGACCTAGTTAATCATGAGTTGAGAATCATCGAAGATAGAAATGGTTTGGATTTTTAAGGTGAAAGTGCTTTGGAGATTGATGACCAAAGCTTCATATTCTACCATGTTATTAATACATTCAAAGTTTAGTTTAAAGGATAATGGAAGAGGTTCACCATGAAGGGGTATGAGAATTATTCCTACACCCCCACCATGTTGGCATTTAGAACCATCAAAAAACATGGTCATTCGGTAAGGGGGTTCTCCCTGAGAAAGAGTTACAATAGACTCATTAGGAAATGTTAACAGAATGGGTTGGTTATTTGGGAGAGGGGCTTCAGCTAATTGATAAAAAATGACCTACCCTTTAATGGATTTTTGGTGAAGAAACTCAAGATTGAACTCAACTAGAAGCATGAGCCACTTAGCCATATGTTGATTTTGGTATGGCTTGGAGTTCAAATACTTGAGTGGGTCAGTGTTAGTGATAACATATGTTTTGTGATTAATAAGTTAGTGATGAAGATATATATCATTTATCATACTCTATAAGTGTGTAATTGATATATTATATGGCTTTCTCCTTGTTTTATTCATCCTAATGAGCTAGCATGACACCTAAAGAGTGATCAGTGGTAGATACGTAAAGGTAAAAAGGTTAGTCATCCCTAGGTGGGATAAGAATAGGTGGAGAAATCAAGTACTCTTTGAGTGAATCAAAGGCTTATTGACAATATTTGGTCCATCTAAAGGAGAAATCTTTCTTCAAGAGGTGGTGAAAGGGTTGGCATCTATCTGATAATTGAGAGATGAAGTGATGGATAGATTGGAGTTTTCCATGTAGACTGTGAAGTTGCTTAAGGTTTGTTGGAGGAGGAATTCTAAAATGGCCTTGAATTTAGCAAGGTCAATCTAAATTACATGGAGGGAGATGATAAAGCCTATAATATTTCTAGATAAAACCCCAAAAATACATTTTTTGGGATTGACCCAAACATGGAATTAGATCAGTTAGTCAAAAATGATAGTAAGAACAAATAAATGGTCCTTGCAGTGTTTAGATTTTTTGAGGAGATCATCCACATAATCCTATACAATTTTATTAATAAGATCATGAAATACATAGGTCATGGCCCATTGATAAGTTTCTCCTACATTTTAAAGCCAAAAGGCATGACCCAATAGTAGAAGGTTCCCCAAGGAGTAATGAAGGTGGTTTATGTTGGTCTCAGGGGGCGATCAGGATATGATTGTATCCTAAAAAGTCATCCATGAGTGATGACATCTCATGACCTATGGTAAGGTCAACTAGTTGGTCAATGTTGGGTAAAGGAAATTCATCTTTGAGGCATACAAGGTTAAGGTCTCAAAAATCCACACAAAGGTGGAGTCGCCCAGTGGGCTTGGTAATGGGAATAATATTAGAGACCCATTATGGGTAGTCAATGGGTTGAATAAATTTGATAGATAAAAGATGTTTAAGTTATTCCTTTATGAGAAGAGCTATATGAGGGTGCATTTTGTGAAGCTTTTTCCATACCAACTTAGCCTCTAGATGGGAAACAATGTTATGAAGGGTGATGGAGGCATCAATCCTAGGCATATCTTGATTATACCAAGAAAATGTGATGTTACAGTATTGAAGTAAGGCGAGATAATCACGTTAATAATTTGAGTCAAAGGATTGGCCCAATTTAATGATATGAGGATTCTCCTAGGTTCCTAAGTTAACGTTACTAGTTGATTCATTGAGCATGGTCTAATTTTCCAGAGGGAAGGATTTATGGATGGGAGAGTCTCATGCACTAAGGTAGGTGAGGATAAAATTATCATCTTGGCATTGAATGAGATAGATGGTGGGTGAATCATGGTTGATAATTTTGGGGTGAATTAGAGGAAAGGTTTTACTTTGGCCATCATGATGATAGGTTAATGGGCCTAAACTAATGGTACTAATCAAAACAAAATTTGTATGGGATGATGTTAGAGTCTCCAAATTGAGAAGATGTATTAGGAGAAGATGGAATCTATTTCATGGGGATATCAATAGGTTTTGGTGAGGTGGGTTCTTATGGTGGTTCAAACCCAAGCCCAAAGAACTCAAAAGGTTTTTGAGTCTTGATAACAAGCAATTCATGAGGTCCTTGTTCATATAAGCCCATACCAAATCCTTTCCAAGCACAATGGTGAAGATAGGTTCTTGAAAAGGCTGGGTTTCTTAGATAGGAGAAATCATAAGTGAAAGGTTGAATATATGGAGTGGTGGTAGGAGTGAGGAGTGGTTGATCAAGTTCCCCATAGACAAAGTATGTTTGATTATTGGGAAGTCTAAAGGGGATGATGGTACCTATGTTGGGGTCATAATAAGGGTTATTTTGAAGGTTCTCATATTCTTTAGAAGTGGGAAAGGCATATAAGGATAAAATTTGGTACTCCCCAATAGAAAGGTGTTGGAAAGTTTGTGTCAAGGAGTCCTCAACAGGAATCTAGGAAGAAGGGATAGATGCACTAGTTAAGGCTTCATCATTATTAAGGGTAGAAGTACTATGGGCAATGTACTATGGTGTAGTTGTGTTAATGGGATTGATTGACTTTGAGAGAGATGAAGGTGGAAGAAGGACATAATTAGGCATATAGATTAGTTTGCAACATGTAAAAGGACTGGGATCGGCCCTGATGGTTATGGCTTGCCTTTCATGTTCGAATTTAACACAATGGTGTAAATTGGAGGGGATGAAACTCATAGCCTAGATCTAGGGGCATCCAAGTAAAATTTTACATTAGAATTCACCCTCTAAAACATAAAATAGCTTAGGGATGATGCCAGGTCTCAAGCTTATTTAAAGAACAATGGTCCCTAAGGTAGTGGCCATGGTGTCATTGAATGAGTGAAGAATTGTTGTGATTTTAGCCATGATATTCTTTGGTAAATGTAGCTGATCAAAAGCATGGGAGGAGATTATGTTGATGTTGGCTCCTCCATCAATCATCCCCCTTTTGATGTGGATGTGATATATATATATATATATATATATATATATATATATATATAGTGACAAATAGAGGAGGGTCAGATTCCTTAGAGTGTGCTGGAGGTATCTCAAAATCTTGGAAGGTGACAATGATATAATGTTGGAGGGTCCCAACAAAGGAGGCAAGGGGTTGAGGGTCATTTGGCTGAATCTCAATAGATTGTAAGGTATCTATTAATACCTGATGATGATGAGGTGAGGTGTTGATCAAGTCATAAAGGCTCATCTTCACCAGTGCTTGATGAAGTTACTTCAACATGGTTTGTCGAATGGATGCAGAGGAATTGGTGGGAGGTAGACCTAGGATGGATACTCTAGGTCTAGGTGATGGCCTGGGTGGTGGTTCTGGGGTCTGGTCCTAGTTAGAAGGCTAAAAATCTGAAGGATATGTCTATAGAATCGACACATTGGCTCTTCTTTTACCCCTTTGTTGTGTTCAAGATTACTTAATCATGTAGATGGTATGGAAAATGGGATTAGTTAAACTGGGTGATTACTTTGGCTCCTCACCCTTGCCTATAGATGAGAGTGAAGAAGTCAGTATAGGTTGGGATAGTGGCTGGATTGGTTGGGTTGGTAGTTAGGTTAGTAAGGTATGTGAAAGTTGTTTATCTAATGGAAGATCATCATCCTCATATAAGTGATGAACAAGAGCTTGAAGAGCTTTGAAACTCTCCATATTATGTCCTAGTGTCCTATGGTACACACAAATCTGAGCATCATTGAACCAAGAGGTTTTGGTGTTAGAAGGGGTGAATGGTTTAATAGGTGGAAGTTTAATGGAGGTTTACAATAACCTATATAAAATAATAGATTAAGATTCCTTTAGAGCTGTTGTGGGTATTAACATGATCATTGGAGAAATAATAACTTTCTTAGGCATGGTCTTGACCTTAGAAAGGGTTAGTGGTTGGGAAATTTTAGTAGATGGTTTAGATTGGATTGGCTTAGCTATGATTAGGTTAACTGTAGATGGTTTTGAAGTAGAGAATGGGGGGTTGATAATAGGTGGAAAAGTAGAGGGGGATAAATTAGCTAAGAATGATGAAGAATACAATGGTGTAGGTGACAGAGGGGTAGGCATAGAAAAGGGTGTTGGTTTAATTAAAGTAGAATAAGTGACTGGGATGGTAGAAGGGTGGGGTCCCAAAATAGATGGAAAATGATAAGGAGGTGGCATAGGTCTAACTTGAGTATGAGGTTTAGGTAATTATACCCTTCAGTCCATCTTGGTTGGTTGTTTTTTAGGTGGCTTAGAGGGGGTTAGGATTGATTTTATGGGGGGATGGGTGATGCTAAGTGTGGGAAAGATACCTAAATTATTGGTTGAATTAGATAGAAGATTATGAGATGATCTAGGTGGAGGTGGATGATATGGTTTTCTCACATCTTGGGGAAAAGAAATTTTTGATGATGTGATGGTAATAGGTTGGAAAGTGGACACTAATGAAGTCAAGGTTTTGGTTCTATTTTGGCATGGGAGCCCTAAACGATGGTAGTAAGTGGTTCTATCCAGGTTGGGTTGTGAGGCAAATTCTAAACTTTGCACTAACCAAGAAAAGGGCTTATAAATAGGTTTTGTTCCTTGATATGTTGTTTCCAATGTCAAGCCCTTGGGTGAAGAAGAGGGTATGGTTCCTTCATCTCTACTTAAGCTAAAAGGTTCCAAAATAATGGTTGCTTTTGGGGTGATTAAAAGAGGGGATGTTTGTTTGATCGAGGATGTAGATATGGTCCTAGTTCCTTTTTCGCTAGGGTATCCAAAGGAGAAGGTGGGAGTTCTACCATTTCACTTGGTGGTGTAGAGGAAGGGGTGGTTAGATCAATGGATGGTTATATGAAAGGAGAGGTGGGAATGGATATGGTTTGATCAAGCAGAGAAGAAATGGCTATATATCCTTCTACTTGGGTCTCTGAAGGGGTAAGAGGTGAATTTGATTATTCCATAGGTGAGGTTGGTAAAGAGGAAATAGGAATATGAGGCTCATTTTACATGGGCTCATTTATGATGATGTTGATTGTGTGTGCCTCATGAGATGAAGATGGTTCAAATTGATTGTCATGGGTTTGGGTAGGTGGAGGATGGTAAGGGGATTGGTTTGTGAAAAATATCGAGAGAATGGTTGGGGGGTGCATTATGGTTGTCAAATGCCAATTCATCATTATCAATCAAGTTTTGGACAAGACTTATAAATTTTTTACACTAGTTTATGTCATGTCCGATGACCTAATGGAAATCACAATGGTCATTTTCATTGTACCACCTAGGCACATGGTGAGAGTGTTAAATTATTGAGGTGGCTTGATTGGTGGGAGTTGAATAACATTAGATTGTAGTAATTTATCCAACATAGAGGCATAAGATTCCCCTATAGGGGTTAATTATTTATGGGAACCTGGATTTGATTTCAATTTAGTGGGTAAAAAGGATTGGAAGGTGTGTTTTGACATGGTTGGTTAACAGATGGAGGTGGGAAATTTTCAAGACAACCACATTTGTAGATGTTTTCGATTTAGAATTGGGTTGGTTAGTAATTTTGGAGGACGAGGGGTCATTGGATTTAAAAGTGGAATTCTTATTTTGTAATTTCAATTTACCCTTATCTATGGTTTGGTTCTCGAGTTTAAGCACCATTTTGAATGCTTCATCAAAGGTTCTAAATTTTTTACACCTAAAGGGTGGGAGTGATGTGTTTTATGTATCCCTGAGAGAAAATTTCAATGAGTTTCATTTGGGGTAGTGAAAAGAATAATTGATTAATGAGGCCTCACCATTGTGTAATGAAGTTAGTAATTGATTCATCATCAAACTACCTAATAGAATAGAGGTCGATTATGGAGACCTTCTTGGATATATTGACAGCAAAATGTTCTAAGAAAGTTTGGTTGAGTTGGGAAAATGAGAAGATAGAATGTCTAGAAAGGGCATTGTACCAATCTAAGGCAAGCCCTGATAAAGACATAGGGAAGGTTTAGAGAAAGAGAGCATCATCATACGCAATCAAGTAATAATAATGTTGAAACACCCTCAAATGTTACTGAGGATCCTCCTTCCCCTAAAACTTAGAGAATTTGGGAAGATATCATTGAGAAGGATAAGCATGAATTAGGATAGAAGGTTTGATAAGTTCATTATAGATTTAGTTGTAAGATAAAATATAATGGGACCCAGAGAGATATAATTCAAAATCAATCATCTTATCTATAAGCATATTGATCAGTTTAGGTTGGGGTTGGGTAGCTGCATAATTCAGTGGTAAGTTTTGTTGATGTTGGGTTGTAGCTATCAATTGGTATAAGGTAGGAGGTATAGAAGCAGGCACATATTGGTATGTAGTAATTTGAGGTTGGGATAGTGTCCCTGCAAGATTGATAGACATTAAGGGTTGGGTGGAAGGTGTAATATATCCTAACAGGTTAGGGATGTACTAATAAGAGGTTGTGGGGGCTTGTAGAGGACCTAATAATGGTTAGTTTAGGGGTACATTTGGGTTAGTTGATGGGGGCATGGTTTGGGTTAGTAATGCTAAAGTGTTTGTGGGTTGTTGAGGGATAGTGATCTTAGTGCTAGTAGGGGGAAGTGTTTGTGGCATAGAGAATACTAGGTTCTAAAAGGGGGTTGAGGTTGGTATATTGGTTAAGTTGAAGAGAATGGTAGAAATAGGTGTGGAAGACACCACATCAATAAAAGGGGTAGAAGTGACAATGGATAAAGTTGAGTCAACATTAGAGGTATTGATTGGGGTAATAGGTGTTTGGATGGTGGTGGTAGATAGACCAACGGTAGAATATGAAGCTTGGATAACAGAAGGGTGGGATGATGCAAAACCAACCATGAGGTGGTGTGGCATACTATAAGGTGGATCTATGGGAGGAACCAAATCCATCAAAGTATGGTAGGCTAAGGTATTAAGATAGTGTTTTAAAGAAACTAGATTGTTTTCTAGAATGGTGTCAAAATCTAAATCAACTTCAGGGATTGTTGAAGGCACCATAGGTGGGGGATAATTTTATGGTGAAGCATGGGATGATCTATCAATATTTGAGGTATATCCATGGATGAGGACAAAGAAGAAGATGGTGGTGGATTATTTTGGTTTTTCACTTTTTATCTGATTAAAACCATATGATAAATTTAGAAATGGATAACGAACCTCTCACCTCACATAGTGAGCAAACAAAAAAAACCCAAAGGAAACAAAACACACACTAAATCTCAATTAATCCTAGGATTTATTTTAAATCACTTTTGGTTTATGCCTTAGATAGTGTGAAAGGAGAAATTGGCTTGTAAGTTTGGTACTAGAGAATCCATCTAAGGATGGTTTTAGGTTAATTTTGGTGCTCAAATAATTTACACTAGATTGGGTACGTGGCCTGGTAATGGGGGCTTGCTCCCCTCACTTCATGATCCCACAACTAGTGTGGATGCTTAGCTAATATATACCATTTGTCTAGAGTTTATACTACACCAAAGAATGGAGTGGGTCCTCCCTTTGGTGATGAAATCCGAGTGGGATCGTCAGGTAGGGTAAGGTGATCCAAAGGGTGATAAAATCTCAATGGGCTTTGTCTCAAATAAGTTTTGATGTTTAATTTGTGTGTGTAGTTTTGTAGTGTAATATATGTGTGCTATAATTAATTAATAATGCATTTAACTAATCTAGGTGAGCTAACCATTAAGCAGGAAATACAATGAATGCACTCAATTTTAACCCAAAAGAAGAGTTTGGTGTCTTTTCATGAAAACAAGGAATAGCTAAAATGCACTTAAATGCAAGATGTAAAATGTAACCTATCCTTAAGATGAAAACTTATTTTTTTAGATTTTTGGAAAAGAAGAAAGGAAAGATTTTTTTTTTTTTTTTTTCAAATTTAGAAATAAAAGAGTTGCAAGAGAATTAAAATTTCACTAAATGCAACTATATGCCTAAAAAAATATGAACCCATAAGGGGTCCCACCAGGCATGCCAAAATGTTTCTCTCTATTTTTTGACTTTTTTTCTAAGTGTGAAAAGAAGAAACTAGTTATGAAGGGTGTGGAAGAATACATGTTAAATTGTGTGCATTAGATCCAATGATTTTGGAGATCTCCTCTTTGGCTTGGGAGGATAACCTAAAAATAAGAAAACACTAAAAGAGACTTGTTTATTTTACAAGTAGATGGGTGGATTGCCTAGCGTGAGCTAGATCTTAGAAGTGAAAGCTCCTAGGAGCCTGTTAATTCACCTACATTAAACAATTAAGTTGAAATGATGAAAGAAAATGATTTTGCATAAAAATAATAAATTACTGATATTAAAAACAACAAGTAACTAAATTTGAGACAATGAAGTTAAATTCTTTGCTAAATTAACCAAAATGAAGTAAATAGTTTGATTATACTAATGCTAACAATTGGTTAAGACAAGGTTGTGGTTTTGGGTTTGGAAATGGTTTGGTTTGTCTTGTGACAAGGGCTAAATTTTTGGTTAAGTTTGGTAAATGGTCAAATTGGTATAGATAAATGGTGGTTAAGAAATATAAAGGGGTAAATGGTCCATAAAGCAAAGACGCAAATGGTGGTTAAGTAGGCAAGGTTATGGTTATGGTTCAAGATAATCAAAAGAAGGAAAAAGGTAAAGATGGTAAGGGGATAAAGGGAAATGGAAAGATGGGTAAAAGGGTAAGAAAGAAATAAGATAAAAGGGATAAAGGGATAAGTGGTGAAGAGGTAAATGGGTGAAAGGGATAAGAAATAAAGGAGGTAAAAAGGGGATAAAGGGTAAATGGTGAAGAGGTAAATGGGTAAATGGAATAAGAGGTTAAGGTTAAAGAGGAAAAGGGGTGAAAGGAAAAGAAGAAGTTCAAGGGGTTATGTTTTGGAGATAAAGAAAGAAGAGGTCAAATGGGGATAAGGAGGAAGAAATTGAAATTGTAAAACAATACAAATTACCTTGATGTTTGTTGAAGATGGCTTGAGGATGGCTTGTTGAAGATGATTTGTTAAAGATTTTGGCAGAGTTTCATTATTTGAGATCTTATCTCTAAGATGATGATGATATCATTCAAGTGGATGACTTCCTTTAAAACTTGCAACAAAATGTTAATAACAAAAAATACTAATTTACAACTTTCCAACTTTACCTTGGGTGAAGGAGAGGGGGGTATTTATAGCACATGTTGTGAAGAGTCATGCCAAAAGAGGAATAATAGAATTATGGCACCATTCTCTATGTGGTGGATGAATTAGTCAAAATGAGGTGGGTGGGGATCCCATTTGGGTTGGTGAGTGTCCCATTTGGGTTAAGAAGTCAGAAATGGGTGCCCTTTGTCTTTCCCAAAGTACTAAAGAGGTAGGTATCTTATTTTGAAGGTTAATTTCATATGTGAAGGTAAAATACATGTTGACTAATGCTCCATTCAGGGGAAATTCACCATATTTCAAGGGGGGTATTATGATGCTTAAATGAGGTTATCAAGCACTTTGAGAAGGGTCTTAGGTAGGGTATGATGTCCCACATCAAGCCACCTCACTTCTAATCCATGTCACTTGCCATATCACCTCCAAAATCACCTTCCATGTCACTTAGCATATCACATGCCATGTCACTTTCCATGTCACATACCATGTCATTCACCATGTCATCATGAATAGTGATAGTGGGTCCCACAGTGAATAGTGATAGTGAATAGTACTTTTGAATAGTAATTTCAAATAGTATTATGTGACTAGGAAAATAGTGAATTAGTTAGGTTAAGAGGGGTTTTATAAGGGTTAAGAAAGTTTAGGGGGTCTTTAGGGGGGTCCTGAGGCATTTAGTCATGAAAAACTATATGTGTGTAGTTTTCTAGTGTCTATAGTGAGCTCCCTTTCAACCATAAAATAGACCAAGGGCACCTAGATTTTATCAACATAGGTGGTGGTTAGATTCCCACATAGCCTATTCATCAAGGTCATAATCATCTTGATCCCAAGGCTGAATTGGCTAATTGGAATGTTGTCATTAAAGTCTGAGAGTACTTGATACCCAGAATACAACCACGGGGTAAGGATGGTCTTTAGGTCATTTTACTTAGCCCAATTGTTTATGGTGGTCATGTGTATTTGGGGCTTAGGTAGTTTATAATAATTATCAAAAGTTATCATTGAGACATAATCTATACTTTTGTGAGTGTGCTCATTGATTAACATACTTTTATCAATTTTGCAATTTTAACAATAGGGGAGAAAACATCAATATAATGCAATACCTCAAGCTTGACCACTGTAAAGTGTAGGCTTGTCATCTGAATAGTCACTATGTCTTAATATCTTCTTCTCAAAAATAGGTTCTTCTCCTCTTCCCTTGTGATGGATGGTCACTCCTCGATGATCCATAATAGCTTTGACCAGTTGTTGTCTCCAATGTTTAGGGTGATGGCATCAAATTTTATATCTTTGAAGACTCTCCCCTCAGCATCTGAAGTTAGATATAGCTCCACATCTTTCTTGGAAGTGACTTTTTGAGCCACCATGGTCTAAATTAGGTCAAATTTATCACTAGTGGACTATTCTTTGGCTCTAGATTAAATTTATATAGATCATATGATAATTCACTCTTTTGGGTTTGATTGTACTCAATACAGGGTCAAATTAGAGCTTTTACACAAGCTAGGGATTTTTTGTAAGTTTTCTCAGAGCTTTAATGGTAGTATCTTGTTTGAACTTAAGTGAGTCTATGACTTAGATTTGATTTGGATCCTTGAGTTTATACCTTTAGCTTTTTGAATCCACAAGATCTTTAGATTAGTCATTTTTTGCTTATGTGGCACTGCCATGGCATCTTTGTGGTAATTTACTCATTAATTTTAAAAATTTTACTGTTACCTTTTGAAAATATTGCTTTGATCTCATACCATTGGATTGATATGTGTAAATCAACATGGTTCATTTATCTTTATCCTCAAGATTGAATGTCTTTGGTCCCATTCTTGTTTAAAATATCCATGCTAAATGGATATCTTAAAATTGACATCTATGTGCCCATCATTTGACATCTATGGGAACATCTTTGACATCTGTGCGACCATCAATTTTTGAGTACCTCCTCAAGAATATTTGTTGAGCTTAATTTTGATGTTTGTACGATAATCATTTGAATTTCACATGAACATATTTGATGGCCATGTGACCATCAATTTTAAATTACTTCCTCAAGAATCCATGCTAAATTTACCACTTATCACTTTTGGGTTCACTCTGCTTCATGCCTGTGCCACTTGGAAACTCTATGGGGCTTCTACACTTTATATTTTGTTAGCTAGGGATTTTTTGTAAGTTTTCTCAGAGCTTTAATGGTAGTATCTTGTTTGAACTTAAGTGAGTCTGTGACTTAGATTTGATTTGGATCATTGAGTTTATACCTTTAGCTTTTTGAATCCACAAGATCTTTAGATTTGTCATTTTTTGCTTATGTGGCACCGCCATGGCATCTTTGTGGTAATTTACTCATTAATTATAAAAAATTGACTGTTACCTTTTGAAAATCTTGCTTTGATCTCATACCATTGGATTGATATGTGTAAATCAACATGGTTCATTGATCTTTATCCTCAAGATTGAATGTCTTTGGTCTCGTTCCTATTTAAAATATCCATGCTAAATGGATATCTTAAAATTGACATCTATGTGCCCATCAATTGACATCTATGGGAATGTCTTTGACATCTATGTGACCATCAATTTTTGAGTACCTCCTCAAGAATATTTGTTGAGCTTAATTTTGATGTTTGTACGATAATCATTTGAATTTCACGTGAGCATATTTGATGGCCATGTGACCATCAATGTTAAATTACTTCCTCAAGACTCCTTGCTAAATTTACCACTTATCACTTTTGGGTTCACTCTACTTCATGCCTGTGCCACTTGGACACTCTATGGGGCTTCTACACTTTATATTTTGTTGGCTCTATCAGGTTAACATGTTTTTGCCATGTGGTGATTTCACATATACCCATAGTTTTGTTGAAAGGTCAATGTCTACTTTGCATAGCTAGATCACTTTTATTCAAGCAAATGCACTCCATTGGATCACAATGTGAGGGATGCACCACCATTGGCTGCTTAGTATCCTATTAATAAAATCATGACACTTATATAATCATTTTGGGGATTTTAATTGTCAATGCTCGTTATGCTCTAATAGATCAATCTCGTCTGAGCCAACACGAATTGTTGATCTTATAAACAAGCACAAAAATTAGGCCTGAGAATACATATAACTTAGACTAAAGGTTTTAATTTGTGTTAATAAACATGAATTAAATTTAGGCTAAAGTTTATTCTAAGATTTAAAACATAATAAAATGGGACCCCACAATTTATAAAAGACTTAACATAACAAATTTAGCCCAAGCTAGAAACATAATTAAAAAAAGGACCCTATGAATAATAGAAGACATAGCATAAATTCTTAGCCTGAGGTTTTCATTGTATTGATGAATAGAATTAAAGATTTAGGTTAAAATCTTAAGCTAGGTCCAAGTCTTATTAAAGTGACCTTGTGAATTAAAATGGACTCTACATTAATTGGACCATGCTAAGATAAAAGAGAACAAAGGGGTTTGGGACGTAAAGGGACCCAACATAGAATTTTTAGGTTAAATCTTGGTTGTGTTGAAAAACATGACTAAGCCTCAGGATAAAAATCTAATTAGGTTCATAGCATAATTAATTATTCCCATGTAAAATTTTCCCACCAAATTTGAATTTAAAAGGAACCTAGGTTAAAATCTTAGACTACGGTTTTATCAATTCAAATATGAATTCTCTTAACCAATTATAGACCAAAGGTTAGCAAAACATTTAAACATAAAACCCTAAGTATTGACCATTTGGAATGAACTCCATTGAACCTGTAACCTGAAACATGGAGATCCAATATTAGCAATAAGATCAAACCAGAGGCATGAACAAATAAGCCAACCAAACTAGGTGTGGATGATCTTCAAATAAAAAAGATGTAAAAACATGTTAATGATGATCTTGATCAAATGAAAATTTCAATTTGGGATACAAATTTGTAAAATTTGACACAAGGGTCCCCATTTTTTAGAAATGGGGGTATGTTGACCTTAATAGATTCATAAGCCACAATTGAACCATCATGTGTTACACATCACTCAAGCCTTCTTTGAATGCATCAACCCATATTTCAAAATTTCTATTATGATCTAGCACAATAAGTACAAGTGATGTGGTTAATATCTCTTTAAGATTATGAAAATGTTATTCACACTTGAAATTCCAAGCAAACTTCTTAACCTTACATTTCAAAGAAGTTATTAGATTGACCGACTTATAAAAAATTTCAACAAACCTTCTACAATGACCAACTAGCCCCATAAAACTGCATACTTCATGTACATTTTTAGCAGTAGGCCACTCTTAGATAGCCTTAATCTGAGATAGATAAATAAAAATACCAACCTTAGATATTATGTGACTTAAATAGTGGATTTCAGTTTGAAATAAAACACATTTAGATAGATTACCAAAAAAACTAAGTTTCTTTAGCCTTTATATAACTAAACACAAATGTTGTTCATGTTCAGCTGCATTATTAAAATAGATTAGTATGTCATCAAGAAAAACTAGAATAAACATATCCAAAAAATATATAAATACACTATTCATTAAATATCAGAGTTGTTTCCAGAATCCAGATAATGCGAATGCTATGGAGACGTGATCACATGAGATGAAGCAAGTGCACACCACATATATGCTAAAGCAATTTGAAATTATACAAGAAGATAAATTACACAAGACAAAATAGAGAAAACCAAAATCTAATTAACATGAGATGGCCAAAGTGAAGAATACATATAGGAGAGCACGTAAGTAACTCCTCCACAAAAGGTGGCCAAGGCATCCCAAGAATAGACTGTAACTCCTCTATGAAAGGTGGTGACAAGGTGTTAAGAATAGAGAAGTAACTCCCATCAAGGGAGTTACTTATGACACCTATGACACATCTATGACCCACATATCCACATAAGCTAGCCCATCCCACAAATGTAGGAAAACTCCATGTAAGTACAAATATACAATATCCTTAATTAAAAAATAGGGAAAAATAAAAAACTACACTAATACCCCCCCCCCCCCAATAAGCACAACTTAGGTGGGCAGTGTGGAAATATAAAATGGGTCCTAGCAACTGGGCTTGATGAAGTACCCATGTACAAATGCAATCTCCCATAAGATAGAGAAAAGGAGAAAACTCGTAGGAAAAAACTCCCCCCCAAAAGAGAGACATAAAAGAAAGAAGAGGCTAGTGCCCCCCCCCCCAAAAGATGATGCTATTACAGATGTGGACTACACCCCAAGAAGAGCTCGTAGATGAATGAAATTGCTCTTAGTGAAAGGTTTGGTGAAGATGTCTACAACCTGCTCTGAAGACTGACAAAATATCAAGTCAATGACTTGACTATGAATAAGCTCTCGAATGAAATGCATGTGAATCTCTATGTGCTTGGTCCGCTGGTGCTGAACTGGATTCCTGCAAATCTGAATGGTAATCTGGTTGTCACAATAAATGATGGTGGGCTGCCTGATAGGAATGCCAAACTCAAAAAGAATCTTTTGAAGCCAAATAGCCTCAATAGTTGCATTAACAGCTCCCCTGTACTCTACCTCTGTAGATGATATAGCAATAGCATTCTACTTCTTGCTAGACCAACTGATAGGCCTTGAACCTAGAGAGAAACTATAACCATAAGTGGACTTGCGAGTTTGTGAATCACCAGCTCAGTCTGAATCTATATATCCAACCAAGTCAACCTCTATGCCAAATCTATAATGAATCCCATATCTATGTGAACCCTTTATGTAATGCAAGATCCTCTTAGCTACTTTCCAATGCAACTCATGAGGTTCATGCATAAATCTGGAGACAAGTCCCACTTTATATGATATGTCAGGCCTAGTGTGAGTCAAGTAGATGAGACTGCCAACAATTTATCGATATCGAGTGGCATCAACCAATGGTGAAGAATAGTCAGCCTTAAGCTTGACTCCTAATAGAAAGGGAGTCAGAGATGGCTTGCAATCAGCCATGTGAAACTGAGCCAATAAATCAAGAGCATACTTAGGCTGTGCAAGAGAAATCCCTGAATCTGACTGTGAAATCTCAATGCCAAGGAAGTAGTGCAACAAACCCAAGTCTGTCATGTCAAATCTATCTTGGAGAAATGCCTTCACCACTGCAATAGCTAATGAAGAACTCCCGGTGATCAAAAGGTCATCAACATATAGAACCAAAATTAGGAGTGAATCATCTTGCCATAAGAAGTAGACATTGGGATCAAAATGGCACCTAGTGAAACCTGCTGTGAGAAGGAAGGAATCCATCTTGGCATACCAAACCTGAGGGGCATATTTAAGGCCATAGATTTCTTAAGTCTATATACTAAGGAAGAATATTGAACAAATCCTAGTGATTGCTCCATGTATATCTACTCCTCTAGGTCTCTGTGAAGAAAGGCACTCTTCACATCCATCTGGTGCACATCCCAACCATGTGTTATGGCAATAGCCAAGGTGATTCAGATAGAAGTCATCTTTGCAATGGGTGCAAAGGTCTCTGAGTAGTTAATGCTTGCCACCTATGAGAAACCCTTGGTGACCAATCGTGCTTTGTACTTATCAACCGACCCATCTGCTAAAAACTTGGTCTGATATATCCACCTACATCGAACCATCTTTCTTCCCTTAGGAAGTGAAGTCAAATCCCAAGTGTGATTTTTGATTAAGGAAGAATATTCTTCCTCCATAGCACTATCCCACTCAGGTACCCCAGATTCCTCTTGAAAAGTCTGTGGATCCGAAACTGAAGCAAAGAAGGCATGCAAATCTCTCTAAAAATCTCCCCTAGTATGTCTATCATCTACGAGATCTCCTGCCCAAGTACTAGCACTCTCAAGTGTCTGTCTGGCCCAAAGAGGCCTGAAAGTGGGTGAGTCAGGTGCTAAATCCTCATCCTCTGACTGACTGGAGGTGGATGACACTGCATCACTGTCCTCACTGTCTGAACTCAAAGAAGAAGAAGATGTCTTTGGCTCAAGAACCTACTATGGCTGATCTGAATCTAATGAAGAATCATCATGAAGAAGTAGATTTGATGAGGGAGAAGAAGTGTCAAGTGTTGAGTCTCTAGGACTCTCCTGAAAATGGACACTTCTCTCAATGAACAACTCATGAGTGACTGGATCTAGAAGATGATACCAATTAATACCATCTAGATATCCTACAAAGATGCAAGGCTTAGACTAATGTTCCATAGCTTTGTGTTTCTTCTTCAGAATGCAGGCCATGGTTGGGGATCTGAAAACCCTAAGGTGCTCAACATTAGGTTTCATTTTATGCCAAGCTTTAAAGGGTGTTATCCCTTTCAAAACTTTGTGAGGAACCCTGTTTTGAATGTAGCAAGCACAATTGATGGCTTCAGCCCAATATTGTGGTACTAAGGATTTGGAGTGAATCATATAGCTACCCATCTCTTTCAAGAACCTATTCTTGCGTTCTGCAACCCCATTCTGTGAAGGACTATAAGTGACTGTACACTACAAATCAATCCCCTCTATGGTGCAAAATTGCTTAAACCTGTTGCTAACATACTCCCCTCCATTATTAGTTTGAATAACTTTGATGTATTTCTCATTCTATTTCTCAACAAGAGCCTTGAAGTCTAGAAATTTTTCAAACTCTTTAGACTTTTGTTTGAGAAAATATATCCAAGTGTACCTAGAGAAATCAATGAAAGTGAGGATGTACTTTGCCCTTATGAAAGATGGTTTGGGAAAGGGTCCCGATACATCACTGTGGACTAACTCCAAAGGTTGTGAAGCCCTTGAAGTGTTGCCTTTGTCAAATTTTTCTTTGGGATGCTTCCCAAGGGAGCACCCCTCGCAAAGTCCTTTTGAGAATTGGACATGAGGCAAGCCAATGACCATGTCATGTTTGCAAAGTTGCTCAAGGTAGCGGTAGTTAAGGTGGCCAAACCGCTCATGCCACAATTTTCTAACTCCATCTGAATGAGTCAGCAATGTTGTTGGAGAAGAATCAGGTGCAAAATGTGAGAAGGTGTATAACCTTGCTTGGTGATCTTCCCTACCCACTGCCACTGTATTATCACTATGCAACTCCCTGATAGCCATTGAATCTGGTGAAAACTCAACTCTCATGCCCCGACCAATGTGAGTGATTTGGTACACTGATAGGAGATTGGTTGAAAGAGAAGGAACACTTAGAACATTATTGAATGTTCCTCCTTCCATTTCAATTAACCCTCTCCCTGCAACAAAAACTGATGTGTCATCACCCAAACTAATTGAAGTCATGCTACAAGGCTCTAAAGATGAAAACTCAACTAGGGAAGAGCCCATGTGGTGAGAAGCACCCAAGTCAATGACCCATGAAGATGTATAAGTTGATATATCTACAAGGGCCTTGCCCTTTTCTTTCTCCTTACCCTTGCCTTTTGCCTTAGTATAATCTTGGGTAGATGAATTCTTCTTGATGGACTCAGGAACACCTATATTGTGCTTCTTTAGAAGATGAGTTAGGTGATCTATTTATTTCTTCATGCATTTGTGTTCATCATGCCTTGTCTTTTTACAATAGGCACACTTAACCTTCTCCTTCTTAGGTTTAGCATTGGAAGAGGAAGACTCAGTGTTGTTTTTGGTAGGATTGTTGTTTTCTTTCTTCTTCTCCTTTGTTGAAGTCTTATCCTTACCATTTCCAGCTATCAAAGCTTGGGGTTGAGTAGACTCTATTGTGCCCATTTGAATTAGCTTATCTTACTCCTTAGTCAAGTCAGCAATGAATGAATCCAAAGAAGGCATTTTCCATGTAGTGCCAAGGGCACTTTTTTTGGCATGGAAAGTGGAGACAAAGACTGAATAGCTTGGACCTAACTTTGCGAGAATAGAAAGGATGAGTTGATCATCTTTCTTCTCTATCCCACATTCTTTCAATTGCAATATAAGGGCCTTAAACTTAGTGAAGAAGTCATGTAAGGTGTCAAAGTTGCTAGGACTTAGACTTATGAGATTGTTTTCAAGCTCATGTCCTCTCATCTCATCAAGCTTCCCAAATAAGAGTTCTAAGGTGTCCCATATGTCTTTGGGAGTCTTGGAGGTTTCTAAATGGAGGATAAGTTTTAGAGACATAGACAAGCTTAGTAATGCATAGACTTCATCACTACGATTGTACCACTTAACCTTTTCAGCATCAGTGTTGGGTTCTACTTCAGTACCCATGGTGATCCTATATAACCCTTTGCTTCTAATAATGATTGAAATTTTAACCTTCCATTCATGATATTTAAAGGGTGTTAGGGGTTTAAGTTGAAAATAATCCATTTTAAGCTGAATTTAGGTGAAGTTGTGTTGATTACAAGTTGTGAATTTATGCAGAAAGGAGAATGAAAGCAAAGATTGCAAGTTGTGAAAAGCAATCACCCCACCAAAATATTGAGCCCCACAAAATATGAAAGTGCACACTCAAAAGACACCAGGCTCAGCTGAGAATGCATCTTAGAGTAATCAATGCAAGACTATAAGCAAACAAGACGTCAGACTCAGCCGAAAATGCGTCCTGGGAGACCCAAATTTTAGGCACTTTATAAAATAGTGCATTTTTAACAAATAACAAACCTACACTATGGAGAATTGAATTATAAACACTTTTGAAAAAATGGCACCCAAAACTGAGCTACCATTTGTAAGATATTAAAGGTTCAATTTTCTCGTAAACTAGTATTTTTACAAAAAAAAGCATTAAAACATTTTAAAAATGCCTGTTTTGAGAGAGAAAGTGGTCTTCTAACCACTCATTAGATTCGACACAGAGCGAGGAATCCAAATGAGGTCTTTGTGAGGGGGAATTAGCCTCCTGCCAACCCAGGCCTCACCCTTCGTCTTCGATAGGCGAAGATACAAGTTTAAATCTAAACCCCCAAATTATCAAATTGTCTAAAAAAACTTAATATTCAGTGAAATTGACTGATTTTTTTTTGAAAAGTCAATTTTTAATTGAAAAAAATAAAACAAAAGACAATTTGATGGATGCCAAGTTTCCAAGGGCCCACATGGGACGCCAAGCAAGGAATGGGCGCCAAAAAAAAGTTCAAATTTTGCTTGCAGAAAAAACAAATGAATAATCTGCAGACCTGCACGCCGTACGATTTGATGGTGTGGCTATTGCTGAAGGTGTTGTTGCTGCTTGGCATGGCATTGCTGTAGAAAGGATGCTTGACCAGAAGAGTATCCAGTGTGGCCTTGGGGTGCTGGAAACCAAAAAAGACTGAACTCAGCAAGGACAACAATAGAGATAGGGTTGTGGAGCTAGATTGTGCCCTACTGGAGTCGTACACCTCATCCTACCAGATGCCCCACATTGAAAATGGCATCCAAGAATAGAAACCAGATTGCAGAGATCTATCTTTTCCTGCAGAATGACCAAAAGAAAAGGAATTCTACTGCCTTTGCTAAAGCCACAACAGATCTATAAGATGTCTTGGCAAATTTTAACTTAGAAGTAATTTTTTTTAAACAAGTTTCCGTATGGATTTGCATGAGTTTTCAAAAAACTCTACCAAAGCTCTCAAATGCAACGGAGTTTAAAAAAACACTAAGAAAGCAAAGTAAGAATTTCAAAATAAACTAATAGCATAACCAGACACACGATTACCGGAGTGGCTCTGATACCATATCAGAGTTGTTGCCAGAATCTGGATAATGCGAATGCAATGGAGACGTGATCACACGAGATGAAGCAAGTGCACACCACATATATGCTAAAGCAATTTGAAATTATACAAGAAGATAAATTGCACAAGACAAAATGGAGAAAACCAAAATCTGATTAACATGAGATGGCCAAAGTGAAGAATACATATAGGAGATCACGTAACTCCTCCACAAAAGGTGGCCAATGCACCCCAAGAATAGATTGTAACTCCTCCATGAAAGGTGGTGACAAGGTGCTAAGAATAGATAAGTAAATCCCCATCAAGGGAGTTACTTATGACACCTATGACACATTTATGACACACATCTCCACATAAATTAGCCTATCCCACAAATGTAGGAAAACTCCATGTAAGCACAAATATACAATTTCCCTAATTAGAAAATAGGGAAAAATAAAAAACTACACTAATATTAAATTCATAAATGTAATAGATGCATTAGTTAAACCAAAGGGCATTATCATAAACTTGTAATGTCTATATTGAGTTCTAAAATGGTAAAGTCTAGAGTTGATCAGCTACATCTTAAATATGAGCCGCATACCAAGGGAGTCTTGTATCTTGATGGTTCTTACACAAATCCATCAGGTATCATCAAGGATTTTAGCTTAACCCTGCATGCTTATCCTAGTGTTTTGATGGTGTAGGACGTGTTGATCTTTGATGTCACTCCACGCTTTGCATTGTCTTTTTAGAAAATTCATAGCTAAAATTGGGGGTTATCTTGTAGCAAATTGGCCTTACATGGAATTTAGAATAAGGTACGATAATAAAGTCTCAATCAAGGCTGAACCCATGGCACAATTCCACATGAACCCCATCAACCAGATAGCATAAACCTCAATTATACTATCTTTGATGAGGATGAGTTTAGAATTAGATAGGTGTTGAACACTCATCTTGAAGAGGTTATAGACTTGTTCTTAGATGAGATATGGGGAGATAATCAATTTCTCAACCCTTTATAAGGTGTTGAGGAAAGAGATATGGGTGTTTATTTGCAGCATGAAGAGAATCAACTCATGCCTTCCCTCATTGGACCTAAAGAAGACCCCAATGGTATGTGGAAGTTGTTCTTTGATGGTTCAAGTAGAAAAAATGGTGTAGGTGCCAGGGAAATGTTGGTTTCCCCTTTAAATTATAATATTTTATCTTCTTATAGGTTCAATTTTAGTTTCTCTTCAAATGCAACAGAATACGAAGGCTATGGATATCCTAATCTCAAGTCTATCTT
Source organism: Torreya grandis (assembly GCA_037957365.1). Classification (NCBI taxonomy): domain Eukaryota; kingdom Viridiplantae; phylum Streptophyta; class Pinopsida; order Cupressales; family Taxaceae; genus Torreya; species Torreya grandis. Next base: position 1,500,273 of record JARHVA010000155.1, on the reverse strand, counting down.
AGAAAAGATAGTTGTGTCCTTCATTTGATAAAATAGATCATCTATGTTTGGAAAAGGATCATGATTCTTGATAGTAACCATGTTAATCATGTGGTAGTCAACATGCAATCTCAATATTCCATCCTTATTTTTCAAAAAGACCACAAGTGCACCCCAAGGAGGCACACTTAGCCTAATGTTGCCAATTTCCAACAACTCTTGAATTTGAGCTTAAGTTCTTGAAAATATTCCACATTAATGTGATAAAGTGCTTTAGATTCAAGATATACCCTTGAAATTACATCGATATAAAATTCAAACTCTCTCTTAGAAGGTAAACCAGGTAGTTTTTTGTAAAAACATCAAAGAATGCTTGCTAAAATAGATATTATGGAAATGCTATTTTTGTTATAGGTGTTGTTTCTTACATCTGTAAAACATACAATTTGCATCATTTATGCACTGCTTTCTTTATCTATAAATCTAATAATAACTTTCATACTTTAGACTTCACCAAACTTTTTATTACTATTAATTTTCCCATGTCATCACAACATTTTACCGCTTTGTTGAAATAGTCTAGATTGGCTTTATATTGTTTCAACAAATCTATGCATAGAATGATGTCAAACACACTAAGGAGAATTAAAAATAGGTTAAATTTAATTTGAAAACTACCTTAGTTTAAGCTTACTTACTCAAGACATTTAGAAACTGACACCCTTTTGTCTAAACCGAACTCAACATCCCAACCATCTTTCAATGTCATAGGATTCAATTTATAACTATTTACTATCTTAGGATTAACAAAGCTATTAGTTTCTCCTAAATCAAACAAAATAGAAACAAAAATATCATTTAATTTACCTCTGAATTCAATAGGATTTGTTTGAAAATCTATGTTTCTATTATCCACAACTGTATACACCATATGGTTAACTGATTGATTTGATTTCATCTTAGCACAATCTTTATGATAATGATTATCGCCATGTTCCCAACATACTATAGTCCTTTAGGGTGACATAGGAATGATATTTTCCTTAGTGTAAGGTATATTTTAACTACCTTGGGTCTGATTTATTTGAAAATTTACATTCTTCTAATAATTTAGATTTTTGAAGTTTTTATTTCGTCCTTTAAATTTATTAAAATGATGGGTACTCTTGGTAAATCTATGGTTTTGATCAAATTTCTTATTCTTGGGCAAAAGGGACAAATTATTATTTTTAGACCACTGTCTAATATATTTAATGTCTTACCTTACCTTTTGATGAGCTTTCTCTTTCTCTTCTACCATATGAGCAAATTCAGTAACAATAATCAAAGTCTTAGGATTGGTCATATGGACATGATACATTAATATCTCCTTCAAACCTAGATTAAATTTTATTACTTTAGTTTCTTCCTCATGCATGTAGTTAACATGATACATCAAGTTTAAAAACTTGTTTTCATACTCAGTTACAGACATGTTATCTTTGACAATTAAAAATTAGTTATTTTCTATTCTTTTAAGTTTGAGCTGAGATACCTCTTCTTGTACTACCTTTCAAAAGTAGGCCAGGTGAGAGTAATTGGTTGTTGACCCTCTAAAGCACAAAGATGGTTCCACCAAAGAACTATAGATCTAACTAACTAATAAGCACCCACTCATGCCTTTACATTAGAGTACATGTTATGCAAATTAAAGTAATTTTACAGGTGAACTAACCATGCATCAACTACATCACTTGATTCTTCACCTGAAAAGGTTGGTGGAGGCAAATTTTTTAATTCCATGATGTAGGATCAACCATAATAATAGGGTTGTCTTGGATCTCTTACTCACCAACTTGCCCTTCTTCTCCAAGAGGTAATTATTCAGGTGGAACACCCTCAAAACTAGTCAATTTATGTTCTTGGGTATCCAGTTTGCTTTGTAGAGTATTCAATGCAGTCAATATCCCATTCAAAACTACCTCCTAGTTAACATTTGGATTATTTTACTTATGCTTAAGGGATCTAACATTAATACCAACATTATTGGGAGGAGGTGCCTCTCTTTCATGAGTATTGGCCCTATGACCTCTAACTAAAACTCTACCTCTACTAGGGTTAACATCCCTCAAGTTTTTATTTTCCATTCCATACCTTATTCTCACCATCCTAAGGTGAAATAATTACTAACTCAGTAGTAAAAACAACAAGTAACATTCCCCAAAGTTTCGTAGAACATTAAAACTTACTTTGATACCAATATGTAACAACCATACATTTTTTATAATTAAATGCTATGGTACGAGGTTTTCAACCAGAGTCTAGCATAGAAAACATAATGAGTTCCATAAACATGTCATATCCAACATAGGAACTAGACCAAGTTGAATAATTAACAACTTCATTAGGAAGCGTTTAACCAACTAGTATTCAGATATAAATGGGTAAGTGTAGGAAAATGCATGCATGCCTATCTACATACTTTCAGTGTGTCCTTCCTGACAAAGTCATCACTAAATTATACACTTACCCAAGTACTTACACATTTTATTAAATAACCTGTACTTAATTGGGTAAATTATAAAAATTTAACAAATAATTATAGGAAGTAAAAGGGTTTTCAACAGAAGAATCATCATACTAAGGTTAAATATTCAAGATCTACCGAACTCATAGGAAACATGTAGTGATCATAGAAAGGACTATTTATAAAAGTAATAAAAATATTTGGTATGATTTAAAAAGACACAAACATGTGTAAGATGAATTAGACATCATCCTACTAGGTAGTTTAGGGAGATTAGATTACTGGTTGCTTATTTGATCATTAATAATAAGTGATTAAGGTAGTGTTATTTATCCTCTTAAGATGTTTCAAAAACCATGATTATGTTCCATTTTTTAACAACCTATCCATTTCAAAAGTCAGGGTTAGCCTCATGGCCTTAACCCATTGGTTGACTTTTCTAAGTCGATGCATGTCTCATTATTCATCTTATTAAGTTTATCAAGATTTTATTTTAGGTCATGCCCATAACTTAAAACAACATGGTTTAATTCCCTCATGAGTTTCAAAGAACTCTATATACATATATTAGGTTTACCATTTAACCTTTATCAATTACATGAATTATATTTCATCATAGATTAATTTCATTTGGACTAAGTGTTTTGTTAAGGCCAATATCCTAAGGATTATGAACATTCATTCCTCTTTTAAAAATACTTAATTCTCTTTCTTATCTTCCAAGGAATATTTGAAAATTCAAACTTCATTTTTATAACTCAATTCATTGACCTTTAACAATTCTATAGGTAATTTCCAAATGAGGAAGAGATGTTCCTCAATCAAGTCATATTTCATTTGTTTACAAGCTTATTATGAGGTTACTTTTTTTCACTTATAACATGCATTAGAGTAGTGCATTTTTAGTTGTAACTTAATCTTTTAGTTGTTCAAATTAACATTTCCATTATAATTATTTAAGGATGTCATAACAATCCTATCACTAAATAGTGATATTATTAATTCCATTTAGAAGGATTTAAGCAATTTAGAAAAAGAATTCTCATAAACTCCCAAAAATTTGCTTATCATGTCAAACATGTTTGAATTCATAACTAAGTCACAACATCATATTTTTGAATAATTATATTCTTAATAATTCCTAATAGAATATTGGACTTAAATAATGTTCTGGAAGTCCTTAAAATAATCTTAATAGATAATGTATCTTCACAAATATACATTCAGATAGTTCAAGGTAATTCTACAGTCTTTATATAGACTAAAGGAAAACATGTCACCAAGATATATGAATAAGAATATCCTAACTTGTACAAGTAGTAAAACAATATAATTTATACATACATAACATAACTCTTCAAATTCTTATATGCTTTAATAAACATAATTTTCATATATTAACTCACAATTGAATCTTATCAATCTTAATTCAAAAGCAATCAATTAACCATATCACTATCCCACTAATTCAATGCCATCTACATGAAAGAAGAAGAATAATAGTATTCGATATTCATATGAACCTTAAAGGCTTCATGCACACTTATTAATATAGTAATTTAACTAAATTAACTTGTTTAAACTATGCAAAGAAAGGCATCAACATATCCCATTTAAGCATAACAATTTGAGATTCAAATAAGATTATGCCTACAACTAAACCTCAAATCCAAATAAGGTTTAACAATGAATATATTATTTATTCTCATACAACTGTATGTTCTCATTATTTGAATTCTAAAATAATATTTCATAAAGCCATACATATGTGACAACTTAATAAATAGATTGACAAACTAAAAGATCAATCTTCATTTTATTTTTACAATTCAACTTGAATATTACTAACTTGTTTATGCACATTAAACATAGAAATTACAAGTATAAGTAAAAAATAATCTGCAAATCCAAATAAATATAAATTCACATCACTACCACTATCAACTCTACACTTCACTATCAACTCTCAAATAAATGCACATCTAAATAAGTATAAGGAATCATATATATGCAAGTACCATGAAGCAAACACCCACCTCTCCAATCCCAATGAGCCCAAACATAAGTGGCCCTAGAACACCCCATCTATAGTTGGATGTGATTCAAACTAGTTGAGAGAAGTGAGTAATATAAAAAATGACTCATGGAAAATTTTAATGGTGAATCTTCGTTAATTCATGAATATTCTAGTTTCATAAATTTGTATTTGGAAATTTGTTGGGGTATTAAAGAGCCTAGAATTGCCCAAATTTTCTGGGTTCAATTTAATTTTAGGATTAAATATCCTACTATTTAAAATAATTTCATTCATATAATTTTTTTTTATCAATACCTTGAAAGGCAATCTACATACATTCGCCTCACATCACACATGTAGATGATCATTTAAATATGTCGATGGTCATCTACATATATTGACGGCCATATGCATATCTTCATATGTTGATGGTCATTTGAATATTCTAACATCCATCCAAATATTCTAACAGTTGTCCACATATGCCAAAAACCACCTACATATTCTGACAGTCATCCACATATGATGGTGGTTACTCGCATATGCTAGCAGCCGTCTACATATGCCGATAGTATTTTATATTTTTATGTCACTCATATAAAAACCAAAAATTACATTAAAAACACTCAAAACATAAATATTATTACATATTTATATTCCTCTCAAAAAGTTATGTCATTTCAAAAAAAATCCATCATAGTTTGAGTCTGTATGCAAAATTTATGGCCTCTAGAAGTTCACTAGTTGATAGTGCACTTGTCGATAGAGGTCCACATGATGTCAATGACCATCAACACCTTTTGATGTCCATATACATGGTGTTGATAGCCTTCAACATCATGTAGACATCTATTGGCAAGTACACTATCAACTAGTAAAATTTTAGAGGTCGTAACTTTTGCATACATATTCGGATTACAATAATATATATTTTTTAAATTGTATAATTTTTCAAGAGGAATCCAAATATGTAATAATATTTAAATTTAGGTAAATTTTTAATTCATAAAATCTTGATTCACCCATTCCATCACTTGATTCACTTGAACAATTAATTACCTTCCAAACTAATTCACCGCCATTGTGAATCCAATTTGCTTAATAACCTCCAAGGATTTTTTAATATATCCCACTAAAATTAACCCTATGAGTGACTAATAATATTGACTTACATAAAAACTTGATAAAATCATTCAAATAATAATGTTTGCATTCTTGGTTAACAACTCTAACACCTTTTCAGTTTTTCCAACTACTAGAGCTCATTCTAGAGATTTTAAGATTTGGAGATTGAGAGTGCAATACATGGTTTTTCAGCCATAATCCATAAGTCACTGTTAGGGTACATCACCCACAATAAATGCAATTGTATTGATGCTAGTAACCCCAAATACAAACAATATTTTTTAAATATTTTCATCTAAATAAAATCAACTTAAATGACATAAATTTTTTTCAAGACTCATACTAAATAACATTCTCAAAAAACCATAAAAACCATCATTAAGAAGATATACTAAAAAATTATAGCAGTCTAATTATGACATCAAAACTCAACTCAATTTTTCATGCAAGATAATACCTACATCTATCTAGTGCAAAACATCAACCACACAACTTAAATAACAACATCATGAACATAAAGCTCCAGGTCAAAAATATACATACAATGAAAAAATAGTCAACCCTAAAAACAAAATCATTTCTTCATGATAAAAGAAAAATTAGATTTGAGTCAAAAGCCTAATGATAAGGTAAACCCAATTAACTCATTTTATTCAAAATTTCCTCTAAAGGATTGCTAACAAAACAAAACATATAGCCAAGAGAATCAAGAAAATGATGGAAATTTAGTCCAACTCAAAAAGATTGACAAAACCCTCATAATGAAAAACAAAACATAATCATGGTGGTTTTTATGGTAGGTTTGAACCTCCATAATCATTTCTAGGTCCACCCAAAAGATTCAACATAAAACCTAAAAACCCTAGGATTACCAACAAAACATAATCCTTCATAAATAGCCATGGTTGAAGCCTATTATAGCTACAAGTAGACAAATAAAAAATTTGACAGCCTCTTTCAATTAATAAAGCCAAAACAATGAAAGATTTAAAACATAAACTAGAACCCATTCACCTTATGCACTTATAAAAACAATTCAAGCCATTATGAATGAAACTTGAATATATAAATGACCAAAAGGAATACCTACAGGTGTATTTAATTTATTACACAACTTACTTGGGTACCAGAAGAAAATGTAAAAGAATGGAAAGTTTTGTTTCTTCCTTCCTTCCCAAAAACTTCCATCTTTCCACATAAAGAATGCAAAAACCAATCAAACCATTTAATAAAACCCAAACCAACAAAAAAATCCTCCATTTTTTCTTCATGGCTAACAAGTCTATTATATTTATTTAGTTTAACTCCGTAATAGACTCATAAAGTCCCTACAACCAAATTCCTCTAATCTTATTGACCGCCATGCACCAAAAATTATGGTAGAGTTTCCCCATGCACTAGGATCTCAAATGAAAAATAATGCAAATAACCAAACAAGAACCCTATTAGGGTTGTGAAGTATCTTGACTTTTATTCCTCAAGTGGTGATCTAATTTTGCATGCCAAATTCAAATAAACAACAAACTTCCAACTTAATTCCAAGTCTATGGTTAGTCATAGCCCTATTTATTACCTAGCTAAGACTTGGTTGATGAAACATTGTCATCATGGAGACCAAACAAGAGTCCAACAAAATAATGACCTTCAATGAAACAAAAACTCAAATGCATTAATGCCTTCAATCCAAGATCGATGTCATTTAAGCAAATTCAAAACAAGACTATGACAAGTGATGAATATTACTCTAGAGTCCAATCAAAATCCAAGACTCGATGATAAGTTTAATGCCTTAAGAAGATAACACAAATCAAAAGCCAATAATTGTTATAAGCAAGACGAATAAAATTAAATAACAAGAACTTCCAAGATGTTCAAATCAAAGATACATAACACAATCGAATAAGACTTTGACATTCCCAGTAATGCCAACAAGTGTTGAATTAGGCTAAGAATCAAAATTAAAAATTTGAGTAAAGTAGTGAACAAGCAAAGAGTTAAAACTGACTCAAGACCCGTTACTAGAATGCATTAAAATCTAACATAGACAAACACTCAAAAATTTATATCAAGCATAATAATGACTCAAATCAATTCATAAAATAGTCAAAGCTTAGTTTTTAAATTTGAATTTCACTATTTTTTATTCACTTTCTCAACCTCACCTGACTGCTCAGAGTTGCATCAACCTAGCTCATATCATGTACCTACTATCACAACAGACCATCAACAACATCCATACTATATAAGAATAATTTATGCAATAAAAAAATTACATAATAATAATATGACAAAACTAAATAATGAATTAGTAACTCATTAAGCATGAAATATCACATACTAAAATGAAAGCACATAACAATAACTATCTCAAAATATCTAGATGATCACTCACATATCAAAAACTAAATCACAATAGCATGAAACAATATTACAAAAGTTCATAACAAAATATTGTAATCAACAAATGGAACAAGTGCATAGTTTCTTGCCTTCCCTGCCACTTGCATTGAATCTCTGACATGCACAAAATAATATGTTATTATCTTATCCTTATTAGTACATAAAAAGTAATTGAAATTTTCAAATAAGTTTTTGCCTTTAAAATTTATATTAGTGATTAATTATAACACATCTTACAATATGAAAATAATTATAGTATTACACTTATTAAGGGTCATTCAAAAAATATAAGGTGAAACATTATGTTACTCCTCTTCAGGTGACTTTCAAACTGATTGATCAAGGGCCTAAATTTGAGCATCTCATTAATGGGATCATTGGTTAGTATGATCATATTTTAATTTTAAATTTTCAAAAAATAATATTTAAAAATTTAAAAAAATGTAGGACCTATGCATGACATGTTTTTCTAGTTAACATGATTTACTTATATTATTTATCATTTAATATTACATATCCATTGGCTACACACATGATTTTAATGGTATACATGAGTTGGATTTAGGACATACAGGCTACATATTATACATGTATATATACATGTAGAACATTATTTACACCCAGAAGCATGCTTACAATAGGGGCATCTTGGTATATATTTCAAATTTATACATTTGTATGACTTTCCATAGACGATATATAGATACATAGATTGATTATACATGAATTTATCATATATAATTATTAGGGTGCTATTTTATTATGGATATAGTACATTCCTACATGTGATGATGACATTGATAGATTGTGTAGACTAACATTGCTTTTTATATTCATGTTAATGTTGTTTCATGCTATATGGTGTGATAATTGATTATGTGTTACATTTAGTGACTATTTTTGTGTTTTGCATGGGCTAATATTGATGTATGTTACATTGCATGATCTTTATTTGATCATTGATATGTATTATTTGAATATTGATGACTATTACATTGTGTGATGATTGATGTGTGTTATCCTTTGTGTTTATATGGGTACACTAATTATGTGTTGTCATGTTATGCATGCTAAGTTATCCTCTATTATATGTCTATGTCATTTCATTATTTATTTTTTGCAACATGATCATCACATTATGTGCATGTTTTTTGAGTTTGTGGTGTCATGATTTCTATCACACATTAATATATTAGATGTGATTCAATGATTTCCATCATGCATCATCTTTTATGTGGATTATTACTAAAATGATTATTATTGTGTTCCTAATTTTTATATCAAATTGGCATGACAATTATATTCCATAGGTTACATGTTTCATATGTGTGTAGATGACTAAATATTTAGGTAATTACATATCTAATCATGTTAGCACACATGCTTTACATTCTGATAATTATACTATATAACATGATGCCTGTAAATATTCTATTTTGACATGAATGATTCTTAGGATTCATCCATGACATGAAAAGGGGGATATTATAGTGGGATTGTCATACAAATTTAGGCATCGATAGACAATTGGTTTAGATTACATGATTTGAGTTGGGACATATTTAGATTCAATTTTGAAGGTTTTACATATTGACATAAATGTGAGGGAAAAGTGGATCATTTTACAAAATCATAGGGGACAATTGACAAATTTTATGACATGATGAAATAAATTACATGGATTAGACTGAGAATATTTTTAGGTTAAAAGGATCAAATTTCAAAGGCTAATGAGATTGGTGAGATTGAACAAACTAACATATAGATCATGGAATTCTATGTCACATTAAGGTATAGATAAATAATATTTGGAGGCATAGATGTTATTCATGCATATATATATTTTCTATTTTTATGGTGTATATTTTAATGGGGAATTATTGTACTATGTAAGAACTTTTGTTATAAAATTCATCTATAGTGGTAATTTAGAGTTTCATATTTACATAATAAATTGATTCCTCACTCCACATTTTTACACATTAACCTAGTTCAGGGTTCTAACAAAAGAGTTACAATTATATTTTTAGTAGAGCAGTTGAAGTTATACATCACTCAAATTTTAAGTGCTTCTCAGTATCCAATGAGGGTTGAGGCATTTATCTTCTCATCCCATATTTTTAATAGTGGCATCTCCCCTTGGGGCTGAATCACCCCATGGAATTTTCCAAGTGATTTTAGTATAGGGTATTTTAGTTTACAAACCCACATGTGTATTCATTAATTTCCTTTTTAATTTTAAATAATTCAATGATCTAGATTATTTATGATTTTCTATCATGAGTGGATATTTATTTTTTTATGTTTCTTTATAAGTTTTACATGAATCACGTTGGATTTTTGTGAAATACCTAGTTACATCAAGAGTGATTAGATATAGATTTCAAGGAGAAAGATAGATATTTAGGACATATTTGGTAACATCAAGTGTGATTAGATAAATGTACCATTTTTTCAATTTTAACATTTTAACCTTAAATTATCAATACTAAACTAAAAAATGGAACTTATAGACACATTAATTTTATATTAGACATTCGAAAACATTAGTTTTGAACTATGTTGGACATACACATTTGAATCTTCCTTGCATTCTCTCATATCCATTTATCTATCAATTGACTTGGACATCTTAATTAGTTCTCATTAATACTAAGGATATACCTATATTTATAAAGAAAAACTTATATGTTTCACAACAATGGAATAATATATCATAGAATTAATATTAGAATAAGCAGATCCACATAAATAATTGATAAATGAGTAGTAAACTTGATAAATATGATTGAGACACTTCAAGGGGGAAACCTCCACAATAAATCAATAAGATTAAAATTTACAATATGATGATTAAATACTAACCAATACCTCATATATATACCCTACTTATCCATGGTTATTCCATATGCCAGCCTTACTAAGAACATAGAGAAATATGACAAGATGATATAAAAGGTATGTAAGCCTTATATTAGCCACATGTATCCCTAGACACACTATAAATTAAGATAACATCATGCCCATCCCTTTCAAAACAACATTGTCATCAACCTTTGATGTTGTTGTATGAAAGTTTCATCCTCCCATGTTTTATTTTCATAATTCAAATTTTCCACTTGATAAAATACTCAATATCTCTTGTTCAAAACCTTTAAATACATTTGTGAAGTTGAAAAATGACTATGGATTCTTCATCCAGTTATGTAAATTTAGTCTAGGTATAAAATATCTATCTAATTACCTTCTCTAGGAAAGATACATGAAATATAGGATGTATGTGAGTGGGTCGGGATAGTTCCATCTTGTATATGATGTTTCCAATTTTCTACATGATTTGATAAGGCCATAATACTTAGGATAAAGTTTGTTATCCTTTTTCTATTAATTTAGGGATATCTAATTTAAGGATAAAAGTACACAAATACCCAATCACCTATGTCAAAATTCCTCTCACTACAGTTCTAATTCACTTGTTGATTCATTTGAGTATGTGCCATTAATAAATTCTCTCTCAAACTAGCTAGTACCTCATTTTGATGTTGTATGTGTTCTTAAACAACCCAAACCTTAGGCTAAAATTTCAAGGATGAAGTGATGGATCAAGGATGATAAACTTAAAGTTCCAAACCTAGATACATTTTTGAAGAGGTATGAAGTGTTATACCACCATTTTACTAGTGGTAGCCAATGAATCCATCATTCATCTTTATCTAATGTAAAAAAACAAAGATGACCTTATAGGAATTTTTTAAACACCATTATTTTCCCATCATATTGAGTATGGTACGACAATCTCTAAGATAACTGAGTACCCATACATGTAAATGAATTAGTCCAAAAATTATTGGTAAAGATGGGATCACGATCACTTACAATGATCTTAGGATTACCATGCAATTTTTGAATTGTATTGATGAAAATGACATCTACTATATTGGCTAAAAATAATTGTGATAAAGAATAAAAATGAACATATTTTGTAAGCTTATCCATAATTACCATGGCGAAATTTTTACCTTCAAAACTCAATAAACCTATAATGAAATCCATGGAAACCTCTTCCCACCTTTGGCTAGGGATGGATAAAGGCTTTAGAAGACCTACTATATTAATTATTTCACCTTTATTATATTGACACACCATGCATTCTACCACATATTTATATGTATCCCCCTTGGGTCCTTCCCAAAATAAATCTTGATTGATTCTGTGATAGGTTTTCAAAAATCCCATGTGCCACCATGTTAGAGATGCATGAAGCTCGTCAAGGATCATATGTTTGAGGATGCAATGATCTTGCATATGTATAATATATCTTTATACCATAATGTATTCCCTTTCCACTCAATTTTTTTATAAATACCATAACCCTGCTAAAGATTCTGAATCAAAACCTGTGTATCCTTGTCATTCTCCCATTTGGATCATACCTCCTCTAACTAACATTCTTTCCAAATAATCATTATGCATAACAATGACTCAATAGATTCATCCCTCCTAGATAGTGTATTTGATATCACATTCTCTTTTCCTTTCTTATAGACTATTTCAAAGTCATATCCCAACATTTTAGTCACCCCTTTTTTGTTCTTAATTAAAATCATTGTTCCAAAAAATATTTTAGACTATGATGATGAGTCTTTACATTAAAGTTATACCCATAAGATAATGTCTCCATTGCTTGACTAGATGAAGAATAGCTATCATCTCTTTATCATAGATTGGCTTTATCCTATTTCCTCCTTGATTTTATGACTTTTAAATTTAATGGGTCTTCCTTCCTACATGAGTACTACTACTATGCTGAATCTTGATGCATCATATTCAATAACAAAAGTTTTGAAAAATATAGGGGCATCCAAAAATGGAATGGTGAAAATAACATATTTCAACTTATCAAATTCCTTGGTAGTTATTTCATTAAAATTGAAGGACTATTTTTTCAACAAGGCTATGAGTGTATCTGCTATGTTGTTATACTTTTTAAAAAATTGATGATAGTAACTTATTAACCCCAAAACATTGTCAAGGTTATTGAAGGTATTTAGAACTTGCCACTCCATCATTGTTTTGATCTTCTTAGGATTGAATTTGAATCCTTAATGTGAAACAATATGAGCCAAGTACTCTACCTCTTGGACTCCATAATCACATTTGGAAGGTTTAGCATAAATCTAATGTTTCTCTAGAACTAATAGTACCTATTTCACATACTTTAAATGTTCATCCAAATTTTTATTCTATATTAGGAAATCATAAAAAAATAACAAAAAATATTCCTTAATAAAATACTAAACATATTATTCATCAAAATCTTAAATTTAGATGGTGCTTTTGAGAGACCAAAAAGCATAACCATAACCTCGTAATGGCTTTCATGAGTTCTAAAATCTATTTTAGTGATATCCTCATGTTTGATCCAAATTTGATGATATCTAGAATGAATAATTTTTATTTAAATAAAAAAAATCATGTAATTCATATAAATAATAATTAGTTACTACAATAAGGAACTTATCTTTAATGGTGTACCTTTTGAGTTCTTTATAGTCTAGGCACTTCTCCCAAGTTTCATCCTTATGCACCATGACCACCAGGAATGAATAATCACTTTGGCTATGTGTAATAATACGTGCCTCCAACATATCTTTTACCATATTTAATTACACTCTTTTGGGAAAGTTGATACATGTATGGTCTGATGTTTAGTGATGCATAACCTAGAGTAGTATTATGGCATGATCGTGTTTTATTCTTAGTGGTAGTCCTTTTTCTATGGCCCAAAAAATAGTTGGGTGGTCATCAAGAATCATCTATAAATATGGATGTGTAGACAAATTTTTTGGTTGAAATTCTATGGAAAAATATTGTGTTACAAATCCTTCAACTCCATTTTTTAAGAATCTTTGTCATCTGATGGGAACTAACTAATTATGGAGATTTGTCTCATAATCAACATAGTTAAATATCCTACCTTCATAATTAAATAATATGAATAGATAATAGAAATAAATATGTATTGTACCCAAATTTTTGATCCATTTTACTTTAAAAATACTGTCATCCTACCCTTGGGAATAGAAAACATAGGAGAATCTATCATGTAGTCTCACATAGTAAGCTTAATACTATGGCATTTTATAGATTAGTTGATTATCCCACCATATTTAATCGTGACATAAAATTATAGATATATGTAAATGTAACAAATAAAATGATTAGACAACTTAGTATTGATGAAGTGTTATGTACTAATTGAGTCAATAAACATTATCATCTTTTGTTTCTTGAGAAAACCTACCACAATATTTTTAAGAGTCAAAATACCCAATAATGCATGATAAGAGATGGTAGGGTGAAAATATTTAGATTTATCTTCTATATCTCCATACCCTCACTTATTACCTCATCATCTTATTCTTCTCCATTTGTGCCTTTAATGTATAACAACTTTATTTCAGCACATTTATGTTCTTTGCTCCACTTTTTGTCATAGCCTAAACACAACCCTTTTTCATGATTATCTTCAATTTATTAGGGGTCAATATTATAGGTTGAGTAAATGATTGTGTTGGGGAATTATGTTTACAAACATTAGGAAAAGCCCCTCATTTGGCTAGATATTTGTCCTCTACCCCATGGGATAATGGCATAGATTCATTTAATAAATTTGGATTAAAAATGTGAAATTTAAGCTAGGTTGTATCCTTGAACCCACCCAAGAACATGTCAGTCATGTTATCCTCATTTATGTCATCCACATGTACGAATAGATTATGGAATTGTTGAATATAATCATAAACAATCCTTTTTTTGCAACTTTCCTAACTAACTGAAGTATTTTTATGAGATGTTTTTGTAATAGTGCATCTTCAACTCCTTAGTAACTATCAACTAGGGAATAAGAGGGCCCTTATTTTTTATTTTGAGTGTATAACCACCTATACCAAATTAACTACTCAAGCTATAGATACAAATATTCTATGACCACCTTTTACGCACATGGGGTATAATGTAGATAAAATAAATTTTCTATTTGATTGATCAAAGTGATTGGGTCATTACCATCAAACTTACACACTTCCACTTTTGGCATCATGTGCTTCGAATCAGTATTCAAGTTATAATTGTTTTGATTGGTGTTTCTATGCAAAATTGCTTTCTACATTCAAAAGAAGAAATAAGAAACTAAAAGAAATGGTCAAGGCTAGAAGTACCTGATAAAGTCGTGCGCACCGAAATCAGACGTTGAAAGATTCTCCTCTTTGGCTGTGGAGGAATGACACCTGCGAAGAAAAGGCTAAAACATGGAAAAACGTTAGTCAAAGATATGGTGGGCTGTCAGGCGAATGCCCGATCCTGGAAGTATGAAGACTTCCTAGAAGGATATCAACCCACTGATAAAAAAGCAAAATATTGGACGAAAGTAGATAATAATGACAAAAATAAATGACAGAAAATAAAAGTGCATACCTGATATGCAGCACTATTCTGCACAGTCGCCGGCGTCGGTCTCTGTGGTGCCGACGTCGGTTAGGGAAGGTGCCGACGTCGGTTTAGGTGCCGTCGTCGGTCGGGGTAGTGACCGGCGTCGGTAGGGGCAGGTTTTGGACAGAGTCTGAACAGGTTCGGGACAGGGTCTGAGAGAGTCGGGACAGGGTCTGGGCAAGTTCTGAGAGAGTCAGGACAGGTTCTGGGCAAGGTCTGAGAGAGTCGAGACAGAGTCTGGGGGTTTTAGTCTGGACAGAGGCAGGGATGTAAACGAGAGATGTTGGGTCTGTGGTTTGAAGAATCGGGACGACAGAACTGATAAAGAATAACCAAGGAAGAAATAAAACAAACAGAATAAATACTTACCTGCCAGAAGACGCGATGAAAGCCATAGTTGGAGTTGTCTGTGCAGTGCTGGATTGAGTGCAGATTGGTTGATGCCGGGAGTGGGTTGATGCCGAGAGTGTTGATCGCAAGAGTGTTGATGTCGGAGTTCGCAAGTTGATTGAATGATTGCTCGGGTTCGATTGATCAGTGTTTTGAATAACGTTCGAGATAGCCTCTCGAATGGTTGGCGGAGGCTGATGAAGGCGGGGGACGGTTCCAGAGACAGTTCGTCAACCGTTTCGGGAAACCAAATGATAACTGATAACGGATAACGGCAAGGTGACCGACGTCGGCAGGATTGCTGACGTCGGCCGATAGGTGACCGACGTCGGCGACATCGGCCGGGTAAAGACCGTCGTCGGCAGATGCATAATGGGGATAGAGTCTAGCTTTAGCTCTGTGCTCATTTTTACATGCTGCCAGGGTCAAGGTTGGTGGAACAAGTGATCGACAAGGGTTAAATAGGCGAAGAAGAATAAGACGGGGAATGACTAAGGGAGTCGACACGATTTCGGTGTCTACAATTGGAAGAACCCAAATAGAGTGGTGGAGGATTATTTTATCGAAGTTGAGTTGCTCGAGTGTTCAAATTCACATTAATAGATTCTAAATTATTATTCACAACATCAATGTCTAATTTTACCCCACTGATGTCCCCTTTTACTACATCAAGATCCTATTTATTCACCATGCTTTTTATATTGAATGAAGTTGGTGAACCACCTCAGAAACTAAAATATATGAAATTATAGACTCCATGTCATGCTTGTGAGGATTTTTTGGAGTGTCTTTCCCTTTCTTTTAGTCATGAGTTTTAGGACTAGCCATGTATAAACTTTAGGATGGAGGGTTTTAGGCCTGAAAAAATTGTACTGGTATATTATACTATTGTGATTATCTCACTGAGATGAATATAATGACTAATAATTTTCACAAAGGTTCCAAAAACATTTCCAAACATGTTTTTTCAAAAAGTGAATTTGAAATATACTGTGGTGATTAAAAAATTAAATTCTTCCTAGATCGTAAGTTATGTTTTTTTAATCCTTAGGAAAATTGCAACATCAGATCTAAAAAATAATTCCATAAAAACTTGACAAAATGGATGATTTTATACCACTTTTAATGAAATTACTTAGATGTTTTACAACAATATAATAATATCATAGAATTAAGAGCTACATAAGTATATCCACAATAATAATTTAAGAAAGAGTAGAATACTTGATAAACATGACTGAGACACTTTGAGGGGAAAACCTCCACAACAATGCAATAAGAGTGGAATTCACAACATGATGATTAAATACTAACCACTACCTCGTATATATACTCTACTTAGCCATGCTTATTCCATATGCCAACCTTACTAAGAACATAGAGAAATGCAAAAAGAGAATATGAAAGGTATATAAGCCACAAGTTGGCCACACATATCTATAGACACACTATAGGTTAATAGCCTAGAAATATTTAATAGAGTTATTATCCTAAATATTCTATCACCTCATTGTAGATCGCTATTTTTTCCTTTTTGGATAGTTCCAAAATCAGTCGAACACTAATAATTACTAGTAACATTTGCCTTTGTTGGAAGTCTCTTAGAATCCAAAAAAATATATTTTTCAAACTAATATATATCCTTTTAGATAGTATAGATGATTCAAATGTTGGTTATGGAAATAAATTACTCATAATATTTAAATACAAATCAATCTTAAGGCCATTCCTATGTATAAATTGTAGACACCTAAATCTGGCCACCAATGACCTCCAACCAAGCTTTTGACCAATTTTTACCTGAAGTGCACAATTTGGCCTAAAAAAACTAAAATATATTAAATAAATTAAAATTGATATATTCAAGTGCCAATTTTGGCTATAGTATCATTAAATTTGGAAATATAATTTATGGGCTAGCTAACTTTGATCAGATCATTTCGAGTCAAAATACCAATTTGCACCTAGGTGTTCTAGATTGCTCTTTTATGTCAAAAATCTTGCACAAGACACATGACTTTGTTATTTAGTATTGGTAACATCATAAATGGGATAACCTATCCAACACATCTATTATTGAATTCCAATTCCAATCCAGTCAAATTTTAGACCAATAACAAGACATTTTGATTAATTTGTGCACTAAGAGCCAAAATTTGCACTAAAGTTGACTAATCATGTTTTAGGATAATTAAGCCAAATTATAGACTTAAGTTAATTTACCATGGAACTTATTGAATAAATCTTTATTGAAAATCGATTTCTATTAACTACATCATTAGGTGACATCATCATATGGGGTGGCATCCATAAGCCATAAATGCATAAAATATCAAGATTATGGGTCTCCCATGCCTTATTAAAACCCTCAATGCCTCATTAAGACCATCCATTCCTATTCAATACTCCTCTATCCCAAATATTAATGGAGATATTTGTAGAATAAATTTCATAGTTGGATTTATTCATGGCCACACATCTCAATCTTGAGATGAATGGTCATGGTTGATCATCAAACCATTCCAAAAATATATAATAGGAGGCCTTGCATATTTAATTTTAAGCTCTCACATGTTAAAGTTATAATGATAAATTGATTACAAATATTCATTCAAATTAGTGTTATAGTGTCCAAATATTGAGCCAAGCCAAGCGAAAACCACAAGGTGCCAAGGAGAAGAGGAGATAGCCAAGCCTCCTTCGATGAAGACTTCATGAGCAAAATATGAGCAAGCCACTACTACAAGATAATTTGTATAATTCAAGGAAGGTGAAATATTTTTTCTTTTTCATGTTTTATTTGTGTTTCCATTCTAATATTGTTAACTAAGCCCAACAAAGTAACTAGGCCTAGAGATGTATGTTAGCTATTGTGTTGGTTTTTTAAATGTTATTTCATTTTGTCACTAACAAGATATTGAAACCTCTCTTGAGTAAAATTCCTAGTTCAAATAATGGCACACCTATTGGGATGATCTTCATGAGAGCACAATAAAAAAACTTTTTTGTGTTTCATAGTTTTTATTCTTTTTTGTTGTTGTTTTTGCTTCGAGTAAAAATGGCCAATAAATAAGTCATAAATTTTTATTTACTTAATATTTTTGTCTAAATTTTTTTATTCATATATATAAATATTTCATTGATATTATATAAAAAATTCATAAAAAAAAAGTTTATATTTTATATTTTATATCTATTTTAGTGACTGTCACTTTTTGTTTTGTATTTTTCTGGTAAAAATGGTTAGAACAAAGTTTATAAATTTTCCTGTATTTACTGTTTGGATCTCAAAATTTTCAGAGACATGCATCCTATATTTATTGACAACCTATCAAAATTTTCATGTAAAAATGACCTATATTTTAAAATTTATGTTAAAAATATTGAATGCAGGTTTTTATGTTTTATGTGTAGGCTTTTATGTGTTATGTTTTATTTTTAGCCTTCTAATTTGTTATTTGCAGGTATTAATATATTTAATATTATTTTTTCTAATATTTTATTTAGATTTTTTCTAATATTTTATAATCTAACATGTTTTCTTTCTTGATATTTTGCCTTTGGGTTGACAGATTTTGCCCTTTAAGGTTACCTCATTTGATAAATGTGCTTCAAAGCTAAACAAAGTGCTAACATTTTTATTGTAGGATCTACATGGAAAGCCATCTAAAAAAACTAAATTAGTGCCTTTCACACTTAATTTGAGAATTTTAAAATTAATTAGAAACTTTATTTTTGAGCTTAATAAAAAATTTAGATGATTAAGTGAATGCTTTGATAGTTACGCTTTCAAAGTTACAACTTAAGACCACGGGGTCAAAATAACACCACCACATATTTAATTTGGATTTTAAAATTGAACACACTTGTCAATTATTATTTTAAATAATTGTTTAATTAAAACTTGTTTATAAAATAGAAGGTTTTTGCATGTATGCTCTTCCATTTGTCCCCTTTAGAGAACCCTTGGAATCAAAAGCGCCATCCTTATTAAAAAAAAGCCTAGTCCAAGGCTTAGAAAAAATGTCATCTAAAGTACTTCTTAAAAACTCATCAAAGTTTGGGTGACCTTAAAAATGACCCTAAAGTCTTTCTATTAGTCTTTTATTTCATGCAAACTTGGCTTGTGATGAGGACTTCATTACCTCCCATGAGTTCTTTAGGGAAGCTTTGACTCGGGGTTTCATCTCCTAGAATTGACTTCATCCACTCCTTCTGAGTTGGACACTGGATGTATCTGCATTTGGACATTGCACTACACTAAGTGAATAGTAGGATGTAATAGTTGTAAAAATAATTAGACCTTTTTACAACTAGCTAATGATGTGGATACCCAATTTTCATGTTTTTCTTTTGCATTGTTTGACGTTAAAGTCATTGTGCAATTGATTTCCCTATAAACATTTGAAAGATTGATAGTTTAGTCAGCCCCACATTGTCATACCCTTGTTAGGATTTGGATGATTATACTTAGAGTGTTTTGGTCATTTTTTCTTGGTATGTTTTGAGACTAAAACGTATTTGTTTGTTCATAAAGCCATGACAAAATTAATTTATTTATGTCATTCTTTTGTCTAAAGAGGTGTTATGTTGGTCATTTTACACCACACTTGTGCCTTGAAATTTTTTCTAAACTTGTTTATGTTTGTGTCAATTTGAGTTGCAGAGGGTAGTGTTATGCTATCAAAATCATATCAAACCATTTTGCCTTTTGAGTCTTTGAAACATAACATAGATCAGATCATTTAATAATGATTACGGCGTTAGGCTGCTCAATTTATTTCAAGACTAGTTTACCTTGTATCAAAAACTATTTTATTTCAAACCATGTCATGTATACCATTTGGATTGTTGTCTTGTGCCATCATGTTATCCAATCTTTTCTATCTTGTTTGGTCAAATCCTAGTTGTCAATGTTGAGTTTTCAATTAACCTTGTCAATTTTGGATTCAAACATTGATTGATTTCTATTTAGGCCTCAATTTGTGGGGCTGATACATAGATCTTTCTCTTTTGGGTTTCATAACTTTGGTTAATCAATTACCCTAATTTAAAAACTATTGATGGTTTTTTTGTTCAAAACCTATCTTCATCATTATTTATGCTTTTATTTAGGAGAACACAACCTTTCTCCAAAATCATTTTGCCTCATGTCTTATGCCAACTGATCATGTTTATGTTTAATTTCGTGTGTTAGGTTTATGTCAAAGTTGTTTCCAAACTTGTTAGATTAAATCAAATCACATGATACTTTTTTTTCAAGTCTAGTTTTGGACACCATTTGGCTAAAAGTCCTAGCATAGCTTGTTTAAGCCTAGATTTTGACTCCGCATTTGGACAAAAGCCCTAGCAAATATTTTCCCTTTCCTAGTTTAGACCTTATTTGGAACACTTTGACCGAGACATTTAACATGCTAGTTTTTATTCAGATACTTGATCTTTTGTGTGTATGATATTTGACATTAGATATTTAATGTTAGACTATTTTATGCCAAGTCTTAGCAAAAATAATTTTGGAGATATAGCTCCACTTTCAGACCATATTAGAGATACAGCTCCACCCCTTCGACCAAGATAGAAAAAATTTGAACCATTTATCCTTTGGATAGTTTTTTAGATTTTTTATAACTCTAAGCCTTTTTGTTTCAAAGATTTCATAATTTATATGGATATGTCTAGCTACACTTATGGTGGAGTCACATACAATCAAACTTATGATATAATGGTCCCACAAAATTTGACTAGGAACTCCTATAGAGAAATATTTTCCAAGGAGTTTTATTATTCTCCCTATAATACTCCATATGGGGAAAATAGTCAAAAACCACGAAATCCAAATCAAATTACCAATTAGGATGATATGGTTTATGAGGAGGAATTTGAAGACCCAACTATAGATAATGTCATTTAGGACATGAATCCATACCCCTTTTATGATAATCACTACATGAAACATAGTAAAAAAATAGCTTATGATCCAACTCAAGATTGGGATGATATGGTTTATGAGGACGTAGATGCTTTGGCTTGTGCAAGCTACCAAGCTCCACAATGCCCCTAAAATTATCCTTTTAGGACCTCATCCTTTGGCTTGTGCAAGCAATCAAGGTCCACAATGTCATATCATTACCATTTTGAGACCTCATCCTTTGGCTTGTGTGAGAAATCAATCTCTACAATGCCCCTTCATCATTCTAAGACTTAGTCCTTTGGCTTGTGTGAGCAACCAAGCTCCACACCGCCATGTCATTACCATTTTATTAATTCATCCTTTAGATCATGGGAAGATTCGTGCTCCCCAATGCCCTACCATTATCTAATTATAGACCATTCCTCATCTAGTACCAATCCCATCAAAAAATTAATCGATCTAATCATTCGAAGACCAAGCTATGTTCAAAACTGTTATTTTTCAACTCATTAGAAATCAAGGCCAATAAAACCAACCAATCCAATATTTTTTTGTTGAACCAATCACTTATGATAACTAAACTTATGATGAATCACTTATTAATCCTATACCAGTTGTCGAGGAGTCTCACTCTAGTCAGCTAGTCTTTATTGAGTCACTTTTTAATGATTATAACTACCTTTGGGAAAATCATTACCTCAACCATATGCCTATTTTCAAAAAGCCTTCTATTAACAAGATAGCCTTTGAGGAATTGTCTCTTGACCTTTTTCCCATCTTAGAGGAGTCCCATTATGACAAAACAGTCTTTGTGGATCCCATTATGCCATCATAGGCCATTACTTGTCCAATACCAAGCATTCAACAAGACATCATTATAATAGTGTACCCATCAGATGAAGAGTTAGAGTTAGAGTTAGGTTCTATTATTAAACCAATATTAGATTTAGCATCAAAATCAAAATCAACATTAGTCTCAACATTAGATTTAGAGTCTATTGAGTTTGAATCATATTTAGATATATAATATATTCATGACTGTTACAACATTGGTTATGCATGTCTTGCACCTCAATTTGAATATATTTGTGATCCTTCTATAGTATTTGAGGATGAGTAATTTAGCTTTGACATAATCTATCTCAGTATCATCTATAAGGATTATGTAACTTTTCCCCATTTTATTACCATTGCATAGGCCATTACCACTAACCAACATAGCCATATTATTGACATTTCATCTCCCACAAGTATCGATTGGGATTGACAAAATCACACTTTGTTGAACTGTATCCATAGAAACATAGTAGTTGAAGAAGAGTAAGGAAGCCAAGAACACATTCATGTAGAATAAGAACACTCTCCTAGTGAAACCTTTTTAGAGGTGCTAGGATACAATCAAAGTTTTAACTCAGCATCTTCTAGTGAAACTTTTTTGGAAGCGCTAGAAGAAAATCAAAGTCAAAAACCAATTTTCATTAGTGAAACCTTCTCGAAGGTGATACAGGATAATAAAGATAACCTCATTGGTGAAAACCTCATTGAGGCACCAATAGATGAGCACAAAATTTCTTCACTTCTTGATGAAGACAAAATCAAAGATCAAATCAAAATAGCTTCTTATCTATAGCCTAATCAAATGGTAACTACTCTCAAGCCCAAACAATAGAAAAATCTGATGGTCCTATCAAGAGAATAATTCTTCTACCCCACCACAACCAAAATTATGTTGAATTAGATGTCAACAACATGACGTGTGATTAAACATCCTAATCTTCATTTATTTCCTAACCATTCCACATTCTATTATCATCCATCATTCCATTTCACAAAAAAACCTACCATCTATTATTTTTCCCTATTTACCATCCATAGTCACACTTTCCTTTATACAGGCTACAAATATACCTTGTCTTGATGCTTGAAGAAATCAAAATAAATGACCAACAAAGATAACAAAATCATTTTTGACAACCAAATTTACAAGCAATTCTTGACAGAGCAACTATTTAGATGAGGTATGGGCTAGTAATTAACATGATCAAGTATCCTATTTGTATCATTTTTTGATTAGGATGTGCATCTCCCCATTAATAGGAACACCATAATTAAAAACCACACCCAAGCCAAAAAACATGTACCATACCATTTCACATTGCCATGCCATTTCCATTTTTACATTTCCTTTTTCCATTGTTACATATCTTTTATTTACCCCATCACTCAGGGGCATCCCTCTAACCATTTTTATCTAACCTATCAAAAACCATCATTATCATAAAGCAATGCCATTCCATCCTATCATTCCATTCCTATCTATATCAAAACCTATTTTTATCCATCTAACCTAATCCTATTTTGATCTTCGTTCATTTGATTCTTCCCACACCATTTTTGAGAGGATTACGATCAAGTTTCAACAATCAATCAAATCCATGTTTATAATGATAGTCTATGAAAGTAGTGTGATAGTTTATCTAGAAAGATATATTTAATTTTCCATCTTCTATCAAGTTCGTTTATGTGAGCTTGATTATAACCCCCTATGAAAAAATTAGTGTTTCACTGGTCTTGCTACTAATTATAACTTCCTATGGGAAAACTAGTATCATTGATCTATGCCATTGTATCCTAGTTATAACCACCTATGGGAAAACTAGGGGAAACACTTGTTTACCATACATTATTGTATCACCTTGTCATCACTATTTTTATTTTACTAGCCATTTACTGGATTTGAGAACTTGTTGGGACCTAGTTGGTTTTTCTCCACCTTTTATGTGGATTAAATTATTATGACTTGAGGCTATTTCAAGACTATGTAGGTCATGCTCAATTTATGTTGAGGTCACCTTAGTCCTCCTTTCCATACGCTTTCACCATTTTGTGATCAACCTAAGCCAAACACTCTCACCATTTTGCGAGCAAGTATCTTGTCATTCTTAATCGAGTTAAGATACCTCAAAAATGCCAAAAACATTCATAACATTTCAAAAAATTCAAAAATATTTATCTTGTCTAAGCCTAGTCAGTTATCCTCAATCCACCTTATTGGGGCATGGTCATTTTTAGGATGCTTTCTTTTGCTTTTATTTTTAGGCTTTCTATTTGTTTGTTTATTTCATGTTGTTTATTTGTTTATTTATTTTTTTGTTTGTTTGTTTATTAATTCACTTTCCTGTTTGTTTGCTTTTAACACTATTGCCTTGATTCAATTTATGTGTGTTCATTGGGTGATTCCTTGCCCACACTTATACTTGAATCCACCCATATTCATATGTTTACATTGTCATCATGGTTTCTATCATTGGTGCATTGTTTTATATTGAGTATTGGATTATGAGATTCATTCCTCATGCATATTTAAGCTAATTCCTCATGATGTTATACCATGATGCCTACTGACATGTAATATAACAAACCTTAGCTTCAAGAAGTCTATTTAGCAATGGAGGCATCAACATCTCTTTAGCACTAACATCCTAATTCAATCCCAAATAGAGTAATTAACCAAGAAATAATTTTAACCTTTATTAGTTCGGATGAGCATCTCTCTACTAGTAGGTTATTTTAATTCATCATTACCCTCTGTGTTAATTTATCATCATCCTCAGCCATGTTTATCATGTTTTCCATAATCAGGGTCCAATGATTATAACCTCCTATGGGAAAATCATTGTACACCATCCCACCTACATTTATCAATGATTATAATTGCCTTTGGGTAAATCATTGTGTTCTCACCAAATTTACTTTTCTCACCCAAATAGGGGCATGTTGTTATCTTGCTTTTTTGCCCTAACTGGGATAGCATTATATTTTTTGTCTATCCTAACTAGGGTAGCCCCATCTTTTTAATGATTATAACCACCTTTAGGAAATCATTATGTTATCATACTATGTTTCCACTATCAGGGTACAATGCTTATAACCACCTTTGGGAAAACCATTGTACACTATCCCACTTGCATTCTCAATGATTTTAACTACTTTTTCAAAATCATTATGTTTTTAACCCATCATATTTCCTTTCTTTGGTCCCCTCATTTTACTTCTTATCGAGGGACCATTTGTCGACTTACTTGGGCCAACCGTTCCCTTGAAGGGGCATCATACCGTTAGTTTATCATCATTATAGTTGTAGGCATATAGGACCTTTTCATTATTTGATAAGATGTTACTATGCTTATAGCTTACAATAACTTCCCAAATAGGGGCAAACTATAGACACCTAAATTTGGCCACCAATGACCTCCAACCAAGCTTTTGATCAATTTCTACCTAAACTTCACAATTTGGACTAAAAACACTAAAATGCATTAAATGAGTTGAAATTGATATATTCAAGTGCCGATTTTAGATAGAGTAACATTAAATGGGGAAATGTAATTTATGGGTCAACTAACTTTTATTAGATCATTTCAAGTCAAAATGCTAATTTTGCACTTGGATGCTCTGGATTGCTCTTTTCTATCAAAACTCTTACACAAGACAGGTGCCTTTGTTATTTGGTTTTGGTAACATCCTAAATGTGATAATGGATCCAATGCATCTAACATTGACTTCTAATTCAAATCCAGTCAAATTTTAGACCAATAATAAGACATTTTGACTAATTCGATTAATTTGTGCACCAAGAGCCAAAATTTTCACTAAATTTGACTAATCATGTTTTATGATAATTAAACCAAATTAGAGCCTTAAGTTAATTTTACATAGAACTTGTTGAATAAATATTTATTAGAAATTGATTTCTATTAATTGCATCATTAGGTGACATCATCATATGGGGTGGCATCCATAAGCCATAAATGCATAAAATATCAAGATTATGGGTCTTCCATTCCTTATTAAAACCTTCCATGCCTCATTTATACCCTTCATGCCCATTCAATACCCTTATATCCCAAATATTAATGGGGATATTTTTAGAATGAATTTCATATTTGGATTTATTCATGACAATACATCTCAATATTGAGATGGATGGTCATGGTTAATCCTCAAACCATTCCAAAAATCTATAAATATGAAGCCTTGCCTATTGAATTTTAATCTCTCACATGAAATTTATTCCAAAGCTTCATGAAAATTAGTGTTATAATGTCCAAATATTGAACCAAGCCAAGCCAAGCCAAAGCCACAAGGTGCCAAGGAGAAGAGGAGATAGCCAAGCCTCCTTTGATGAAGACTTCATAATCACAAACCGAGCAAGCCACTACTACAAGCTAATTTGGAGAATTCAAGGGAGGTGAAAGAATTGATCTGTTTCATGTTTTAGTTGTGTTTCCATTATAGTATTTTTAACTAAGCTCAACTAAGTAACTAGGCCTAGAGATGTATGTTAGCTAGTGTGTTGGTTTTTCAATTTGATTTCATTTTATCACTAACAATATACTAACACCTCTCTTGATTAAAATTCCTAGTCTACATAAATTACCTTGCATCTAGCACTTATCTTGGCAAAAACTTGAGAAATCCATTTAAACACCTTGAGGCATTATCCAAAAGGATCCAAATATGAAAATATATTAAAGGAAAAATCCTAAAGGCCAAGTCTAAACACTAATAAAAATATCAATATTACATGTGTTCATGTCAAAATTAAAATATTTTCATTGCATTCCATTGGACTAAAACTTTTCACAAATACACATTGGTGGCAAAACCATATATTGTTTGAGCCCTCTTTATAGTATTGGATTGTAGTTAAATCTCATTCACTAAGCAGGGAGATTAAAACCTATATTTTACCCACTCTTTTTAGGTTAGGAAATTGTCAAAATTGGAGCTTGGGTTTCATTAAAATGAAGACAAAATCAAGATCTATGCATAGGACCAAGGTAAACATAAAATCCAAAAATCATCTTGACAAGAAAGTGCATTGATTTATGGTAGAACAAACTTAAAAAGTACATGGTGATATTTATTAAATACAATAGATGAGAACAATCACAGTAGGTGTTTGTTATTCAATAGAAGTATTCTGGTAGATTCTAACACTATTTTTGTGGTGAATCAATCATACATTTTCTCAAAGCATATTAGATGACTGTATACGTCTAAAGAGAAAAATTATACAAAGTAAAATCTAAGTGTTGTAACCTTTTATCATTTATATATTTAGTAAGTGTAATCAATTATTATATTCCATTCAAATCTATATGGTTTAAAATTATATTATGAAATTTAAATTTCAAAAGTTTTATACTTGCTCAGATCCCTTATAACCAAAATAAGTTAAAGCAATCTAAATGCTGAAACCAAACATAAATTTATCGACATTGATGGTGCCTCGAAAGGAAACTCTAAAACTTCAAGTGGTGGTGGTGTGATTAGTGACCACCATCGTATGTTCATTTTTGGTTTCTCATAAAATATTGCTAATGTGATTATTAACATAGCTAAAGTGTGGGCTCTCACTCAAACCAAAAAATTGGCCATCAAATAAATGTTTTTGAAAGTATATTTCAAAGGAGACTTTATAAATTAATCATTAATTTTGTAAATGGATATGATTGTGGGAATTGGAAAATTCATAACCTCATTATATAATTTCATAGACTATAACATAATTTCAATTCTAACACATTTCAGTATGAGTTTAAAAAGACAAATCATCTGATAGATTGCTTAGATAAATTTGGATCTAACTCCTTAATTAATGGAGACATGGCCACCTCTAAAAATCCTACTTATTCAAATAGATTTTTTGCCATGATACATAATGATTATGTTTTTTTTTAATAATTTTATTACATCTTTTTACCTTTTCAAGGGTTCAATTTTGGGGGTGGAACGTAATTGGATTTTCATGTTATCTTAGCACTTGGGAACATTGACAAGGTAAAAGGATTTTAATCATTCCTACACTTGTCTATAATCATTGCATCTTAACTACCTTCCTTGAAATCCATGATGTTTTCTTCTTTTTTTTCTTGTCATCTTTCCACCCTTTTCATTCTCTCATTTCATTTTAACTTCTTTCTAGTTTTTTACACTTGTTGTCATGGGGAGATTAAATACTTATTAAAAGGAGAAAGGAAAGGACAAAATATAAATATATTAAGGATATAATGGCAGAGAAAAAATTAGGAAGGAAGACAATAATTTCCTCACATAGTTTTGGATGTGACATGGTAATGATTGATTTCAAGGACCACATATAAATGACTACTTTCAAGATATTTTGAAACTTTACAATCTTTTTGGATGTCTCTAAAATAATAATATTATGGGGTAGGAACTTCTTAATGATATAAACAAGCATTGGCATGCATAAGGAGTTAGGACTTATTTCGGTTTAAACTTGGATGCTAGTAGCTTCGACAATCTCACCAAAGAATTAATCCTCTAGATGGTTCATTTAATAAGAAAGGATACTTTAAAAACCTTCTATTTGAATAGTGAGTATATTTTACAAAGGATTAATAGGTTATTATCAATACTTAAAGATTTTTGGAGCTAAATTAGATAAATTGATTATAGTCATGGAAAACAAGAATAAGAAGGGGTCTATATAAAAAAATATAATTTTATGTCAGAGCCCGTGTCTAGTGAGTTTAGTCTCTCTTTGAGACCACTACAACTCTTTATATTGAAATTATACAAACACAACCTAGCATCCTCTCTACTACCTAACACTATTCTTCAATATTTGATTAATTTTGGTAACATTGAGGACCTATTAAATGCTAAAAGTTTCATAATTTCCTTACTCAAGTTGTACGTTTTGAAATTAATGATCTTGGAGGGTTTCAATGATTATAATACAAAAGTGGAGAAGGAAAATCCAATTTTATATCTCCCTTTAACATCTCAAATATAGTGGAATTTACCATAGCTTATATTCTATATTTTCTCTATGGAAATTTGTTTTTGGGTGTCCTATCAAAATAATTCTACTCCACTTTTACCTAAATTCATGTTTTTTAATTTTTTAGGCCTATTTTAAATTGATTTTTGCTTACTTAAAATTACTCAATATGTTTATTTTTGGTGGTTTCATTTTTTGTTTCAAGCTAGCTAGTTGTCTCTAGTTATTTTTGGTGGCTCTAGTACAACATTGGATCTTATATATATATATATATATATATATATATATATATATATATATATATATAGTCCCTTATTTTTTACTTGGTTGAAGTTCCCTTCCATCTCATTTACTTAATAAAAATCTATATAATTATCACCAAAATTACCCCTCATATGTAAATATGTGCTTACAACCTAAAAACTTAGAATATGCAATCATTCAAGGCTTGGAATCACTACTTATGTTTTTGGTTGTACAACATTTATTGTGGACATGGATGATTCTACATCATGATCAATAATTAAGACCTCATAAGCAACCTATTCAATCCTTATATCTCTTTGTGAATGATTTGGTATATAATAAATGTACTGACATTATTTTAACTTACTAGCATGTTTATTATAAAGGGTTTCTTGATGCATTAATCTATGTGAGTGTATGTTTATGCATACAATAGGATCTATGTGGTTTAAATTGTGACACTTTATTACACACACACACACACACACACACACACACACACACACACACACACACACACACAATTCTTTATATCACCTCTAGATCATCATCACACTAACTTATTTAAATTCCTAGGCTCACCTTCCTCTTTTTTAAATTAGTTTTACCATTTTTTTACATTTAATCGAGTCATTAAATTTAACTAAAATGATGAAATCCTATATTAAATCCCATTTTAAGCAACATCATTGATCTAGGTGATGGAAAAATGTTTTAGGGTAAAGGAGCTTACACTAAGGGAAGATAAATTATCACAAGTTATTTAAATGGGCCAATGATAGGATATTTACCAAAACATTATATTAGGTGTTTAGATTCCACAACTTTGGTATATATGCATCTTCTTGTTACAACTTGACTTCACCTAAAAATCTCTCTAACAAAGTGCTTCTAGCCAAAGGGAAGACCAATTTGTGAAGTCAACCAGTGGTGCCTAACACTACACTCTTTATTTTTTACTTTGGTTAATGTGATTGGATGTTTTTTATCTCATGATTACCATATACTTGTTACTTTATTTTTATCTTTTACAATATTCTTATCATTAGTTCTTTCTTACCACATAGTGGAATATTTAGTTTCTTATAGTTGTTTATTACAGTTTGATAGAATTTTACCTACTTATATCTTTGGCTTCACAATATTAATATTTGGTAGCTCTTACTTACCATATAATTACACCCTAGATCTAGTAAAATTCCTTCACTATATATCTCCTTGGAGATTGTATGCATAGATTCATATTTTAAATCCCTTACAACCTCCTATCCACATGGATCTTGTTTATAGGCTTGGACCATTATATAGACTAACATGTTGTGTGTATTTGGGATGTAAAATGGTCTTATAAACTTTTTTATTATAGAGGGTCCTTATATTAGATACCTATTTTAGGCTTACAAACTATTTAACCTTATTTTTATTTAAGTGAACCTAACAAAGATAAAACTAAGGATCAATTCAAATTATTGTAAATATAGAAATGATACATAAATCTGAATGTAAAACATAGAATATGAATACAAAATTACACTTGATAATTATTGAAATTACTAAGGGATTAAGACAATGAGCATGTTTACTATACTTTGTAGGTATGAGATGGTGTGTAAGCAATAAGAAGGGCTGAAATTAGACTTTGAAATGCTCAAATAAAAATATGGGAGTTTAGAACTACAAGAATGAATCAAGAATTTTATGGATGCCTATGTTAGATGATAACAATATCTTCTACCAAAATCCTCTATATGTGTAAATGCTCTTTGTTTTAGTATAGGTAGATGTGCCTACTTTTAATCCATATCAGTGTGAAATATCAAGGCTCACTTTTTGTGCAGTATCCATAAAACATATATATCCTTCTCTTTGAAACCCTAGGTCCACTTTCAACATTAGGTTTAGGCCTACAAAAGGGGAATAAGGTGGATTGAGCTGAATGGTTGAGTGCTACCTAATTATACAATAATCAAAAGAGGAAAATAGAAATGCATGTAGTTATTCCATTAGGTATATACATGTGTAATGGTACTTCTTTAATGAATTAAAATTATAATCCAGCTCTTGAAACTTGAAAAATGGAAAATTTGGGTTGGCTTATGTTCTTCATACTTAGTTAGGATCTGTTCCTTGTGACTAATATATGAATTATAAATTTATAAGGTAATTCCTTTTAATGTGAATGTGTTAAAATAGGCTTATTTAAAAAAAATCCAATCATAAAATAGGATTATATCTAATTTATGTTTATATGGGACTCTTTGGGTGTTTTTTCATGCCACTGACATGAGAAACATACGGGACAACACATAAATATGTTTTCAATTATTAAAATGATTATTTATTGTCATGGGGATCAGTCCATCATAAATAGATACCTAAAAAATTCCTTAGGTGTATAAATAATTTGGACTTATCTAAAAGACAAGAATAATTTATCTAATTAACTGAGGATAGTCTAGGTATGATAATAATAATTTTTCACACAAACTAAGGAATTATTGTAGGTGACTCATACTAAATTAGGAAGGTTGGATCCATGAAAAGAGTGTAGATGTCAAGGAAGGGTGTATAAGATCCATATGCTCATGCACAATTCATGTAAGGTGAAGGTAGGTAAATACTAAAATTTCTAAGTGTCTAATACTAGATTTTACTATGAAAATATCCCCCCATTTTATTTTAGTATTTTATTCAAATACAATGTTAGATTCAAACGTTATAGAGATGTATTTGAGTGTGTAAAAAATAATATTTATTTGGTAGCAGGCTCTAAATTTGTAGCTTAATCTAAGGAAACCTATAATGAACATGCAATAATAAATGTCCATATATGAAAATTAAAAGTGAAATAAAATTAATTTTTTTAAACTTAAGTGGCTTATGATTAGAATGAACAACTGTCTCTTTTACCATAGTGTAGTGTCAACACTACTTTATTGATTTCCCAATAACATACAGTTCTTTATCATAGGTGGATTACCTTTGCACCATGTCACTAAATGTCTCAAAGTGATAAGTGACCAAATGTCCATGTTTCATGAGTAATAAGCCAAGTGTATATTCAAATGCATCAGTGTGAATTTAAAAGGAATGTGTAATGTCATGCATTGAGAGAATAAATACTGCACAATAGTGTTTCTTGATTTCTTCAAAAGTGAATTATTATGTATGAGTCCAATCAAACTTGGATTTTTCACATTTTATGTAGCTTAGAAACTAAGAGATGTGTGAGAAACCAAAGATGAACGTATATTACAAGTTAATGAGTCAAATAAAAATCCTCAGTTTTCTGATATTGCATAGTGTAGACCAATATTGGATCACTTTGATATTCTCTAGGTCTACATGAATTCCTGAATGTTTAATGGCATAACCTAATTACTATATTTATACAACACAAAATATATACTTTGTTAAGTTGGCCTACAACTTACGTTGATGGTAGGTGTTTAAGATGCATACGACATTTTCCATGTAATCTTCCCAAATCTTAAGGAAGATGAGAATGTCATCCAAGTACACGATGAAAAATGAATTGAGAAAGGACCTTAGTATATCATCCATCAAGTGCATGAATGTGGATGGTGTATTGGTTAGACCAAAAATCATGACCAACCATTCATAAAATCCTTCTCATTTTTCAAGGATGTATTTTAGACATCTTTAGGATGGATTGGTACCTTGTGGTAATCTAAATTCAAGTTAATCTTGGTGAAGTATTGTTCACTGTAGAGCTAGTCTAGGAGGTTGTCAATGTATGAAAGTGGGTACTAATTTTTCAACATTAATTTGTTGAGTGCATGATAGTCTATGTAGACATGTTAAGACCCATAATTATTGGGTGTGAGGACTATCAAGTTCCCACAAAGAGATGAACTAGGCTCCATCTTTATTTGATCGTAGAGGTCTTCTATTTGATGTCAGACTTCATCATTCTACCAAATTGATCTATGATATTGTGGGTTGTTCAGAAGAGGGGATCAATGAACCAAATCAATATGGTGCTTTATTACTCATTATGCTTGGAGGCCTTTAGGATCTACAAAGACTTCATTATGATGCTTTAGTAACTTGTTGAGATATTTCTACTGTAATGTTAATCACATGGTGCACATTTAAAGAGCTTGCTTTATCTTATACACCAATGTTATTAGGATAGACGATGAATAATGTGATATTATGTGCATGTGATAAATGTTTATGACATTTATTGGTATAAATAAAGGTAAATTTGGTTGTGGTAAATGACTCAAATAGGTTGTAGAAGTAATATTTTGAATGAATAGTCCAATTTTGTGGTTTGGTTTGATATATAGCTTCACATTGGTAAACATACATGTATTCCCAATAAGATGTCATAAACCTCAAAAGGCGTAATGTCAAAATTCATATCCTCTATAATATTTAATTTTTACTATAAAGTGCATTATCATTAAACCTATATAACTTTCCTCCGCTAAAGTGACCCCAATGAATATGGCTTGGGATTCAAATCAATGGAAAGGCCAAGGTGTCATGATGTGGATTGTGTAAAGATGTTATTCTTATTGTTATTGTCGATGATGGCATGAAGAGACTAACCATTCATTTATAAATTAGTGTGGAAGAGATGTTTTCACTTTTGAGAGATGTCAATCACAATTGTGTTAGTGCTTATACAAGAGGCATTTGGATTGATATTGTCCATTGGTGGAGGTCCTGATGTAGACTGTGAAAGAAAGGATTTCTACACATAAGATTTAGATCCGTCATGGGTGGATAATTGATGATGATGGAACCACTTTGGTGGAGGTCCTGATGTAGACTGTGAAAGAAAGGATTTCTACACATAAGATTTAGATCCGTCATGGGTGGATAATTGATGATGATGGAACCACTAATCACCAAACTTATCTTGTCTTTTTCTAAGGTAAAAGGTCTAGGAGCCTTCACATTTTGTGCAATCTGCTTTGGCTACTCTCCCTTGTGAAAAGTACTCTACTTCTACATATAAAAAAGTGGTGAGTAATTTTGTGAGGGCTGGACCTTGGATGTAATATTGGATGAAGAGGTGAGATGTTATTTTATATTCACATTATCTTTGCTCATGGTGGTATTATAATAGGATTTATCTAGAGTGTCATAACCCAATAATTCCATATCCATATGGATATAAGGTGAGAGTCCACTGACATACTTTAGCACCTTATGTGATTTGATTAAGTTCTCTTGTATGTACAAATACTAGTCCTAGAATGTGTTTGTGTAGTCTTGTTATAGCATGGAATTTCACCCTTGTGAGAGATTTCTTTAGGATATCTCACCTTCCAGCTACAAGCATGGAAACAACCTGAAGATGTGGGTATCCTATGGTGAGGTTGAACCTCTAGGATTTTTTTGTGAGGCTAGTTCCTTAGGTACTTCACTTCAGCTCTTGATTCTCACACTAAAATATAATATTAGCTAAGGAAAAGGGGGAGGAGGATGACTAAAAATAAATCTAAGCTAAGTGAGGTGATGCACCAAAAATAAGTGATCCACTTGGTCTGGGAAAAGAGCCAACTACTAATGAACCCAAATAGGACACAGGCTATTTTGGTTCTATCTCAAGGCCATAGGCATAGAAATTTTTCATCGAAGTTGAAGGGAAGCCTCACATTTTGAAGGACAAAAAAAATAGGTCTATGAGAGACACTATGAACTAGTAACACTTCAAAGAGATCTTGACACATAGACACTTTATGCAATCTTTCACAAAACTGAAAGGATCAAAAGCAAGGTACTAGAAAAAATCATAGGTGATGAATGACAATCATACATTCTACAAATGAAACCAAATGTGCATACTTATTTTAACCAGAAAATGAAAAGTCTTCCTTATATTGCTTTAAAAGAGTCTTTTACAAATCAATTTATATAGAGTAATTCTATCACTAATCTAGGGATAATTTCTTGGCTCTAAGGCCTCTATTTATAACAAAAAAGAGGGAAGAAGTCATTGATGGCTAGCATCCCTATCATCATCCTCCCTTATACCAAAATGCATTGCTCAAGATTGCTAAACCACTTTTTTGAGCCACTCCCGCAATCAAGTCTTTTTTAGTGGAACTAAGAGAAGTCACATTGCAAGAAGATAGACATCTCTTCTTGGCATGATTGCATTTATCTTTACATTTAAATGGAATGGCATCTTTCACTTTTGCATGTCCTATCTAAAGAAAAATGTGGGTCTCCATGTCTAGGAGTTCAAACTGACCCATGTTGTCTTTGTATTTGGACAGCTATTTGTCAAGAGCAAACCATATTGAAGGATAAGAGCCTTCATAAATTTCTATCTACCAACTACTTGGACTCTCCCATACTCACTGGTCATCCCTGTGCCACTTATCCTTTATTGATTGGCCCTTTCTAGTCTAGCTTATGCCATGTTCTAGCCTTTCATTCATTGCATCATGATTCTCATGTTGATAGACCAAGGTTAAGGCAATCACTTGAAGAATATTGGTTGACTCTATGAAGAGTAATTTGGGTTCTTTTATCTCTCTAACTTCAGATTTTCCCACATCCTTTACTTATAAATATTTTTAAGTAAATTAATTGAAGAAACTTGATTTACTTTATATAGATTAATTTAGGTTCTCTAAGCTTACTTACTTCAAACTTATCCATCTTGAAGTTTTTGGGCTTCTGCATCTATAATTCTTCTTTATTTTGTGGGCTCCTATTTGTCTCAGGAAAATCTCCTGAAGGAATTCCTTCAAAAAATTTGTCTAAAGCTTCCTTCTTGCTCTCTTCCTTCAAAAATTACCTTTTGAACTTTTCAAAATGGACTTTCCTAAAGGGTGAGAGACCCTTTAGGCTCCCTATCATCATTTTGGACTTCAGTAAATGATCTTCTCGAAGGGAAAGATACCCTTCAGGAATTTTGAATTGTTCATCCTGAAGGTTAACATACCCTTTGATAAACTTGTAACTATCCACTTGGAGAACGAAAATCCCTTCAAATTTTTGAAAGTGAAATTCAAAAAAGTTGATTGGTCTTTCAAAAATGTTGAAAAGATCCTTTTACCCCAAAAAGGCCCTTTAACATTTTAAAAATGCCCTTCAAATTTTTAAAGTGCACCTTTGATTTTTTGTAAAGACCCCTCAAAAAAGTGAAAAGGACCTTTGATTTTTGGAGAAGACTTGTCCCTTGAAGAACCTAAGAAGCACTATTTGTTGAGACCAAATCAGGTTTATCAAGCCCTTTTATTTATTTTAGGATTTTGACTACTCACAACTTATAAAGTAATCAAGTAGTGCTCCTTGGAGAACCTAAAATATACTATCCATGAGTAATTCAAGTTCATAAACCTGAATTACTTTTACTTATAAAACATTTAGAAGTCAAGCACTACTGGAAACCTAATTTGTATTGTGCCTTCATAAACCTGAAGTCTTGTAACTTCAAAATCCCAAAGACTTCTACTTTAGAGAACTCGAGGTTATCTAAACTTTCCACTTTTTTTTGTTTGAATTTACACCTTCTCATATAGGGGTAAAATTTCTGTATGTGGGCCAAAAATGGCCAACATTTATGGTGACTCATAGGGAAGCATGCCTGCTATGCTTGAGAACCCAACCACTCGCCTCATTCGATCCATTGGGCATGGAGTCACTGATTTTGTACAAGGCTAGCTTTATCCAAAAAATTCCCTTAAAGAAACAAGAACAACTAAAATGAAACAAACTATGCCCAAGGCACTTAGGGGAGGGAAAACACACAATTGAAATGGATGCACACAATGAACTTAGAAGAAAACATGAAAACCTATACAAAAGGTAAAATATATACAATGACTACAAACTCTTTTAATAAAAAGTCTTTAGGTGAATCCCATTGACTGGGATGGGTAATACCTCCCCATCTAGTTGGGCAAGCTAAAAAGTGTTATGTTTTCTGCATTCATGGATCACATAAGGGCCACTCCACAAGTTGTCAAATTTGGTATGGTTTCCTAGCTTGGCCTTATTTGAATCCCATTTGAGGACTAGATCTGCTTCCTTGAAGTCTCTTGCTATGGCTTTCTTGTTAAAGGTTTTCTTGACTTGAGCTTGGTGTGACTCTAGTGTTTTCATTATAAGGTCCCTTGTTTCCTCAAGTTCTATGAGTTCTACCAATTTTACATTCATGGGTTCATCTTCCAACAACTTCAACTAATGGGCTAGTTCTAATGTAGGTATATCAAGAGAAATGGGTAACTTGGCCTCCCTTCCATATACTAGAACATATGAAGAATTTCCAAAAATAGCTTTAGGAGTTACCCTGTCAGCCCACAAGGCTATCTTTAACTTGGTTTGCCACATCCCTTGGTTCTCCTCCATAGCCCTCTTGATGATCATCAACAAATTTTTATTTATGGACTTAGCTAACCCATTTCCTTGAGGATAATAATTTGATGAAGTGTTGAGGTAGATGCCCATCTTGAGATCCCATTCACTTATTTTCAAACCAAGGAAAGATAATGCATTATCAGATATGATAGTGGATGGAACACCAAACCTGGTCATGATGCTATCATAGAAATATAAGATTACACTTTCATTAGCTTCCATCAATATATGGATTCTACCCACTTGGTGAAGTAATTAGTTGTAGTAAGCACCCACTTATGCCATACACTTGATGGGGGGTTGATCACACCAATGAAATCCAAACCCCACTGCATGAATGGTTGCTCTAATTAAATCAGGTTGAGAGGGAAAGATACTAACCTTTGCTTACCCATGAAGAGATCACATTCCTGACACCTCCTCACCCACGCATAAGCATACTTGAAGAGGCTCGGTCATTAATAACCATCCCTCATGATATTTTCTATTGTAGTCCTTGGATCAAAATGACATCCTATAGGTCCATCATGGAAATACTCCAAAATATTGGCTACTTGATCATCATCTACGTACCTCAGGATTACTCCATTGAGGTCCCTTCTGAATAAAACCCCCTCAAAAAAATCATAAGGTATGGACTAAAGTCTAAAATACCTTATTTTTTCTTTGTCCATACCTTGAGGGCACTCATCTATTAGCAAAAAATTTGTCATAACATGGAGGTAACTAGTGTGAGGTGGAGGTACATCTGCTTGTGGGTTATCTTGTGTTACCAAGATGGCCTCTTTGTCTTCATCAAGGTTATTGACCATATGCTCACATAAGCCTTTACCTCTTACTAGCTTAGTGACCTTGATCTCCACATCATACTCCATGACCTTAGTAATCCAACTAGCTCTTTTTTTGTTCAAGTCCTTGTTAGGAAGGAAGCCTCTTACTCCAAGATGAGACACCATAAGGTAGATTTTTTTTTTGGAGAGCATTATCCTAAACTTCTTGAGGCTCCATAATGTTGTAAGGACTTGATTTTCTATTAAGGTATACCTCACCTCATACCTTTCTAGCCCCTAACTAAAAAATACTAATGACTACTCAAGTCCTTCACCATTCCTTTGCATTATCATAGCTGATATGTTATCAATATTGGCAAAAGCATATAAAATTAAATCCCTTGAGAAATCAGGGTACATAAGTGTGGGTACTTGAGTAATGGCTTGCTTGATAGCCTCAAATGCTAACTTACCTTCATTTGACCAAGTGAACACGTGGTTCTTCTTCAACATAGTAGTGATAGGCTTGGCCAAACATGCAAAACTGGGGATAAATCTTCTCATGAAGTTTATCTTTTCAAGGAAACTTTGGAGTCCCTTCTTATGCTTAGGTAAGGGTAAGGCCAAGATGTCACATATTCTATCAGGATCAATGGACAACCCTTCCTTTGAGATGATGTTTCCTAGTATCTTTCCTTCATACATGAAAAAAAAATACTTCTTAGGATTCAAATAAATCCCATACTCCCTACATCTCTAAAAAATCAGCCTAAGGTGTTTCATGTGTTCGTTGACATTCTTGGAGAAAACCATGATGTCATCCAAGTATACCAGCACCATTTTATTTAGTAACCCTTGGAAATCCATGTCCATGGCTCTTTGGAAATTTTCACTAGCATTTGATAGACCAAAGGGCATATTTTAGTATTCATATGTGCCCCATTGGTGGTAAAGGAAGTCTTGTATCGATCTTCATCTTTCACCTAGACTTGATTGTAACCTAAAAATCCATCCAATAGAGAGAAGCATTTTGATCCTACAACTACTTTGAGAAGTTGTTCCATGGATGGTAAAGGGTAGTGATCCTTCAAGGAGACTTTTTTGAAATATCTAAATTCCACACACAACCTAATCTCCCCACTTTTATTCCTTACGGGCACCAAGTTGGCTACCCATGATGAGTGCTTGATGAGAAAGATGATCCTAGACTCAATAAATTTAGTTAACTCTTTCCTCATTAGATCTTTGATCTTAGCGTTGATCAACCTTTACTTCTACCTTACATGCTTGGCATTGGCCTCCAATTCTATGGTATGCTAAGCTAACTTCAAATTTAAACCTTTCAAGTTTTTATACTCTAAAATAAAAATGTCTTCATATTCTTGGAAAGTGCTATGAAAGCATGCCTCTCAGTCTTGCTACTTACCTTCCCAAAATTGAGAAGTTTATCCTTGAATATGAGGACTCTCTCATAATTTTCTTCATTAGTAGACATTACTTCCTTCTCTTTCCTCATGTGGTCTCCTTCATGAAAAAGGCCCTCAAGTGTAAGTAGCCCCTTAGGAAGTTTATTTGACTTTAGCTGAACAATCTGATCCTCATATTGATGCTATAATTTAGCTTGATTGAAGGAGGAAAACTCATATTCCTACTATAATAAACAAGAAATTTATCTTATCACTTTCAAAAACCTGCCAATAAGCTTCATTATCTGGCATTGATGGCCTCACCACCACCTAGACATGTGGCTAAACCTTAGCTTCTTTCAACTCACTTAGAATGTCAAACTGAGTTCCCACAACTGCCAACCTATCAACATGTTGGATATAATTTCTTGGGATAGATTGAATGTCAAAGGCCTCAAAATCTTCAATTAGGTCCCACACTCTATTTTTGTAGACCTCATCAAGGAATTTTTTATAACGTTCAAGCCTCTAACTTGGTTTACTATGAGCTCATTGTCCCCATAAACTTGCATCATTTTGATTCCTCTTTTATTGGCCCATTGAAGGCCACTTATCAATCCTTCATATTTTACTACATTTGAAGAGAAACTAAAATAGAACCTATAGGAAGAGAAAATCTTGTTACCCGAAGGGAAAACTAAAATTTCCCCAGCACATACATCATTTTTTCTCTTTGAGCCATCAAAGAAAAATTTCCATAAACCATTGGGGTCCTCTTTAGGTCTAATGAGGGAAGGCATGGGTTGATTCTCTTCATGCAATAGATAGACACCCATTGTCTCTTTCCTCAACACCTTCTAAAGGGTTAAAAAATTAGTTATCTCCCTATAGCTCATCTAAGAACAAGTTTCGAACCTCTTCAGGATAAGTATTTATCACTTGGCCAATTGTAAACTCATCCTCATCAAGGATAGTACAATTGAGTTTTATGTTATTTGGATGATGGGGTTCAATGTGGAATTGTGCCATGGGTTCAGCCTTGATTGAGACCTTAGTCCCACACCTTGTTCTGAATTCCATGTAAGACCAATCTGTTACAAGGTAACCCCCGATCTTGGTTGTGAACTCCTTAGAGAGACACAACATAAATCAAGGAGTAACATCAAGGATCAACACATCCTGTACCATGAAAATGCTAAGACAAGTATGTAGGGTTAAGCTCAAATTATTGATGATACTTGATGGCTTTGTGGAAGAACTATCAAGTTGTAAGACTCCCTTGGTATGTGGCTCATATTTAAGATGCAGATGATTATCTATAGACTTTGGCATGACTAAGGTGATATCCCCATTATCTACCAAGCAATTATGCACCAAGGAATCATTGATGATTAATGAAATGTAGAATAGATGGGGCTTGGTCACACTACTTGACCTTTCTACCAAAGGAATCTTGACTACATTAGTGAAGACCTCAACTTCCTTGCTTGTTTGTTTACTCATAGTTGTCAAAACACTCATCTTAGACAATCCTTCTTGAAGGATGTCTACTTGGCTAGGCATTAAAATCATGTCCCACATTGGTACCCTCACGTTGGATTTCTTAATTTGCTCCATAATGTTGATTGGCATACCACTAGACTTTGATTGAGTTTTGGGAGCCATTGTTTCTAGTTTTGTCCATGAAGGAACAATGACAAGAGGTTCTTTGAAAGCTTCTTGATTATCACCCATATTCCTTCTCTTAAACCTTGTGTTTGCTAAGACTGGGACATGAGCCAAACTGGGGATGGCCTACTAATTGGATACATAGCAATCCTCTTGTTCACTGATCACCATTGTGGCCTCTGACTGGTTTGACACCTGATCTAAGACTTGTTATTGTGGAGGTTGCTCTTACTTTACCATTATGGGCACCTCCATGCTTTGGGCCATAAGATCTTGGCTATACCCATAAGCAATAGCCTATTTCCATTGGTCATTGAATGCTTGGTTAGAGCCATTAGTTGGGATAATGGATTTCCCAAAAGAATGATTCCAAAGCATTGTCCCTTCAGCCTCATGAGCCATATTATTCTAAATCAAAACTAAGGAATTAGAAGGGCTTGCAACATTTAGATTATAATTATGATGTCTAGCATAGTTAGGTTGCCCATGTCCTTGGAAATTTCCTTTGTAGGGTGGCATATTTGATTGATAAGGTTGGTGTTGAGGCTACTATGGAGCTTGATATGGCTTGCTATAAGCTTGATGCCTCTTGACATTGACCACATCATTCCTCAAATATTGGATCATACTCTTCATTTCCAAGTAATTCTTTTGCTCTTGAGAGTCACTAGATCTAATAGTGGAGGCCTTCTCTTACTTTGGTGAAGGTAAAAAAATATTTTTTAGCATTAGAAGTATAACACCAAGTGGAGGGATGACTACAGGAGGTGGTCTAATCTTAGGAAAAAGAGGCATTGGGGATCTAGGAGTAAGCTTGACCACCTAAACTAGGTAATTTTCTACTTTAATGGCTGCCTCGTATGCATTAGGCAATATGTCCCCTCCCATAGATTGGATCATTATAGCTATATCACTATTGAGAGCCTTCAAGTAATATAATAAATCAAAGTTTGAAGATAGTCTAACAGCTACTATAATTCTATCCCATGCCTTCTGAAATATCATATTGAAGTCTT
This sequence comes from Torreya grandis, assembly GCA_037957365.1. Lineage (NCBI taxonomy): Eukaryota > Viridiplantae > Streptophyta > Pinopsida > Cupressales > Taxaceae > Torreya > Torreya grandis. The sequence goes on along the minus strand of JARHVA010000155.1, from coordinate 1,457,180 downwards.
GCATGACTTCATGGGGAGCTCTCTTGATTATGGTTAGTTGTGTAGACACCGAAATTGTGTCTAACCCTTGACATCCTCCCCTTAACCCCTGTTGACCATTTTCCCACAAGCCTTGCCCTTGGCAGCATGTCAAAATGAGCAAAAGGCTAAAATTAGCCTCTGTCCCCATTCTACATCTGCCAATGTCAGTCACCACTCGGTCGACGTCGCCAACGTCGGTCAACCCCTCGGCCGACGTCAGCAGTCCTGCTGGCATCGGTTAACCTTAAACTGCATCCATTAATTTGTTTCTCAATCCGTTATTCATTATTCAGTTACCAATCAGTTTTGCAACCGGTTATCAGACCTTCTATATCAAAACATTTTCTTTCATCCAAACACCACACGAATGATCAGCCAACTTTCACATTTAGTCAATCCACAATCCAATCTCTCGTATTTTCTCTCTCTGGTACAGGTATTCCACTTTGGTCATCCCACTGGAGGTCTGCTACATTAAACTACTGCAATGCACAGATAATAGCAATTATGTCTCCTACTCTGTCTTCAGCGTGTAACAGGTAAGTGTCTCCTCTGTGCTTTTATTTTATTCTCTGGTTATTGTTTTTTAATATTACCACCCCGACTTAGATTATAGACCCGACTGGACTTCCTCCCGTATCACCTCCATCCCCCTTTTCAGTCTGTAACTCTGCCCAGATTTTTGCTCAAACCCCTAAACAATCCCTCTGACTCCCAAACCGGCTCCCTAACCCCCAGACGAAGACTTTTGACCATTCTGTAATCCTAAAACCCTGTCCAAACCCAACCAGACTCTGTCCAAAAATTGCTTCCCTAACCGACGTCGATCATTACCCCTACCAACACCGGCACTTTAACCGATGTCGGCACACTTCCTTGACCGATGCCGGCATAGAGACCAACACCGGTGACTGTGCAGAGCAATTTGCTACATATCAAGTACGCATTTTACTTTTTGTCTTTTATTTCATTTATTCTATCTTTCACTATTTCTGTTTCTATCAAATATTCTATTTTTAATCAGTGGGTTGATATCCCTTAAGGAAGTCTTCGTAATTTAGGGATTAAGCTTTTGCTTGTCAGCTCACCATCTCCTCGTCTAACATTTTTCATGTTTCAGTCTCTTCTTTACAAGTGTCATTCCTCCACAGCCAAAGAGGAGTACCTTCCAACGTCTAATTTCGGTGCGCACGACTACATCTAGGTAACATCTAACCTTGACCATTTCTTTTAGTTTCTCATTTCCTTCTTTGAATGTAGAAAGTGATATAGCATAGAAACATTCTAGCATGCCCGGTGGGACACTAGGGCCTTCCTTGGGTTCTTTGTTTCTTTCTTTTCATATAGGTGCATTAGGTTTCTCCCTATTCGCCTCTTTCATCTATTCTAAACGACATCATAAGAAGGAATAAAAAGAACTTTTCTTTCTTTTCTTGCACTTCTAGACTAGTCAAAAATCATATTCTTCAACCCATTCTCAACTTGTTTTCATTCCAACTTCACATTTCAACTTGGGGCTTAAAACACTTTGCATTCATTTCTGCTTGCTTGCATTTTTTAGACCACACTTAGTAATTAATAATCGCATATTGAATTAATCTAGTCCACTTGATGTTACATGACCAAACCACTTACACAAAACAAACATCTTAGCTTACCTGAGACAAGGCCCGACTGGGATTTCATCACCCAGCGGATACCTTACCCATCCCGATGATCTTACTTGGATTTCATCACCAAGGGGAAAGCCCACTCCATTCTCTGGTGGAGTCTAATCTCTAGGGGAAGTATATTTTGGCTAAGCGAGACCAGCTTATCACTGGACTCGTGAAGTGAGGGAAGCTTGCTCCTTAGCACCAGGCCAAGTATGAAACCTAACACAGACTTTTGAGCACCATAACTAACCCGAAACCATCCATAGACTACTTCTTCTAGGACCCGACTCAAAAGCCAATCTTCCTCTACACATATTCTAAGGCATAAGCCACTATAATCCTAATAATTTACTCCTAGGGTTTTTTTTTAGGATCTGCTTGTGTTCTTCATCTTTTCTATTCTTATCTGCTTGTTTGAGCTTGTGAGGACATTCTTTCTTGTCTTGAATGGTTCTAACTCGTAGCCAAGCCAAGGCTCTAGTCGATCACGTGAGGCATCATCCACTTTCATCTACCCCATCCATAACCAGTCCTATAATGGAGTTCCACTCGGAGACTGAAAGAACTCCTACTAGACCATCCCCGACCCAGACTCCTATTGTCCCAGAAGGGGACCAAGATTTTGCATGATTCTTGGACCTCAACGTCAAAGCCTTGCAGCACTATCTCGCGAATAGCTGAATGCAAGACTCCTTGGGCAATCCAATGTATGGAATGCCGACCTCTCTTCTCGAGACTGCAGCTGTATCAACAACATCCGTAGTTCAACCTTTAGACACCCAGGCTATTGCCTCAACCAATGACCAGCCTTTGACCAACCATCTGAGTGTGGCCTCTCCCTCCATTGTTGGGCCCACTTCCACCGGGGTTTTGGCCCCCTATCAACCTCAGCCCACTCAACCACTTTCTACCCCCTTTCAGAATCTGGTCGTCTCTATTCCACCTACCCTTGCTCCTATCAACGCTAGGGTGGCTACTTATCCATTGGCCCATGTTACCACTAACCAACCTCCCGTGACAACATCAAACCTAGCCATGCCTTCTACCCAACCATCCTTAGTCTCCTCTTCTATCCCTACGACTAGTCATCCGTACGTTGCGCCCTTACTGATACAACCGACTACGTCGTATACCTCTTCTAGCCTCTTTCAAGCACCTTACAATCTAGGGGGAACTCCACCCACCAATCCGTCAGTAGATATCATCAAAATGCTGATGGACAAGATGTCTAGCCTAGAGACCTCCATTTCTGGTTCACACAATACTCTCTCATATGAACAAATTTGCAATGAGCCCATTCATCCTTCTGTCCCGATCAGGCCATACCCCAGTCAATGGGAACTTCCTAAGTTTTCTCATTTTCAAAGCAAGGAAGACCCACAACAGCACTTACGGGCATTCAAACATGCCTGTTACCTTATCGCCCATGATGATGCGTTACTTTTACGCATGTTTCCTATGTCTCTCTTAAGTGCTGCGCTTGACTGGTACATCTCCCTTACCAGCCATTCCCTCTTCACATTCACTCAACTGGCCAAGCTCTTCCTTGATCATTTCTCTATCAACATCACCAAGAAGGTCTCAATCACAGACCTCTATTCTATTTGCCAATTCGAGGACAAATCCATTGCTAATTTCATCGCTCGATGGACGGGCCTCATCAATCAACTCTCATTTTCCTTACCCCAACCTGAAATTATTGAAATTTTCTCCCAAGCCTGTGCCAAACATATTTCTTCCATCTTAAGGGTTCAGACTTTCTGTACTTTTGACGAAGCCTTCACGATGGCCCGCAAACTTGAGTTATGCGCCATCGAGGAGAATAAAGTCAGGTTGCGGAGCAAGAATCCCAACTCTAAGACCAATGACCCCTCTTCTTCTAAGCCTTCCTCAACTAATCCTAAATCTAAAGCTTCAGCAAATGTTGTGGTTGTTAGATCTTCCTCCTCTTCCCCTTCAACTAACCAGCCTGAACCATCCACGTCCCAAAGCATCACCTGCCAATTTCAGCAGAGATACATACAACGATAGTATACTCCTCTCAGAGAATCATACACATCTGTGCTGGAAAAACTCATCAAATAGGGGGTCCTCAATCTCCCGCAGATCCAACCACCTCCACAATTTGATCCCTCACGCGCCATCCCTACGTGGTATAGGTAAAATGACTTCTGTAACTACCACCATGTCAAAGGCCATGACATGGGCAACTGTAAAAAAATTAAAAACATAATCCAAGACATGCTTGAAAAGGGCAACCTCATCCTAGACAATCCCAATGCACCACCTAATCAGGGTATCGACATCTTCAAACAACCATTCCCCAATCATCCACCAACTCAAAACAATGTCCAGACCTTGATTGACAACACTCATGAACACAACATTCGAACAGTCAATACGATCTCGCCCTTTATTTCCGACCAACCTCAAGAGGTGAGTCCATCACATGTGGACGAACCTCTTTCTCCAGTTAGTTCTCCGTCAACTTCTCTCATCTTGGAGGACACCTCGACCTTACCAGCACCGTCGGTTTCACCATCCTCCTTCTTGCTGCCCATGGAGGACCCAACCCTTCCTACTCCTCGACCGCAAGTGGAGGGCACCATCATCCCTGCCCTTTACCCGCTTGAGGAGCCTCATTCTCTGGTTTCTTCTCCACCCAGGGAAGAACCTGCCTCTCCTTCGTCTCCAACCAAGGACGAACCTATCACGACTTCATCATGCCTTGGGGCTGAGACTACCACACCTTCGATCCCACAACCGTCAACATCTTCTCAAGAACCCAAACCTCATCCAACATCTTCTTAGGAATTTTATCGATTAGTGGAGAAAATCTAACTTCTCCCTTCAAGGAAAGTGGAGCATCAGGTATTGTGGGAGCATCTGACAGCTCTTCAACATGCCCGTACCCTCTCATCTCATGCTGCTAATCCTCCCATGGCAGAACCTCCCAAGACTCTCAACAAAAACCAGACTTCCACTTCTAGACCGTCTACACCTCAACCAACCGCATCAGGACCAAAACCCTCATCTACCCCATCTAAACCTATCAAGTCACTCGGCGTTCACCCTATCTCCAACCTCACTCATCCACAAGTGAAGGTGGACTTAGACCAGACTTTGACCAATAGTAGTCTTCAACTCAAATCAAAGAAGACTGCCAAACCACAGAGGCGAATGCCTCCTCCCCCATCACCATTGCCCTCCATTTTGGGCCCTCATCCTTTGACCCTAACCAGAGTCCTTCCCACTCCGACCTCTAATCAAAACTAGTTGTCTCCTTTGCTTCCTTTGCCTACTGCTAGCCTACCCTCTCCCAAAAGGGTGGTACCTCTCATGAAGAATGTACCATCTCTGCCTGTCGCTGCACCATCAACCCAAAAGGTGGTACAGAAGCCTCCTCCAACTCTACCCAAGCAAAAGTCACCAGCATCGCACACATCAACAAGCACAGACCCTTTAGTGGGCTCATACTCTTTGATCTTACACCAACTTTTGCAGACTTCCAGCATAACCCTTCCACCCATCAGGGCTTTCCAACCCCTCGGGTCTAATCCCTCCTGGTTCGATGACACGAAGATTTTCTTATACCATCGTATGCCAGGACATGATACCGAGACTTGCCATGCCATCAAAGCTGTCATTCGCCGCTATCTGGAGAAAGACACTCTTCTCTTTGAGGACACTCTCGACTGACCCCTGACTCCTTCTCATAACCCTCCAACCTCTTCAAACCCATCAACATCTCATCAACAGGTTACAACCCCTTTATCTCCTTCACCTCCTATCTTTGAAATCAATGCCATTCACATAACCACTAGGTCACAAAAGGACAAGGTGAAAGAAAAAGCCACCATTCCTTGGACCTATCCTTTCGTTAATCCACCTCAACCACCCAAGCCTAAGATTTCTATCCTTGGCACACCTCAACCCTCCACTTCTTCTTCTTCTCCCAGACCAATCTATGACTCCATGTTGAAACAGCTTCACTAGAAGCCCATGAAGATGTCCCTCTATGACCTCATCCAAACCTCACCCCAACATCGTCAAGCCCTCATCAGAGCCTTGTAAGCAGCCGAGGTCCAACCCGAGGACCCCCAGCCACTTGCTGCCCTTGTCCACTCTTTAGCCCCTGTTGCTTCCATCACATTCAGTGATTCTAAGATTCCCACATCCAACACGAAAGATCAAGATGCCGCCCTCTTCATCACTGCCTATGTTGATCAGACACGCATTAAATGCATTATGATCGATGGAGGCACCAGCATCAACATTATCTCCACCCATGCATTTGATCAGTTGGCTCTTCCCAAGAATTGCGTCTCTAAAATTGATGCAATCTTGCACTCCTTTAATAACACCACTGCCACGACCATTGGCACAGTTGTCCTTCACATCTGCGTTGGTCCACGCATAGTCTCAAAGCTCTTCTATATCATCAAAGGAGATTTTCAATACAACATGTTACTGGGCTGACCTTGGATCTGCGCCATGGCCTGTGTCCCCTCCACCCTGCACCATTGTGTGAAATTTGAGCATGACGAACAAGTCCACACCATTCCTACTGACCCTTCACCCTTTAAAACTTGTAACACCACCTACCATCCAAATGACATTCTCATTCCTATCAAGCCATCGATCCTGGCACCGCCTCCATCCGCGAAAGCTTCGACCAGTTTGCAACAGGCAGTCGCCCTCACACCTCCCCTTCAAGCGATGACCACAGACCCCATGGAAGACATCTTCCAAAGACTTTCATTGGGGGAGTATCACTTGCTGACCTTAGACATGTTCTAAACTCCATAAGAGTATGGATGCCTTCATCACAACCCTAGTTACGACCATCGGATCAGGATGATCGTGCCTTATGGTCCTCCCCACCTCCGAACCAACCTTGTCTACGGGGGGCTCAATCAAGCTCCTACTGATGGTAATCCTCTTTATTGACCCCAACCTTTCACATCAAACTTCTCATTTCTTGGCAACCCCACCTTTGCACACACTTACCTTTATAGGTGTGCATGGAAGGGTTTTGGTTTCGGATGCTATGAGCAGGGCTCCCATCAGCCTATTGAGCCACTCAATGATGATGATGCCAAGAAAAGGTATGGCCTGGGATATCACAACCCCACTCAAGACCCTGTAGACCTTTGCCTCGAGCCAACCATTGACCAATCTCCTCCACACTCGCCTATTCTTCCCCCTTCACCTATGGAGCCAGTGGTTTCCATCCCTCCTAGTTTTTTTTTACATAAACACCATCCGCCTGGAACCCCTGACTTATCAGCTAAATGGGGTGTCCAGGTCTCTCCCTCTCATTTTTCCCAACATGATAGAAGATGAGTCGGCAACCATTCACACTGTCCACTGCATTGACGACGATGCCATTCTTTCTTACATGGGTGCCGACGACTCTTTCCTCTAGCGCTCCCTCCCTTCTGAGACCCAGGTTATGTTAAATGAATCAACCATTGACATCAACCTTCCTTCTTCTAATGTTCCTTATGTCTTAAAGATTGGCCAATCTTTAGATGCTCAGGAGTAGCTAGACTACACCCAGTTCCTCTCTGACCATAGCAAGGCCTTTACCTGGACTTACAGTGACATGCCTGGCATTGACCCCACCATCGCTACCCATAACATTGTCACCAAACCAGAGGCTAAGCCTGTCAGGCAAAAGCTTTGAAAGATGCATCCTCGCATTGCCCTCCTTGTCAAAGAGGAGCTTCAACGCCTCCTTTCTGTCTCCTTCATCCAGCCCATCAATTATCTGCAGTGGGTCTCTAACATCGTCCCAGTCACCAAGGCGACTGGGGGGATCCGGATCTGCACAGACTATCGTGACCTTAACCTAGCTTGACCCAAAGATGACTTTCCTCTTCCCAACATTGACCAGCTTGTTGATCTTATGGCTGACCATGAGATGCTATCTCTCATGGATGGGTTTTCAGGATACAATCAAATCCTGATTGCTCTGGAAGATCAGCACAAGACCACTTTCATTACCCCATGGGGGACTTTTTGCTATCGAGTCATGCCTTTCGGCTTGAAGAATGTAGGTGCCACTTATCAGTGTGCCATGACTTACATTTTCCATGATCTCCTCCACAAAATCATGGAGGACTATGTGGATGACCTGCTCGGCAAGTCCAAGCTTCACCGTGACCATCTGACCATTCTCAAAATCATCTTCTCTCATCTTCTTCAATACAATGTTCATCTTAACCCCAAGAAATGTGTCTTTGGGGTCCTCTCTGGCAAGCTTCTCAGCTTCATCATTTCTTTCTGTGGCATTGAGATAGATCCTGCCAAGATTCGTGCTATCCTCAAAATGCCGCCCCCGACCAATCTCAAGCAGCTTCACAGTTTGTAAGGGAAGCTCCAGTCTATTCGCCATTTCATCTCGCAGCTTTCTGATCGTTGCCAACCTTTTCATCATCTCCTTAAGAAGGACGTCTCCTTTACATGGGATAAAGACTGTCAAGAGGCTTTTGAAGCCCTCAAATGCTATTTGGTCTCTCCACCAATCCTCATTCCACCAAAATATGACCAACCCTTCTACCTTTATATCTCAGCCACTAATCATTCGTTAGGTGCCATGATCGCGCACCGAGATGAGCATCACTATGAGCAAGCAGTCTATTATATCAGCCAAACACTGGTCGACTATGAAACTTGATATACCCATATCGAGAAACTCTATTTGGCATTAGTCTTTGCCGCTACCAAGCTCCACCATTATCTTCTTAATCATAATACCTTTGTCATCACCCACACCGACCCTCTCAAGTATATGCACTCCAAGCCATATCAGAATCAATGTATGGCTTGGTGGCTCATGCTGCTTGCTGAGTTTGACCTCGAATTCATCTAGCAAAAATCTATCAAGGGGAAAACCATTGATAATCAACTAGCAGATGCCCCTCTTCCCGACAATCAACCTTCGTAGTGTGAGTTTCCTGATGAATCTATCACTGCGCTTTCCACCGATGACACCGTCTATTAGATGACCATGTTCTTTGACGGCTCCAAATGTCAACTTGGTGGGGGTGCTGGGGTCATTCTCATCCCACTCGAAGGGGAGCCCATGCCTCTATCTTTTAAGCTTGACTTTGATTGTACCAATAATATGGCCGAGTACGAGGCCTTAATTTTGGGACTTCAGACTGCCCTCTCTCTCAGCATCAAGTCCATCAACATCTTTGGTGACTCGCAACTCGTCGTCAATCAGGTCAACGGTTCATACCTCTGTAAAAATGAAATTTTGCAAAGGTACAAAAAATGTACTGACATTCTCCTTGCATCTTTCGACCATTACCTCCTGGAGACTGTTCCTCAATCCATGAATAAGTTTGCTGACACCATGGCTTCTCTCGCTTCGCATATCCCATCTTCCTCATCTGCATCCAGACTTTTTGTCACGGTGCATCGTGTGCCGTTGCCTTCTTATATCTCTCCTAACATTAACCATGTCAACACTATAGACTCTAGCCCACGAGATGATTGGTATAAGCAACTTGTGGACTTCTTATCTTTTTCTGTCATTCCTCCCAACCTCTCTAGTAATGCGCGATGAGCTTTTATCAAGCGTACCATTTGCTATACCATGCTAGGGGGTCTTCTCTATAAGCGAGGCTTTAACGGCCTCCTTCTTTGTTGTCTCACCTCCACTGAAGCATCTCAAGCCATTAAGCAAGTCCATGATGGGATTTGTGGTGGACATTTTAGTGGGAATTCGGTTGCCAAGCGCATCCTTCGTCTGGGCTATTATTGGCCTACCCTTCATCAAGATTGTAGTGACTATGTTTGGTGTTGCATTAAGTGTTAGCAGCACTCTAACTTGCTTCACCTCCCCAGCCATGCCTTACAAATCGCTCAGGATTTTTGGCCTTTTTCTCAATGGGGTTTAGATCTCATCAGTGAGATTAACCCCCACTCGTCTCTTCATCATCAATCCATCATCACAGCCACTGAATATTTTACCAAGTGGGTGGAAGCCATTCCTCTCATCTCCACAAAAGCCAACTAGATTACCGACTTCATCAGCACCCACATCATCTATCATTTTGGTGTACCTCATAAGATCATCACCGACAACGAAAAGTCTTTCAAAAACAAGACTGTCCAAAAGCTATGTGACTCATTTGGCATCAAGCTCAGTTTCTCTTCGCCTTACTACCCACAAGCAAATGGGCAGACCGAGGCTTCCAAAAAAATTCTCACTAAAATTCTCATGAAGGTGGTCAGCGACATAGGAAGGGATTGGCACATTCACATTCCCTTCACTTTGCGGGCCTACTGCACTAGCATCCAAACCTCTATGGGTGCTACCCCTTTCTCTCTCGTGTATGAAATAGAGGCTGTCCTACCTCTCGAAGTATAGATCTCATCTCTCTGCATTTCTCTACATGACATCCTTTCCAACAATGACTTTCATCAAGATCACTTAGCTCAACTTGAGTTACTTGACGAGCACCATCTTGCTGCCCTTAATCATCTCCATGTCTATCAACATCGCATCAAGCGAGCCTATGACAAAAATTTGTGAGAATGAGATTTCAACATCGGAGACCTCATCCTCAAAGAGAATCAGCACGTGACCAATATGGAGTGAAGTAAATGAGGCAAGTTTGCTCTTAATTGGCTCGGACCTTTCATTATCATGCACAAGTATGGATCAGGGACTTATCGTATGTCCTCTCTTGATGGACGACCAGAACCTGAGCCTCTTAATGCGTTGCATTTGCGACCATTCTACTGCTAGTCGAGTATTCGTTCACTTGACATTTAACTTGAGCTCGTCCCTTGAGCAATCCTCATCCTCTTAGTCCTAATTCTTTTCATCCCTATTCCCTTTAACAATTCCTCTATAACCCTTTTATGATGTATGAATGCTTTGTCCTAATAAAAGGGAGCCCTTGACCTTCTATAATCTTGTCCATGACTCACATTTCTATCAAAACAAATCAAGATGTCAAAATATCCACGGTCACCATATCAATATCAAATTAAAAAGGCAGACTGTTCCCTCAAAGGACAGCTATACTATCATTGCTGTAACTAATAGACTACTCCCTCAAAGGACAGCTATTCAAAGCCCTTATATTAAGCGAAATTCTAGACCACTCCCTTGAAGGATGGTTATGACTACTCTGGCAATAAACAACACTATCTTAGAAGCTTCCTGCATTGATCAACTTTGCAACTGACCACCAAACACATGACATCTCTATGCAGGCTTCCCGCATTGATCAGTCTGCACCAAAAAAAAAAAAGTCATGGACTTGACTTGTAGTTGTCTCAGGGTCTCCCATAAAAAGGAGCAAAGTTATCTCTGCTCTAAAATGGGTTACCCTATTTCCTCCTATCCTAACACCTGCTCAAGGGACTTTGAGCTCACTTTAATGTCAAAGTGATTCGATTACCGTTCTAACATAACATCTGGTTAACGACGTCATGCATGAATGGGGCTCTTCGTTCTAATAACCCCTATCTATGCTGTCATTCTGGTCCTTGTCAATGAAAGAGCAATATGCTTTTCACTTCTTCTGCACTTTGGTCACATTCCACTTCATCACTTGTCCATCCTAATCACCTCAACTCAACTCTCTTTTCAGGTCCCTCCCATAGCCTATTCACACTAGTTTCTCTGGACACCAATACACATGGAAACTATCGACCAGAAACAATTTATGTTAAGCATAAACCAATACTTGCTGAAGCATAAATAGACCTCAATTCACCTTTCGCATACATCCATCACGAATATGGAAAATTGCTAGGGATGAAAGAACCCTCAACCAATGTTGCAGAATACACCATTTGGAAAAGGCTGTAACATCTTTTTCTCCTCATCATTTCGACACATGACCACACCAATCATCACTCATTTTGTCTCTCCTAGTCTAAACTACATTGGTCTGAGGCCCTATGACTTGGGCTATGTAGGCAACACTCAGATGATACGACATCATCTGGGGTTAGCTCGACCACCCTTGTTTGTTTGTCTCTCTGATGGACAAACCTTCTTTCCTCTTTTTGACCATGACCTTGCCCTTGACCAAGACCAATTGCATCCCTTTGACCCTTCCTCCCTTCTAGGGAGAACTACATTGGCCTGAGGCCCTTCCACAAGGGCTATGTAGGCAGCACTCAGATCACATAACATCTTCTAAGGTTAGCTCAGCCACATCCTTTCATCCATTCATCCACCTCGACCAATGACCATTGGAGATCATGCCTATCTCCTCCGACTTCGACCACTTCCCGGACAATGTTGCCTTGGTTGTTTTTGCCTGTATGCTACCTCATGACTGGTTAGCAAAATTGTGCACAGACTATTTTTGACCCTCACAAGTATAGGATCGCAAGCCGGTTGATCTGCACTACTTGTGACATTTTCGTGTTTCTAGGAGCACTTCCTGAGCCTGGGATACCTGGAACATGATGACCATTTAGAGCTTCAGCTTCGATTGAATAACCTGATCAGATATGACCACATACTGGGGCCCAGTTACTTCAATTTTGGCACTCCTCGACCCTTGACCTGCGACACTTTGACCTGACCATCTCGTGAAGTGGTATACGCACAATCACGACTTTTGCATCATTCACCCTCACCTCTTTTTCATCCACTCTTTGTCAAATCATCACTCGATTCTTGGTTCCCTTCCCTCGACTCCTGCTTTGAGGGGGAATACCTCATCCATAATCAGGGCAATCCACCTCTTATTTTTGTCTTGCAGTTCATTCGAATGACCAACAAGACAGAATCGACCTTATCCCACACCTGGGGCAACCACCTCCTATTTTTGTCTTGCAGTTCGTCCAGAACAACCAACAAGACAAAAAGGGGCAAATGTAGACACCGAAATTGTGTCTAACCCTTGTTGTCCTCCCCTTAACCCCTGTCGACCATTTTCCCACAAGCCTTGCCCCTGGCAGCATGTCAAAATGAGTAGAAGGCTAAAATTAGCCTCTGTCCCCATTCTGCATCTGCCGACGTCGGTCACCACTCGGCCGACGTCAGTCAACCCTTCAGCCGACGTCGACAGTCCTGCTGGCATCGATTAACCTTAAACTGTGTCCGTTAATTTGTTTCTCAATTTGTTATTTGTTATTCGGTTGCCAATCAGTTTCACAATCGGTTATCGGACCTTCTGTATCAAAACATTTTCTCTCATCCAAACACCACATGAATGATCAGCCAACTTTCTCATTCAGTCAATCCACAATCCAATCTCTCATATTTTCTCTCTCCAGTATAGGTATTCTGCTTTGGTCATCCCACTAGAGGTCTGCTACATTGAACTGCTGCAATGCACGGATAACAACAATTATGTCTCCTACTTTGTCTTCAGTGTGTAACAGGTAAGTGTCTCCTCTGTGCTTTTATTTTATTCTCTGGTTATTGTTTTTTAATATTACCACCCTGACTTAGATTATAGACCTGACTGGACTTCCTCTCGTATCACCTCCATCCCCCTTTTTAGTCTGTAACTCTGCCCAGATTTCTGCTCAAACCCCTAAACAATCCCTCTAACTCCCAAACCGGCTCCCTAACCCCTAGACAAAGACTTTTGACCATTCCGCAATCCTAAAACCCTGTCCACACCCGACCAGACTCTGTCCAAAAACTGCTTCCCCGACCAACGCCAGTCATTACCCCTACCGACGCCGGCACTTTAACTGACGTCGACACACTTCCTTGACCGACGCCGGCACAGAGACCGACACCAGCGACTGTGCAGAGCAATTTGCTACATATCAAGTATGCATTTTGCTTTTTGTCTTTTATTTCTTTTATTCTGTCTTTCACTATTTTTGTTTCTGTCAAATATTCTATTTTTAATCAGTGGGTTGATATCCCTTAAGGAAGTCTTCATACTTCAGGGATCAAGCTTTTGCTTGTCAGCCCACCATCTCCTCGTCTAACATTTTTCGTTTTTCAGTCTCTTCTTCTTTTCAGGTGTCATTCCTCCACAGCCAAAGAGGAGTACCTTCCAACGTCTGATTTCGGTGCGTACGACTACATCCAGGTAACATCTAACCTTGACCATTTCTTTTAGTTTCTCATTTCCTTCTTTGAATGTAGAAAGCGATATACCATAGAAACAAGTTGCTCTGCATGTGATATATGATCACTCTTATCTACAAACATTTTACATAAGGTTATTCGTATCTCATCCCATGAGTGGATAGAATTAGGAACTAGGCCCCTATACCAATATAATGCCTTTCCCTTGAAGGATACAACCAATATCCTAATATCCATGTTCTCCACTATGATATTGTGAATGTTGTAAAAATTGGCTATGTTTGTTATGTACTCAGTAGGATTTATAGCTTGATCTCTTGTGTAATATGGGACACTTTTGAGGGATTCTACTAGCATAGGGTCATACTATGGAAAATCTAAAGGACTATGGCCACTTAAGCCCATACAATCTCTTTGGGGAATCATGGTAGCAAGAGGAGCTAACAAGGATATTCTTATGTAGGTATATCTTATGACATATTTTAGGAAAATGGTGCCCTATGTATGGATGAGTACGAGTGAACCTTAACCTTATTACTGAGTTTAAAGTTAATTAAATAAACTCAAAAGGAATACCTGTATAATTTGATCTTGTAGTCACCTTTGGCATGAAAGATAGCTACTAATTTACCACCAGATAGCTGGGTGTTCTTTGGAGTCGGCAGATGTTGTAAGATGAAAGCTACCACTACTAAAAATTGATCAAAACAACATCAAACCTAGCCAATCTTCCATAAAAATGGAGATGAAAATGGTAGTGTGTCCACTGGGTGTGCTAGAACTATTCTAACATGTAATTTCACCCTTTTGAGAGAGTTCTTCAAGGTCTCTCACCTTCCAGCTACAAGCATGGGAACAACCTCAAGATGTGGGTATCCTATGGTGAGGTTGAACCTCTAGGATTTTTTATGAGGCTAGTTCCTCAAGTGCTTCACTTTAGCTCTTGATTATCACACTAAAATATACTATTATCTAAGGAAAAAGGGTAGGAGGATGACCAAAAAAAAATCTAAGCTAAGGGAGGTGATACACGAAAAATAAGTGATCCACTTGGTTTGGGAAAAGAGCCAATTACTGATGAACCCAAATAGGACACAGGCTATTCTGGTTTTATCTCAAGGCCATAAGCATGGATATTTTGTGTGGAGGTTGAAGAGAAGCCTTGCACTTTGAATGATTAAAAAAATAGGTCTATGAGAGACACTATGAATTGGTAACACTTCAAAGAGAGCTTAACACACACACTTCACACAATCCTACACAAAATCAAAAGTAAGATACTAAAAAAATCATAGGTGATGAAAGACAATCATACATTATATAAATTAAACCAAATGTGCACACTTTTTTTACCTATAAATATAAAATGCTTCATTTTATTACTTCAAAAGAGTCTTTTACAAAGCAATTTATACAGAGTAATTCTATCACCAATCTGGGGATAATTTCTTGGCTTCAAGGCCTCTATTTATAACCAAAAAAGGGGGAAGAGAAGATGGGAAGAGGGAAGAAGTAATTGATGATTGGGATCCCTATCATCATTCTCCCTTGTACCACTAAAATGTGTCACTCAGGTTCACTGAACCACCTTCTTGAGCCACTCCAACATTCAAGTCTCTTTTGGTGAAGCTGAGAGAAGTCATGTTGTGGGAAGCTAGACGTCTCTTCCTGGCATGACTACATTTATATTTGCATTTAAATGGCATGGAATCTTTCACTTTTGCATGTCCTATCTAAATAAGGATTCAGGTCTCGATGTCTGGGAGTTCAAACTGACCCATGTTATCTCTGCATTTGTATGGTTATTTGTCAAGAGAAAACCATATTGAAGGATAAGAGCCTTCATAAATTTCTAGCTACCAGCTGCTTGGAATCTCCTATGCTTATTGTTCATCCTTGTGCCACTTATCCTTTACTGATTGGCCATTTCTGGTCTAACTTAAGCCATGTGGCACTCTTTCATTTTCTACATCATGATTCTTACGTTGTTGGACCAAGCTTAAGTCAAGCACTTGAAGAATCCTGGTTTAATCTATGCAGTGTTGGATGAATATTTTATCACCAGCTGACTAACATCAAAATGGTTACATCAACCACAACATAAGGATATTTATGCAACAAAATGGGTGTGGTGACCATAGTCAGAATGAGATAAATCTCTCCTCTCAGCAAGGGGAGGTTCCCTATAGTTTATAGTGTATATATATAAGCTGAAAATACATACAGGGGTGAATTCATACCATCCATCTCTTTTTTTTAGAGATGATGTTCACAAAATAGAGGATAATTCTTGGGTAATTTTTGAAGGCATTTCTCTTCTTTCAAAAATGATGTTCAGAAAACCAGAGGAAGACTTCCTAGGTAGTAATTGTAACCACAAAAAAACTCGTGAAAGCACAAAGTCTTTTGTTGTTTCTCCTACTGATTAGGATAAAGAACACCATAGAATGAAGTGTATCCCAAAGTCTCCACCACATATGACAACAGAGTGAAGGATTACAAAGGATAAAGAGAGCTCAAAGTCTCTCTAATATCCTTTACACAAAATGCAGACTAAAGACAATTATGGTAGCACAAAGTCTCCCACAGTCAGCTTCAGGACATCTTCTAGCTTATTTCCACTTTTTCTTCTTGTTTGATTAAATGGATAAGACTGTATTTAGGAAACAGACATAAGAACAATTTCCTAGATGACACAAGCTTATTCCAACACAAGTCTGAAAGGTCACTTGCTTTCTCATTGATTTTAAAAAATATGATTAATAGTCTGAGCTCAAAGTATTAGGTATGCCTTTCAATTTGGGTAGAGTTTCACTTCTAATAATAGAGAGATATCTCTTTACAAAATGAGAGATTACAATATATAACATCATAAAAAAGACTTGGGCACTTGTTTTCATGAAAACGGCCCATGATGAATTGAATGCATTGAATATCTATGAAAGGGACATGATGTAATAGATCATTGGCCTTGAATTTGGCATTCTGAATCATCTCAAATGTCTCCTCCTAAGCATGGGTTGTTTGGTCTTCTTTATGACACTTACACAACTATCTATTCACCTTTACTTAATGCTAAAAAATAGGCTACACCTTTGAATGTTTGTTCTTTTTGATGTCTACCTGGTGAGCTGTTCCACCTACTAGAATAACTATTCTATAGATATTTATAGATTTCCTGTAGTCTTTCCATTTTTCTTTTTCATGTTTTGTCTCTTCTTGGTGATCTGAGCTCTCAGAGCTATCTTCTCACTTTCTGCTGGCTCCTTCAGCTCCTTCCTTGGCTGGTCGCTAAGTTTGTTCTCAGTTCTTTTGAAAATCAAAAATTATTCCATCACCTTGAATTTGATGTCCACGGGGACATCACTAGTCACTTGAACCACTTTGAACCTTTGAACCTTGAACTCTTTTGGTTCAAAGATTCAATGGTTCAGTGATTCAATGTTTTGTAAAGGGCCGTGTTTGCTCTCTTTTTTTTCTTTGGTTGAACCATTTCTTTGAACCATTTGGTTGAACCATTTGATTAAACTTCTTTCTAGAATTTTCTACTTCATCCATTCACTTGAAGCTTATGCTCAAACTTTGAACTCTTTGAACCCGTTGAACCTTTGAACCATTGAACCCTTCGAAGTTCAAGGTTTAACAGTTCAATGGTTTAATCTTAACTCTTTGAATCTTTTGAAGCTTCAAATTTTATAGATCCTTTCATTCTCTAATTCCTTTAAACTTGTTGAACTCATTGAGCCTTTGAACCTTTCAAATTTCAAGGTTCAATGGTTCAATCTTAACTCTTCGAATCCTTCTTTTTGTTAAGTCCGCCGAACTCGTTGAACCTTTAAACTCGTTGAACCTTTGAACCTTGCAGAGATGGGGTTCAATGGTTCAATGGTTTAAAGTGGTTCATTCTAATTATTTGAATCCTGTCGTTAAGTTTTTTGATTGAACCTTGGCATTGAACCATCCTCAAAATGCTAAGAAAATGCCATAAGTGTTTTGAACTTCCCTTTGAGAAAGCTTGCCTGTTGAACCTGTGACTTCCTTAGCTAAAAAGGCTTGAATATTTGAAAAACTTAACTGCTCAAAACATTTTGAAATAAAGAAAGAGACCATTTTGGCCTACAAGACTAAAATGATCAGCATGTTGTCCATAAAATAAGTGACTAATGTTGGGAACAATAGCTGGCTCTAGTTGGAAAACTTCCATCGATTAAAATTTTGAAACAATCGAAGGGAGTAGAATCCATAATCTCAGTGCCTTCATCTATGCCATTGGGCTACAGAGTCATGCTACCCAAAAAGAAAGGCATCAAAAACAAATGAAAAACATAAAATAAAAGGAAGACTATACAAAAATTATACATATGTACAACTAGACTTATTTGATACTTCAAGGATTGAAGTGCTTCAGATGCTACCCATTGTGAAGCAGAGAAAATGGCATATCATCTTGATAAATCAGTAAGA
Source organism: Torreya grandis (assembly GCA_037957365.1). NCBI lineage: Eukaryota > Viridiplantae > Streptophyta > Pinopsida > Cupressales > Taxaceae > Torreya > Torreya grandis. Next base: position 1,439,000 of record JARHVA010000155.1, on the reverse strand, counting down.
GACTATTTTCACCCTAAAATTGGCGATTGGCAAATGGACTTCTCCACCAGGTATCCAATTTTATGTGCCTTCCTTTTGGTTTCCTCTTCTTGCCCCTTAACAAGACTCAATCTCTACCATGAATTTTTGCTCTCTTGTCTAAGAGTTTCTTTGCCTAACATTGACGCGTAATAGTATGGTCCACTACCATAGTTCATTACTCTTTGAGTCCAATGAAGCACATGATTTGATTGTCAGCATCAAACACCTACCAATGGTTGGTATTATCAAGTACACTTGGTCAAAATACCAGTTTGATAGTGTAAATGTGCTCTTCAAAGTCTTTGTGAGGAACCATGAGGGTTGCAGAGATAGCTAATGAATCCACACAATTATGAAGCTCTCTGGGCACTGCAAAAATATTGAAAGCATCAAAAATTTCAAGATAGTCCCACACCAAATTGTGATAATGTCACAATATCTCATTCTTGGTTTGATATAGGTTCCTCACCTGACAAACCACCAGCTCAGCGTCTCCCCAGGTGTGAAGCTATTTGATGCCATTAGCTTGAGTGGCCTTTAATCTGAGCAGTAAAGACTCATACTTGGCAGTGTTGTTAGTGTTGCTGAACTACAACTTGTATGAGTATAGAAAAATATCTCCTTGAGGAGATATCAAAACAATGCCAGCTCCAGAACTAGTAGAAGAATTGCTGTCATCAAATTCCAGAATCCAAACATTATTAGAATCTGATCTTCTTTCATATTTTTCTTCATTAGGAAGGGAAGATCCTTTTTCATCTGTACTACACCCTACCAATTATTTTGATGTCTCATTTGAATTTTTTGGATTGTCACTTATGTAACTTTCGTCTGCTAAAACATGAACGTCTTCAGTAGACAGAAAGTAATTACCCATTCCTGAAGACTCAAACAAAATTTGAGCTTTAGGGACTGACATTTGGGTGACAATGTACTTTGATTCCTTCTTAGAAAGTAGCCTTTTCATGATGCCCTTGATAGGAATCCTCACCTTAGATAGGTTCATGCTCAATTCTCCACCAATGTCCTTGCAAAAAAAATTCCCAAGAAGAATGCCGTAGGAAGCTGGGATGTCAGCCACCAAGATTGTCATTTTAATTCTTTTATCTAGGAAGGCCACAAATGCAAATTGGGCATCCTTGATTTGTCCTAGAAGTGGCACTTATTTATTTTCCACAAAGAAACATCTCCCAATAGTTTTAGTCAGTATGAGACCAAGAGATTCTACCACCTTGGCGGGCATCACATTGTCAGAGGCACCAAAATATATAATGCAATTGTTTAGCTGATGATCATTTATTAGCAGGGAAACATAAAATGGTTCTATCTTCCCAGGGGCAGCTAGAGGAGTGATGAAAAGATTATTTTGGGTAGATGTGTTCTTTGGGGGACCAGGAGTTACTTTTGAAATTTATTGTCCTGTAAGGATGGTTTTATCTTTGACGCATTAAACTAACCTATCCAACTACTCAGGGTTGGATTGCAAGAATTCAAAATCAGACATTTGAATTTTGGTCTTCTTAGCACAGGTCAATTATATCAAATGATTGAAAATAACTAGGAACAAAGGAAAGAAGTCCATCATTCTAGGTTTTACTGGGTGTGGGACTAGTATACAAATTTGAAATAGAAGGTGAAGGAATATTTGAGGTACTTACTTTTTTAGTGATCATCAGGTCCTTTGATTGGAAAGGTAGAGAAGCCCCTCATTTAGAAATTGAAATTGTTAGTTGAGATTCTTCCCCTATTTTTCCCTTTTCAGCTTATTGAGTTGATTGGTTTTTAGACCTAGTAAATACAGCGTATGATCCATCAAACACTTCTCTTTTACTTTTTACTTCATCCTAGTAATTTAGGAAACCAATTTTGGAGTTGCCAGATGATTCTTTTTGGTCTGCTGCAAAGAGATCAACGTCATCTTCTTGGTTCAACTCAAGTTGAAAAGAAAAATCAAATTTAGTTTCAAGATAACCAACTACTAAGTTAGTTGGTGCTGCTTCAATGGCAAGCTTCCTTGGTGGGGGAGGAATGTGATTTGGTTGCCCTTGATTTCTGGCAGCATTGCCCTGATATGACTAGTTGGAAAATGTCCTCCTTGGTATATCTTAATAAGGAGGAGCAGACATCCCTTGCGCCATTTGATTTTTCAAAGCTAGCAATTCATTTGCTAGCTTTTGCACCATAGGATCAGTGGTGCATGTAGAGAAATTTTTAGAAGATGAAGAAGATTTACTTCTGTTAGGATCTCTTCTTATCTTTCCTACCAAGATAAGATCATCTTCAACCTTAGTGGCCAAAATCTAAACTACAGCAAGGTCTATGTCGCCAGCGTGCCTCAATAGGAAAATCACTTTAGGAAGCTGAGAATTGATGAAGAAGCATTTAAGATTCTCAGGTGTCAACTGAGCAATTATAGGAATCATGTTCCTCAACTTGTTGAATTTAGCAATAAAGTCTCACATGGGTTCATGAGGCTCCTTCTTCATTTGTGTAAGCTGAACTAAAAGGGCATGTGCATCTTTAGTAGATTTGAATCTAGCCTCAAATTTGGCTTTGAGAGTGTTCCATTTAGTCACTGTTTGTGCTTGTAGATGATAAAACTAGTCTACTATTGTGCCTTGCAATGTTTCCATAAATAGTCTGATTGTTATGTCTTCATATTCAATGCCTATCACACCATAGGATATGCAAAAGGCTGAAATATGTTCATCAGGATGAACTCTCTCATCACCATAGAACTTGGGAAAATTCTTTCTTAAACTATGGGGTAGTTCATGTAGAGGTGGGGTTAGATTCAGAGGACCACAAGTATTACCCCAGGGGCCTTAAGCTGCCATGATGTGGTTGTTGAAGGGAGGGATAATAAATATTTGCGGGATATGTATTGATAAAGCTCTACTAGTAGAGAAAAGAGAAGCTTTGCCTGGTATTGAGGCCTTGATGTTTGTAGGAGGAAAACTCCTGGTTCGTTGAAGGTGTGATGGTGGAGAAAAAAGATCAAAATTACTTAGCTACACTAACTCAAATACAAGGTCAACAATACCTTGAGCTCTTTGGCTTTACGTGTATGATGGATCTTCCAGAGTGTAAAATGAAAATGGAAAAGAACTGGAACTACTTCAATTTGAAGCTTGAGGCTTCAAGTTGCTTGTTCTTCCCTAGTGGAGTCACCAAAAACTATTGGCATGGAGCTGACTATGTTTTATCCCTAGTAGATATGAAATGCTAATAGAAAAGAACTAAATATTTCATTCTTCCCTAGTGGAGTCACCAAAAACTGTTGGCATAGAGTTGTTGGAAAAAGATCAAAATTACTCATTCATCTCCAGTGGAGTCACCAAAAATTGTTGGCATGGAGTTACTTGTTCTATCCCTATCAGATATGAAATGCTCCAATTTGAATAAAATAGAAAGGGATTGGAAATGCTTGTTGATCCCCAGTAGAGTCACCAAAAATTGTTGGCATGGAGCTGCTGGAAAAAGATCAAAATTACTCGTTCATCCCCACTGGAGTCACCAAAAACTGTTGACATGGAGCTGCTAGAAAAATATCAAAATTACTTGTTCATCCCCAGCAGAGTCACCAAAAACTGTTGGCGTGAAGCTATCTTGTTCTTTCCTAATTCACGTCATTCTCCAGTGGAGTCGCCAAAAATTGTTGGCATGGAGCTACTAGAAAAAGATCAAAATTACTTGTTCATCTCTAGCAGAGTCACCAAAAACTATTTGGTGAATATTTTGTCACCAACTGACTAACGACAAAATGGTTACATCAACCACAACATAAGGAGATTTATGCATCAAAATGGGTGTGGTGACCATAGCTAGAATGAGATAAATTTCTCTTCTCAGCAAGGGGAGGTTCCCTATAGTTTATAGTGTGTGTGTGTGTGTGTGTGTGTGTGTGTGTGTGTGTGTGTGTGTGTGTGTGTGTAAGCTAAAATACACACAGGGGTGAAATCATACCATCCATCTCTCTTTTTTCAGAGATGATGTTCACAAAATAGAGGAGAATTCCTAGGTAATTGTTGAAGGCATTTCTCTTCTTTCAAAAATGATGTTTAGAAAACTAGAGGAAGACTTCCTAGGTAGTAACTGTAACCACAAAAAACCCATGAAAACACAAAGTCTTTCATTGTTTCTCCTACTGATTAAGACAAAGAACACCATAAAATGAAGTGTAGCGCAAAGTCTCCACTGCATACTACAATAGAGTGAAAGATTATGAAAGATAAAGAGAGCTCAAAGTCTCTCTAGTATCCTTTACACAAAACACAGACTGAAGACAATTATGGTAGCACAAAGTCTTCCACAGTCAGCTTCAGGACATCTTTTAGCTTATTTCCACTTTTTCTGCTTGTTTGATTAAATGGACAAGACTATATTTAGAAAATAGACATAAGAACAATTTCCTAGATGACACCAGGTTATTCCAACAAAAAGTCTAAAAGGTCGTGATCTGGACAACACTTTGGGTGACCACTCGGGTGACAAAAATGATCCAGGCAACCATTTGGGTGACCATTCAGGTGACAGTTAATTCCCCAAATTTTGTATTGTTTTCATTCTTGGAAGTCACATTGTCATGTGACAGTTATTTCCTCGAGCCATTATGTCCTCGAGTATTTCCTCGAGCCATTATGTCCTTGAGCATTGTACTATTTTAATTCTGTTATTTCTCTCGAGCCACACATTCTTAAAGGTCATCATTAATTCCTTGAGCCACTCAATCTCTCAATGTTTTCAAAATATGTATAAATGCATTGTAACCCAAAAAAGGGAAGGTAGACATCTCTTCCTAGAGATAAGCCTATATTTGTATTGCAATCTTTAAGTAATACGATGTCTCTTCTTAGAGAATTCATTGTTATTGTGTTATTTCTATGCTATTGCAATATTCATCAACCAGAACTTTTGAGTTTTGGATCAGTGATATTAGAGCGATTTGTCTTGAGAGTGTATGTTCCCGAGGACGAGGTTAGGATACAGGAAACTTGGGTGGGAAGTGACAAAGCTTCTAAACACTCCACCAGTGCGCCCCAAATGACCTCAAATGGTAGACGACACTGAGACATCCAATCCTTTCAAATAAATGGTGAATGAAGCCCTCCAACAGCAACAAGCACAGATGCTCCAAAAATTTGCTCAAATTTTTCAAACACTTCCGATGGCAAATTTTGGCTCCGTGGCTAACATCCTGGCTCCTCATCGAGGGAGCTTCCTTTCAGTGCCCCAACACACTTCAAGGTTCAGGTAAATTTTGATATTCCCACATTTGAAGGCAAAATCAATGCTGATGTAGTGGAAAATTGGTTGGATCAACTGTCGTCCTACTTCTCTATAAATAAGTTCACCGATGGAGAAAAGATCACTTTTTCTCTTTTGAAATCATCATTGCTCATGAAAAACTAGTGGGAAGTTTACAAAAAGAGGTTCAGTACAAATATCATTGGCCTTAGGGTGGAACCCACCTAGGATGATTTTATGGAAGCAGTAAAAGAAGAATACTATCCCATCAATGCGTATGATGATCTGTACATACAGTGGCAACAACTTTGCCAAGGCAAGGACCAATCTATGCAAGATTACATAGACACTTTTCATTCTTTGTCTGCAAGACTGAGCATTCAAGAAAGTGAAAAATATAAAACTCTCAAATATCGTGGTGGACTAAAATGGTACATTCAGGGGGAAATGGAACTCTTCAATTTGGAAACCCTCGGTGAGGCATATAAATTTGTAGTGAAGATTGAATAGAAGCATGGCACAAAGAATACAAAGAGTCAACCTTCAAAATGGCAATGTGATAAGGAAGGTCAAACATGAGGCCAAAATTGGAAGTAGAAGGAGTTTCAAGATAAGAAATCCTAGAAGGGGAAGGCTAGAAAATGGTGTGATTACCACAAAATTAGAACTCACTCTAAAGAAGAATGTCGAGCCATCAAGTCACTACTCTCTAAGTCACAATACTCGACGTCTACTACTTTGCCTCATACACAACCTACAGTCGAAGAGGATGAAGAAGAAATTGTAGATGCTGAGCCTGTCACCATCGTTGCTTCATCATAGACCTGTGAGGAAAGACTAGATGACAAAGAAATATTGTTTCACTCTAAATTATGGGTAAAAGGTAAGCCTCTGCATTTCATTCTTGATAGTGGGAGTCAAAATAATTTAATCTTGGCTAAAGTTATGAAAAGTCTAGGTCTATCCATGAAGCCTCATCCAAAGCCATATAGTATTGGGTAGTTGAGCCCAGGGAGAGACCTTCGTGTCACCCATCAGTGTCTTCTTTCATATGCTATAAAACCATTCCAAGATGCAGTCTTGTGTGATGTGGTCAATATAGACATTTGTGATGTCCTCTTTGGTCAACCATTCATGTACGAGCGACATGGCATCTATGAATCCTAAACTCGAAGGATCACCCTCACTCTTGGAACACGGTGATATAGGGTACTAGAGGTACCACCTCCCACATCCGTTTCTCTGATCAGTGCTAAGTAATGCAAGAGATTAGTGGAGAAGACAAAGCAATTTGTTCTCATGATGGTCAAACCACAAATATCCAAGGAGGCCGATGTTGCGGTCCTAACTACATAATCAACACAACAACAAAAGCAAATAGGACGAATCACAGGTGAATATGATGACTTATTCAAGTCACCCATAGGAGTTCCACTGCATTGCTAGGTAAAACATTCTATCAATTTAATCTCAGGATCACCTTTGCCTAATAGTCCTATGTATCATAGATCAGTTTTGGAGAATAATGAGATAAAAAGACAGATTCAAGAATTGATCCAAAGGGGTCACATCAGGCCAAGATCTTCACCTTGTGGTAGCCCAATCATCTTGGCACCAAAGAAAGATGGAACATGGAGGCTTTGCATTGACTACTGAGCCCTGAATAAAATCTCTGTGAGGAATCGCTACCCTCTCCTGATAATCGATGACCTGTTGGACCAGCTCCGTGGTGTGAATTTCTTCACCAAAATTGATCCCAAATTTGGTTATCACCAAATTCCCATCGATCCCACTAATGTCTAGAAAACTACATTCAAATCTAAGGAGGGGCTCTTTGAATGATTGGTTATGCCTTTTGGCCTAACTAACGCACCTGCAACCTTCATGAGGATGATGGATGACATCCTACGACCCTTAACCAACTCATTTGTGGTTGTCTACTTAGATGACATTCTCATCTATAACAAAACATGGGAAGAACAGTTGCAACATGTCCGTAAGGTGCTTCAAACTCTTCAGGAGCACAAGTTGTACATAAATCTTGACAAATGCACATTCGAAATGACAACAATTTAGTACCTCAAGTACGTTGTGAATGAGGAAGGGGTCCACGTCGATCCAAAAAAGATTTAGGTTATTCGAGAATGGCCCACACCAAGGATCCTCATAGAGCTTTGCAGCTTTTTGGGCCTTGCAAATTTCTACCGCAAGTTTGTTCTTGGATTTTCACATATTGCTTGGTCACTAGCCCAAGTGACTAAAGGAGGAGCTAAAGCTACATTTTCAGTGGGGTGAAATACAACAAAGGGCATTTGAGAATTTGAAGAATAGACTCTACTTAACCCCTGTTCTTGCCTTGCCAAATTTGCATCAACCATTTGAGTTGATGATAGATGCATCTAAATATGCCATGGGAGCTGTCATCATGCAACATGGCCATCCTATTGCGTACCACAGTGAAAATTTCACTGATAAGTTAAGCAATATCCAACATATGATAAGGAACTCTACACCATTATACAAGCCTATAAACACTTGAAACACTACATCCTGGGGAAAGAGACGGTCATCCACACTAACTAAAGACCATTGGAATTCATCCAGATGTAAAGCAAACTACGAAATGAGAGGCACCAAAAGTGGGCCATGTATCTTCAGCAATTCCACCTGATAATCAAACACAAAAAGGGGAGCTCAAATACAACCGTAGAATGCCTAAGCCATCCACCAATTACTAAACTCACAATAGTGCTTGACCTGTGCGGACATGAGACTTCCACTTGGGGTGCTCTGTATGAAGCAGATCTTACCTTTGCTAACACATATCAAGTGCTCCAAAAAGGTGAACATGTTTCTAACTTCTATTTGCAAGATAATGTCCTTTGCCATATGGGGCACATCTATGTTCCTATTGTAGAGCAATAAAAGATGATATGGGAAGCACACTTCAGTAGGACAACTGGCCACTTTGGTATCGAAAAAACATTGGAAGTTCTTCAAAAACACTTCTACTAGCCCCATATACGAAAAGATGTGGAAAGATATCTCAAATATTGCACCCCATGTATAATAGCCAAGCCAACAAGTAAGAATCTAGGATTGTACATGCCATTGCCAAAACCAACCAGGCCTTGGGAATCCATCTCAATGGATTTTCTCTCAGGTTTGCCCACTTCCAAACATGGCAAGGACTATATTTTTGTGGTAGTTGATCATTTTTCAAAAATGGCTATCATGCTTGCTTGTAAGAAAAATATGTCTACTGAGGAAATTGCTCAACTATATATTAGTCATGTATGGCTCCATTTTGGTCTCCCCAAGTCCATTGTCTCAGATCAAGATAGCAGGTTGCTGAGCATCTTCTGGTCCACTCTATGGAAGATGATGGATACTAAGCTGATGAAGTCCACAACCTTTCATCCACAAACTGATGGTTAGACTGAGGTGGTAAACCACTTGATTGTTCACATGATTCAGATGTACCACTCCAAACATCCATGCACATGGGATGAGGGACTTCCGTTCATACAACACAGATACAATCAGGTGATGCACAGCTCGACCAAGCACAGTCCATTCCAAGTATGTTTTGGGTTCCAACCCATGGCACCAATTGATATAGATGTTTCATTCTCCACCATGAAATACACACCTCATGGAAGATTTGAGGCAGCAAAAGCAACCAAGTTTATTGAACAAATGCAGCATATCCAGCAACAAGTTCATGACATCTTGGAGAAGATGAATCAAAAGTATAAGCTCTGCCATGACAAACATATGATTGCACACCATTTTGCTGTGGGTGACAAGGTTTGGTTATGGCTTCAGAAGGAATAGCTTATAGGCCCACATAGAAAGATTTAGCCTCTAAGATATGTTCCATACACCATCACTAGAAAAGTTGCAGAAAATGCTTTTGAGTTGAACCTACCAGCCTACCTTGGCCTACATCCAATATTTAATGTGGAACTCCTCAAACCATATCACCCACCTCTATTAGACACTTCAGTTGTGGAAGAACAACTAGACATTGATGAGCTTGACCCACATAGTTTTGCTCCAGTAGAAGAGGATTAGATTGTGGATACTTGGATGAAGACAACAAGAAGACGCTCTATTCCACTATATCAAGTCATCAAAAGAGGCCAGCTTAGCCACCAAGGTGAGTATATCACCATGAATCAAATCAAGACACAACTACCCCACCTAACAGGGAATATTGATGCAATGGGGACCATTGCTTTTCAAGGAGGGAGGAATGATCTAGGCAACACTTTGGGCGACCACTCAGGTGACAGAAATGATTCGGGAAACCATTTGGGTGACCATTCGAGTGACAGTTAATTCCCCAAATTTTGTATTGTTTTCATTCTTGGAAGTCACATTGTCAGGTGACAGTTATTTCCTCGAGCCATTATGTCCTCGAGTATTTCCTCAAGCCATTATGTCCTCGAACACTGTACTATTTTAATTCTATTATTTCTCTCGAGCCACTCATTCTTAAAGGTCACCGTTAATTCCTTGAGCCACTCAATCTCCTGATGTTTTCAAAATATGTATAAATGCATTGTAACCCAAAAAAGGGAAGGCAGACATCTCTTCCCAGGGATAAGCCTATATTTGTATTACGATCTTTAAGTAATACAACATCTCTTCTTAGAGAACTCATTGTTATTGTGTTATTTCTATGTTATTGCAATATTCGTCAAACAGAACTTCTGAGTTTTGGATTAGGTCACTTGCTTTCTCATTCATTTAACAAAATATGATTAATAGTCTGAGCTCAAAGTCTCAGGAATGCCTTTCAATTTGGGCAGAGCTTCACTTCTAATAACAGAGAGATCTCTCTTTACAAAATGAGAGATTAAAATATATAGCATCACAAGAAAGACTTGGGCACTTGTTTTCATGAAAACAACCCATGCTAAATTGAATGCATTGAATATATATGAAACTAGAATAGGTCATCAACCTTGAATTTGGCATTCTAAATCATTTCAAATGTCTCCTCCTAAGCATGGGTTTTTTGGTCTTCTTTATGACACTTACATGGCTGTCTATTCGCCTTTACTTAATGTAAAAAAATAGGCTATGCCTTTGAATGTTTGCTCTTTTTGATGTCCACCTGGTGGACTATTCCACCTACTAGAATAAATATTCTACATATATTTATAGATTTCTTGTAGTCGTTCCCTCTTTCCTTGCCACATTTTGTCTCTTCTTGGTGATCTAAGCTCTCGGGGCTATCTTCTCACTTTCTGCTGGCTCCTTCTTTGGCTGGTCGTTGATTTTGTTCTCAGGTCTTTTGAAATTCAATATTTATTCCATCACCCTAAATTTTACATCTGTAAGGACATCACTGGTTTCTTGAACCACTTTGAACCTTTGAACGTTGAAATCTTTTGGTTCAATGGTTCAACGGTTCAACAATTCAATGTTTTGTAAAGAGCCATGTTGGCTCTCTTTTTCTTCTTCGGTTGAACCATTTCTTTGAACCATTTGGTTGAACTTATTTTTATAATCTTTCACTTCATCTATTTGCTTGATGCTTCCGCTCAAACATTGAACTCTTTGAACCCATTGAACCTTTGAACCTTTGAACCTTTCAAAGTTCAAGGTTCAACTATTCAACAGTTCAATATTAACTCTTCGAATCCTTTGAAGCTTTGAAGTTTCTGGATCCTTTCATTCTCTAAGTCCTTTTAACTTGTTAAACTCATTGAACCTTTGAACCTTTTGAAGTTCAAGGTTTAATGGTTTAATGGTTCAATCTTAACTCTTCGAATCTTTCTTTTCTTTAAGTTCACCAAAGTCATTGAACCTTTGAACTCATTGAACCTTTGAACCTTGAAGAGGTGGGGTTCAATGGTTCAATGGTTCAAAGTGGTTCATTCTAATTATTTGAAGCCCACCATTAAGTCTTTTGATTGAACCTCGATGTTGAACCATCCTCAAAACACTAAGAAAATGCCTTAAGTGTTTTGAACTTCCCTTTGAGAAAGCCCGCCTATTGAACCTGCGACTTCCTTAGCTGAAAAGACTTGAATATTTGAAAAACTTAACTGCTCAAAACATTTTAAAAGAAATAAAGAGACCTATTTGGCTTGCAGGACCAAAATGATCGACATGTTGTCCACAAAAACAAGTGATAGATTTTGGGAACAACATAGAGTAATTTGGGTTCTTTGATCTCTCCAACTTTGGACCTTCCCCTATCCTTTACTTATAATTTTTTTTAAGTACTTGGAGAAACCCAATTTACTCTATGTAGAGTAATTTAGGTTCTCTAATCTTACTTCAGATTTGTCCATATTGAAGTCTTTGGGATTCTACATCTAGAAGTCTTCTTTATTCGGTAGGCTCCTATTTGTCTTAGATAAATCTCTCGAAGGACTTCCTTGGCATAATTTGTTCAAAGGAATTCCTTTAGAATTTTTGTCTGAAGCATCCTTTCTACTCTCTTCCTTTGAAAATTACCTTTTAGAATTTTTTAAATGGACTTTATCGAAGGGTGAGAGACCCTTCAAGCTCCATATCATCATTTTGGATTTCCATAAATGATCCTCCCAAAGGGAAAGATACCCTTCAAGAATTTTGAAATGGTCCTTCTAAAGGGTAACATACCTTCAGGAAACTTGCAACTGTCTACTTGGAGAAGGAAAATACCTTTGGATTTTAAAAAGTGACATTCAAAAAAGTTGACTGGTCTTTTGGAAATGTTGAAAAGATCCTTTTTTCCCCAAAAAGGCCCTTCGACATTTTTAAAATGCCCTTCAGATTTTTTAAGTATACCTTAAGGTTTATTGAAAGACCCTTTGAAAAAGTGAAAAGGACCTTTAGTTTTTGGAGAATACTTGTCCCTTGAAGAACTCGAGAAGCACTATTTTTCGAGACCAAATCAAGTTTGTCAATCCCTTTTACTTATTTTAGGCTTCTGACTACTCACAAATTAGGAAGTAATTAAGTAGCGCTCCTTGGAGAACCTAAAATACACTATCCATGAGTAATTCAATTTTGTAAACCTGAATTACTTCTACTTATAAAACATTTAGAAATCAAGCACTGTTGGAAACCTAATTTGCACTATGCCCTCATAAACCCAAAGTTTTATGAATTCTAAAGCCTAAAGACTTCTACTTTAGAGAACCTTAGGTTGTCTGAAGTTTCCACTTTTTCTATTTGAATGTGCACCTTCTCATACTTAGGCAAAATTTTCGTATGTGGACCAAAAATGGCCAATAAGTCTTCTACTAACTAATCCTTGCATTGACATAGTTGTTTTATATTGATGTATTCATCTTCAAAGTGATGGAGAGGTTAGTATTCCTCTTTTGGCATGCTGACAAAAGTATAATAGGATTCCATTAGAATGCACTCTTGTGAATGCTATGTACCAAATTTATTCCACCAATGAAAAACTAGAATGGACATCTTAAACTCTATGAAGGTGATATTCTTAGCATTAGTGAAGTGATTTACAGATAAGTACAGCTCCAATCATAAAATCCAAGCACTTCATGATTTTGCATTGATTTTGCCTTCAAAAAAAGGGATGTTGAGATTAAGTTGCACCTTGAAGTGGGTTTTCTACTGAAATCATTGTTGAGTGTAATTTGGAGGTGTATGGAAGGCATCAAATTGAGTTGTATCATCAGCTCATGTAATTGGCCAAAATATTCGGTGTGATGTGCCTCTAGTACATCGATACTAAGCCTTTAAACTTCTAGGTCTACCTCAAGTTGATTCTAGGCATCAACCATATTTATTTTACTATGACATTCTTCTATATATTCTAAAACATAATCAACTAATTGACCTTATCTCTAGTTGTGCTTGCATGTTTACATACATATAAAGGTAGAGTTTCTATCTTTGATACTAGTGATTTGTTCCACAGGGACACAAACTAAGTGTGTGGGGAATAAATAAGTTTGGTTGAGTAGAGTGAATTCATGGTGACATATTCAAATAGAAAAATTAATACAAGTTCAATGTAGTAGAGGTCTTAACTTAGGGAAATGCAACTTATATTCAATAGTAAATAATAGGGAAAATGGTATAGTGTCTTACAATGTGTGTGTTACAGAGTAGATACATGGAGTATTCTATCTATGTTATGACCATGTATAACATAAAACATTGGCCATATGCACATGTTACATATTTATCCAAGAAGAATACATGAGTAGTTACAACTGTTGTTGGTTACAAAGAAGATTATTATAAGTCATTTCATCTTCTTTGTTGGGTGACGTTTGAACTTTCAAGTTGGTAGTGACTAATAGTCCAACTAATAGGTTCTTAACTAGAAAGTTCCACATGATAAGCCATACATCAGATCAAGATGAAATGTGGATATATTGAATAAAATATAGGTATGGACACACAATTCTATGAATATTTTTTAGTGAGGTGTGTAGGACTACAAACTAAGGGGTGCATAGTGGAGTGTGCAGGCTGTGATATGGAGTGATTTGGGCATAAAAGTCTATGAGCAAGCATGATAATTATGAATAGGAGTGTGATCAAGCTTCATGCATATGAGTGTGCAATATTTTTATATTTTTCCAAGATCTTTGAATAGCAAGCATGCAATAATGTCAAATTCTTGTAGAGGCAGAATGAGAGCTCCAAAAACAAGAAATTTCCACAAAGGAAATGTTTGCATTAACCAACTTAGAAGAATAATAGATTGCATATAGGGTGAAATTAGGTCACCAAAAAGGTAAAAACATAATTCAAAATTAGAACCCACTTAAAGTTATATGACCCCTAATGACTTAATTAGCTATCCTAAGTAAGCTAAAAAGACGTGTAGGTAAAACCACTAGGTGGGAAAACACCTACACTAACAAAGATTTAATAGGAGGTGTGAGATATTTGTGGGAAAACAAGTGAGAAGTGTATTTTTCTATGAAAAAATTGTACACGGATCATTTTCATACTATCTTAACATCTCAATTATATTTTCCTAATTTTTAGATAGTTTTTCACTTCCATAGATAAATCTACCACTATAGGTTTGTCCACTTAGGTCAGACCTATCTACATGCCATTTAATTTTTACTTTACCAAATTCAAACTTTTCATATGAGTCAAACCTTATGTTTTTGATGTTATTTCAAATCAAATTACTCAAAGTGACAACTATATAAACATATGCTAGTAAAAAGGAAATTACTCAAAGTGACAACTATATAAACATATCAATACTAAGATTATTGATATATATATAAATTTTTTTGTCTATCTCTAGAAATAAATTTTTATATTTATAGGAACTTTTCTAAAGTTTTAAAATATTGAACCCCTCAAAAGATAAATCATTGAGTTATGTCTGGATACCATTGTAAGGTCAAATCAAAGGTTTTTAAGTGTTGAAATCCAAACATAGGATTGCACTACATGCTAGTATTACACAATATTGCACACACTTAGCTATGTGTTATAACTATGTTTATTTTGAATTCCATATTCAAATAATTGGATACATAGGTAGTGTTTAGTCATAAGGGGTGGCTAAGGTCATCTCAAGCCTTCCCTTTTAACCATTTCCCCTATTTAATATTTGGTTCTAAATTTCACATCTAGGGTTTCAATCAAGGAGAAGGATCATAATGCCTTTCAATTTATATTTAATAATTTTTCATAATAATATCCCTTTTTATACATATGTGCATCATTTATAACTATCACATATCAACATAGACATGTAGGATAGCTTCACACTGTAGCAGACAATGTTGCACTACATGTGCACTTAAGAAGCACATAATTCTATGAGTTTATGCAAACACTTTGTTTTTATTTTTAACCATTCACAATCTCATTACATACTTTTGTTGATAAATATTCCCTATCATAGACCCATACATTCGAGGAAAAAAATATTCTCAATTCCTCTAAGCATTTTCTATAAATAGTAAGTTACTATATTCTTTTAGTTATCCTTGGATTTGTTTAGTTATTAAATATATTAATCAATCTAAATTTTCCATAATTTAATTGTATTAGTGTTTCATTAATATAAAATTTGATAAAACATATTTTTGAACCCATTACTCATCTTGAGCGTAGCAAACCCTAGATTCCTTACGCTTTCCTTTTATTATCATAAGGTTTTATTTTTATTTTTTTATTAAAGGTAAAATTGGGTTTTTAGAAGGGCCCAAACCATTATACAAAGTTAGAATAAAATATCAAACAATATAGGTTATAACATAGAACAAAAAACATATAGAGCATTTAACAGACTCTTGTTGAACAAGGTTACAATAGAAAAATAAGAGATATTATCAATAAATAAAAAAGTCATAACCCAAATTAGGAGAAAAATAAGGTGAGCTTAGGTCACTTAGAATTTTAAAACCTCTTATACTTAAAAATAACTTGAGATTATCTTCATTGAATTCATGATCTAAATATTTATCTTATGTGAGCTTCCCTTTACCATACATGATTAATATTTTGCTTGACCTGATCTCTTTATGGCTTAATTATCCCTTATAGGAGCACAGTAATATTATTATAACTTTTTTTGATAGTCAATTTGATGAGGTGAAGTACCATCCTCAAAGATTCATTGAGATACTTTTGTTTACATTCCATCTAATCTAGTTTTTCTTTTAGTTGATCTGCTTCATTGCTTAGTTCACTAAAATTACCTCTCATCAACCATAGATCATGTTTGAAAGGGATATTTTCCTAGGTCTATGATTAACATCCATTGATTTATTTATGTAATAATTGTAGATTTATTTTTAGTCTTTAATTCCATTACATGAACCATATTATGATAAAGTGATGAAGATGAGACTCAATCTAAATAGTGTTAATCCTTACATGTAATTTCATGTTAGATGCATCCACTTTGTTCTCTTTACCTCTCAGCTTTTTTGCCTCTATTATTATGGTATTATCTTGGTATTTTTTTTGTTTATTCCTTTCTCAATAGAAACATTACTTTTTTGGTGACATTGGTTTATTTCTTGGGTGAATTTAGATTTAAAAGAAGATGGTTTCGGATAATCTTTTCCAAAATTATCTCTAATTGTCAAGTCATTAATCAAAATGACTTCAGGTTTGGCCTATGGTTTTCTATCTCTATATTTATCTATGATTTTTAGAATTGATTTATTAATGCCCTATATAATTAATGATTAATTATAAAGGAATGAAAAATTAATGTTAAGCATATATTTAATGAGTTTGATATACAAAAATTATCTAAATATATTCATATGAATACACACTTACTATTGTAAATAAGCCACACCTAGACCAACAATGGGTTAGCCATAGAGGGGCTAGTAGCTCAGTTGGTAGAGCACTCCAATAATAAATGTAAGGTCATAGGTTTGAGTCTTTGTTGGTCCATATGAGCCATAACTCAACATTTATTATTAGAGCTAGGCTAGGAGCCCCAAGCACCTGAAGTGTGCCTTAAGGGGGTTGATGGAAATAAGCTACACCTAGACCAATGATGGGATTAACATAGAGGGGCCAATAGCTCATTTTTTAGGGCACTACAACAATAAATGGAAGTTCTTAGGTTTGAGTCCTAGATGGTCCATATTAGTTGTAGCTCAACATTATCATTCCAATAAGATACATCAATAAGATTGTTCTAAACCCAAGATATGAAGCATTAACAAAAAAACGTTAAAATAATATTTGTAAGAAATATAAAGATGATATACAAAGACAAAGATAATATCATATAATATCCATAAAATAAATTATATATGTTATAAATGAGAAACTTTGCATATATAGGTAAGGACAAATAAGAAGTAAGTCAAACTAACCAATGTGAGATAAATCCACAAAATGACAAATTAGGAAAAAGACAAAAACTATATATAAAACCTAGAAAACATGAGAACCAACTCTAACACCCCACCTCAAGTGAATCTAGGGGATATAAATAGCCAAAAACAAAGTGTCATATCCATAGTATGAGTCCCAACAATAAGGCATGATCAGGTACTCATATACAATATATATCCATGAAATGGAGAAAAGAAGAAAACTCGTAAGAGCCATACTCCTCCCCCCCCGCGCCCCCCCCCCCCCCCCCCCCACAAATTATGTAAAAGAAAGGAAAATAAGGAAAGGAAGGAAGTATTTCATGTATAATCCCCCCTAAGGACAACTTCCTTCACCCCACACAAATATCAATACTATTTATCTTACGTGGATGGAAGGAATGTAAGGTGCCATATACATAGGTGGTGAGATAGTCCCAAAAATAACATGTTCTTCCCATTAATGTACCTTCCTCTTGATTTCTTAGAAGAAGATGTTACAAAGACACATCACCTATGGAAATATTGATGCCAATAAGAGAGATAATACCTTGTAAGAGTCTACCAAGACTTCCATGAGTGTATCCCATAGAGTGAAGTATGAAAGATCCAAATACAAGAGTATGTTTCTTAAAGGAAACATGCACATAAGAAGGTGGATCCAAAGTGAGACAAGAAATAAATGAAATAGAAGGAGCACCAACAAGCTCCAAATCAAAATATGCAACAATAATAGGTTACTCATATAAATCATCATCTAAACACATATCCTCACAAACAAGAGGAGTAGGCGATGAAGGAGAAACAACTGTGGCACAAAAAAAGTCATCCTTAGGAATTTTTGATGGTGTCTCATCCATGATCTCCAAAAGTGATGGTGAAGGTGCCACATCCTCAATAATCATGTCCTCTCATTCAGTGAAATGAGTAGGAGTAGTACAAACTATCTAATGAGTAATATATGCCTCAAGTAAACCATCATAAAAAGATAAATCCTCACTAAAAACTAAAGGAGGAATAATAGAGTTGTAGGAGGTAAGAATGCCTCATCTAGATCACCATCAAGAAGTATGTCCTCACAAAATGAAGAGGAATCTTGATTCATGTCACTAGGAAAGAGTGAATCCTCACTATGAGGAGAAGAAGGAAGTGCCAATACTGACTCAACCATGTCACTATCAATGCTCAAATATATAATAACATTAGTGCCATCATCCAAAGATAAATCCTCACTAAAAGGAGGAGAAGAAAGTGGAACAAAAGGAAGTTGAGTAAAAGAGGGTGCAAAAGACATAGAAGACTCAATTTCCTTCTCAAATAATGTTACAATAGCATCCCAAGCTTCCTTTGGTGATGTGACACATGTGACATAGAACTAAAAAATATCTAAAACATGGAGGAAAATCAAATAAAGAGCCTCATATTTCATAGATGCAATCCATGCAAGATCTTTCTCATCTATAAAGTGGGGAATGCCGTCAAGCATAACTCTTCACACACATTTTTGCTAGAAGTGTATCTACATTTTGATATTACAAATAATGTAGTTGAAGGTGTTGAGGTGATCAAATAAGAATTAATCCATTTTCAAAAAATAAGGATAAAGTTAAGAATAATAAGAACCCTCTCGAAAAGACAAATACTCTCGTGATAATTTAACATCTCTTGACGAAATTAATGAACACCTCAAAAAAGTATAACCCCCTCCCCTAAATTTGGCACTTTATAATTTATTATGTTTTAAAATATAAATTAACTCATTTAATGGATAATTATAAAAATACACTTTAAAAAAAAATAGTACTCAATTTCAAGTCACGGTTCAAAAGTTATAGTCTTTACAAGTTTTCCTGTCATTAAAATGAGTCAAATAAGTAAACATTGCATGAAAACTAAATACACTAAGGAAAAAAAATGCTTTATAACTTAATTATCCTGGTAAAAATCCTAAAAAATATATTTACAATAATTTATTTAGCATAAAACAAGCATAGGTTGTCAAAAATGGGTGAAAGCCAGCTTCAGGAAGATTATTTGCAAGCTCTGAAAAACTCATTAAATGGGCCCTATTGTGACATATTCAAATGTGGTACATCCTAATTAACATGGGTCATACCTATTATAGGCTTAAAGTATACGTAAAATCATATCCTCTTCAAGAATCAGATCTAAAATTAAAGATTATACAACCTCAAACTAGAAAAAAATTGACCAACTATCCAAATGATGAAGCTAGATTGCTACAATAATATTCAAGCTACCAAAAAATATGTACAACCTACTAAAAAATTCTTAAAAATTATATGGTAATAAATATGGGACTATTAGCTAATTAAAATAGGTTTTAGATATGAAAATTAGATCCCTACCACCTGTGGTGAGAGGAAATTGAACTAGTGGTAGGTATTCACCAATAGACCAATGAGTAGGTTTTTTAGCAGAAGGGATGTACAAATTGATATCTATATATTATAAAAATTGTATATTTAATAAAACTCAGAGTGTTATGCCCTTATGCTTTCAAATCTAGATTTGATGTATGTATAACCTAAAGACATTAAAAAAAAACATGCCCAAATTGCCTTAAAAACTTCCAAAACAAACTTAAACATGGGTCTAACATAATGATTGCATGATGGTAAAGTCTAGGATCTACATGTCTTGATTAATGACAAAAAAAATAGATATTAGATCTATACAAAATACCTCCACTCTATTGATAAGAAATTTTGATAAATGGACAAACCCTTCTAGTAGCAAACTCACAAATGGATGGCTGCAACACCTCCAACTTTGGTACCATGAAAGGAATGTCAACAAGATTTTTATAGGCCCAAGATTTGAAGCATTAACACCAAAAACATCACAAGAAGAGTTGTAAGAGCTACAAAGATGATATGCAAAGATAAAGGCAATATCATAAAATATCCATAAAATACTTTTGTATATTACAAATGAGAAACCTTACATATATAGGCAAGGATAAAAAAGGTTAAGTCAAACTGACTAATGTAGGATAAATCCATAAAAGGACAAACTAGGAAGCATACAAAAACTCTCTATAGAACCTAGCAAAAATGAAAACCAACTCTAACACTTGCATGATGTATTGTTACATGTAAGTAGAGATAAAATAAAAAATAATTATAAAGTTATCACATCTGAGGAGAAACAACATCAAATATTTATTGATAATTATACACCTTTATGATTGATTTATTCTAGCATAGGTGCCCAAACTACCACTCTTCATATTATTCCTACATCTACATCTTTGGCAATACATGTGACTCCCACCCAAGGTATGGGAAAAAAAAATATTTTCTCCAAATTAATATAATTATCCCTACACCACATAATATCATACCTTCTACACTTACTACTCATTTCACACCATATTTTTATACATAGATTTCTATTTTAGATGCTCAAACCCTTGGGTAAACAATTATTGATCTATAGGATATGGTTTTACAAGTACAAACAAAATCTTCTAGAGTAGGCCATACCAATGACTCTCATGTGTTATTACATAATCCAATGTCTCTTGAGATCTTAGCTTATCTATTACCAAACATTTTGTGTGACCTAATCTTACGCTGTATGATGGTAAAGGTGATTTAGAACAACATATATGATTCTTTCATGCGACATGTTTGAACTATACATCCAATGATAAGTTATTGACTAATTTGTTTCCATGGATTCTCAAGGACTCACCTTGCATTGGTTTTGTGATCTTTTATTCCAATTAGTTTAGGATTTCAATCCTTTGGACAATCAATTGTTATCACACTTTTAAATCAACATTACTAAAAAGTTATCTTGTGCTCAAATTGCAAAACTTAGACACAAATCTAATGAGTCTATTAGTGATTATGTGATACATTAAAATACAATTACTTTATAAATTAATAAATTCAATGGATAATTATCAATTAAAATATATATGCAAGCAAATATTTCTTTTTCCTCCTTATGAATCTATTGTGTTCAAGTGATTTCAATATTTAGATGACTTATGTCACACAGTTAAAGGTAGCGAAGTTAAAATTATTGCAATGAATAAGCTAAAGTATGGGTCAAAACTCCAACCAATTATGGTGAAAATTTTATAAATAAACAAAATTTCAAATCAAAGGTGAGTGATAGTAATAATTACACATAAACAATATTTAACATAATTTCATGCCCAACTAATTGCCTTGTTTTCTCAACTCCTCCAAGGAGGAAATTTTCATACTTACCATTACTTCCTCACAAGGTATTACATAGGTTTATTGACTGCATCCTTATACCTCTACCTCCCCAAAATTAAGTTGATATTGTAAGCCTTAATATAAGGAGTTAAACAATGATGCATATTGTGATTATCAAATATTTTAATGACATTCAACTAATAGATGCATCAATTTATAACATAACATACAAGATTTAATAGATGAAAATACATTTATATTAATGCATGTACATATGATTCAAAGGTACATCCTAATGCACATGCTAAGTTGAAAATATTTTTAGACCCCTTTCTTAATCATGTAGGACAAGAGACTAGTACTAAAGCTAAGTGCATATGAATTACAATACACATCATCCTTTTAATTTGTATAATTATATAACTAAGGAAGCAAATCCTCTAGGTGGTATTATTAGAAAAATTTAAACTATAAAGACACAGACTTACTGTCACATTTGATGAAAATGAGTTTGTTGACAATGAGCATTTTGATGAGCTATTTTTTGTAAGAAAATACATTTATTCTAAGCCTATACATAGTGTAATGATATATAATGGTTCAAGTGAATATATTTTCACCATGAAATGCCTTATTAGTATTGGATATACACAAGCAAATTTTATGGATACAACTAAGATGGTGTTAGAGGTACAATCACTAGGGGGTGAATCAATGAGCCCAGATAATCCAATTTCAATTAAACCCTTAATCATTCAATACATACATTCATGAGGCATACATCATTCATATCAATGAACAAGAAATACAATATAAGATCAAGCACATAACACATGACATATGTGGGAAACCCTCTTGGGGAATAAAACCCACTAGGACCTACAATTGGACTATTGTCTTATAATATACCAGATACAACTGATCAAATAACTATGATCCCTTATTTTAGTGAGACTACAATCCCACAAGGAGATACCACACCTATCTAGCTAAGCTACCACAAAAACTAGACCTTTAGCAAGTTTCACCTTGTAAGGAGGCTGCTACCCCTTAGATGTTGAGCTGCCACAACAACACATATAAACATAACATCTTTTCAACACTAATTTCCTACCAATTTGATGGAGATACAAAATATATCAACTCTCTTCAACTCTACCCAATCAATGCATCCAAATCCACCTTTTGGACCACTCTACAATTCTCAGAAACAACTCTATCACCACAACACTCCTTGTTGGTTAAATCATATTACATACTTGATCCAACACACAAAGATCAATTAGGACACATGACATATCCCAACTATCCCCACTCTTCAACCCTTCACTCACATTCACTTCAACATACCTACAAAAACTCTATCATAACAACAAAAACATGAACAGATGGTCATACACAAAGACCACACTCTAATCTACCTCTTAGATCAACCACCAAGTTCATAAAGTATTCACCTTGCCTCCATTCAAAATATACTCTCTCAAACAACCTCTTGGGTAACTTGATCATTCTGCCTCCTCTAGGCTCATTAGGTCTACTAACATGTATGTCCTAATAACCAACTTAATCATAAATCATGTCTAATCCTCTTCACTATCTATTGGTCCTCACTAGCCTATACCTTCTCTTTCAAAGGTTCTTACCTTCACTTGGGCCCACATCCGTACAACCCTCAAAGTCTAGAAACCATCATCTTTGGTTCCACTATTTATAGAGCATACTTGATTAAAAAACACCTTGGTCAGCCATTAGGCATGCCTTAACCCTTAAGGCAAATATCTCAACATGACATATCTCAATACAATCTTCATAGGTCGGCCATAACATCTATGGGTCACCCTTAAGAAGCTACACCTTTTAATAAGGCCCTTGTAGCTCTTATATGTCTCATGGAGACCTAGTCACCCATTAGCACTTTATCAAATAAAATAAGAACATAAGACCACTTTCAAATACATTTATCCACTCCTTATGTCTCCTTTGACATATTCAAATGATCATAGTCATCTTTTCTCATCTATGCATATGCTCAAACAACTCAAACACTGACCTAGTACATATGAACATTATGAACAAACACACAGTCAACTTATTAACTTATATTCATACAAAATATCAATTATTCAAACCTCAAAACACCATATATAGCATCCTCATGGATTATAAAAAACTTCCAAATATCTAAGTCATCATGGGACATCGAAACAACATTAACACAAGCTCAAACATCCTTCTCAAGCCACTTGCAAAGCACAGTCAAACACACAGTCATATTTGGAGCACCATAATTTTGACTATACAAATATTCATACCACTTAAATAGGTTCAATGGATGTGCCATGGAGTTATATTCATATTTTATTTATACTTCATCAAGAAATTCATCTTGGATCAAAAGTTATGGATGAAATATAGAGCACTGGTTTTTTCCTTTGTTAAATTCAAATATTCAAATACCAACGATCACAGTTAAAACTCGACCACTCACCTTCATTTCATGCTCTCACTTATCTTATCTAATCACACACCATTAATATTCTTATAATTTTCTTGCTCTCTAAATTCTATATGGGTAATTAAACATTGAACATGTTGACCACTTTGACTTACCACACACCATAAATCTTCAACTGTACGATCACATGCTCACCATTGATATTTATAATTTACCTTTTCTCAGTCATTAAAAAACATGCACTTCTTTCCATCTCACTACTTCCTAACATCTTGGATCAAACACACTCTATCAATCTCCTTAAAACTTGCTTGAACTTTACCTCTTAAAAAAATGACTATGGGGACCCTTAGAATCTGTCTAAGAAGCCAAATTTGAGCCTTAATAACATTTTTTGTGCTTTGATGCATGATATAAATTTAGACCATATTATCTATCCACATAGGATAATATATCCACATAAAAATATGCTCCTACGCCATCATCAACATGCTCACTCAGAATTTTCTTTCACAGAGCCAACTATGCCTAGAACTACCTAGAAGGCCAACTTTGCTCATGCATATCTTTTGACATGCTTCATCACATGATCTAAAATTTAGCACAAATAAATGAGGCTAAAAAATAAACAAACCCATATGATCACCTTTTCTTTAAATTTCCACACATGTGAGATATTCTACCATCAAAATGTTTACTTGGTTCTTCTTTCCACATTGCAAATTTAGTTAAGTATGGAAAAACACAGTCAAACTACCTAAGAGCCCAAATTTGTACATGCATATATTTTTTTGTGCTTAGTCACATGATCTAAGAATTAATTCATAGAAACTAAGCACAAAAATGAATAAACCCATATGATTATTTTATCCTGACACCTCCACTCATGTGATGTTGACCTCATCAACATGCTTACTCAGCTATGTTTGAGCCCTTTTGCAAATTCAGATAAGTATGGGAACATAGTGAATTCTATTTGAGTAGCCAAATTTTCACCCTCATATCTTCAATCATACTTTATCACATGACTTGAGATCTAGAGCATAATAAATAAGGACTAATGTGATCAAAACCATATGACCAACTCCCCTTGACTCACTCCCACATAGAAATGGTGACATCATCAAACTACCTACTCAAATTTTTTGCCATTGGACACAAAGTATCTAGATGAAAACTATGGATAACTAGATGAATTTCACTTATGCACACGAGAAATTAAATCATACAAAACATCTTAGGTACCACTTTCATATCCTCAAATCACTATACTCATCCCTGAGCATCTCTAACCATGTCAAAGCTGAAGATCAACCAATCATACTAGGACAAGCACATTGCACACTTTGTCATTGTCACTTAAACTATCAAGGCACTTCATCCACTCATCAGGACACATCTATGACATCACTATTATGTCATCATGACAAATCTCTAACAATATCCCCCTTTATCATTGATGTTAATATCCATCATATATAGCAATATACAATTCACCTTCTCTCTCTTCAATCACTCCCACAATAGGAACTTTCTACCCCTTTGACACAATGACAAAGTAGGCACCAACTTATCTTGATGACCTAAAAATACCATAAATAGGAAAGTACCATCTTATAAATATGATACAAACTCCCCCTTACCTTGAGCCTACCTCTTCTTGCCTTGAAAATTTCCTCTTGCTCTATGCCAACACTCTCTTCAACCAATGAAGAAAGAACACACAAAAACCGTTGGAATATGATGGAAATCACCAAAAAGCATCTAAAAGGGACTTCCCCTAATATCTCTAAGCCATTGCACCTTTTCATCACCTTTAGATCTCTACACACCATGAAGAACCACCACACATTCTTACTTACCTTCTCTCTCAAGCTACCATAAGGACCACCAACAGAACTTCATGATACTCACCAAATAGGAAACATGATCTCAAAAAATGAGGAAACTGAGAGTAGACAAAAATATATTAAATTGGCACAAGCATACCTTTAGACCACAAAATCCCCTAGAGCACATCACAAAGAAGTTTATAGACCTTTCTGAGCACCAAAATCTTCTTGACATTCCATCAATCTCATTAGGCCACTTGGAGACACTCATTTTGATCTTGTATTATAGCTCATTCATGAATCTCTAGAATAAGCTCATGATTTTGTTGCTCCTCCTTAACCAAAGACCTTATCTAATTGGCATTATCATCTTGAACACACAAAATTTATTCTCCACACCTTCTTTCTCAGATTCAACTACTCAGTCCTCTGATCTTACCACCTAACCAATTATAATGATCCCCTTAACTTCATGTTTCATTAGGAACATGACATATTCAACAAGTATTCAATTACTATCCAATCATAGTCAATATTCATATAGAGATACCTCATCTTCAGAACACTATGAATTTCCATGGCAAACACAATTGTTCAACAATCTTTTAACAGGCTTAGCAAGATCTAGGATAAAAACCTAGAAGAGAGGCCTTTAACTTATAGGCTCACCTAGCATCTACCACAAACTGATATACAAATAGATATTTGAAAATCACCTTTATACTAGAGCATCCAAACCATAATAAAAAAGACAACTCTTGCTCAAGATAGGACCATTGAGATTCTTCATAAGCTTCTTTTCTCCACAAAAGACATATAAAAAGAATGCACAAATAAACCTTATTTTCATACCTTCTCATCAAACAATATCTGACAACCATCGAGTTTCCTCTGACTAACAAGTGTCTTCTTGAATCCTAGCTAGAGACACCCCTTTGACATAGAGAGAGTAAAATTCCTAAAACCCTGATGAGTCCCATATCTCCATAATCTCATTAGACTTGTAGTTTTGCTTGACTTTAACTAAATCCTTCACTTCATTCTTTTCTTCAGATTTGTCAATAAATGCTATGAATAAAAACTCTTGACTCTCCTTCATCTCTGATTCTTTTCCCACCTTGGAAAATAAACCATCAAGACTCTTGGACTCAATAGAGTTAGTCTCCTTAGTCTTTACTACCTCAGGTCTCCATACCAAAGTTTGACTCTTCTTGTCTTATGCAACCATCTTACCTAATTGATCCTTGAGCTTATCTTGATTTTCAACATAGCCTTCTAGAGAAACTTCCTTATCAACCTTATGACTAGAAGAATTGGAAATGATTACCTCTAGTTTCCATACCTGAGTTTGTCCTTTCTCAAACCTTCTAGGATCTCTATATCCTTTGACATACCTTGAAGACCTCTTAAAACTTTTTGGATAGAATCTAGCAATATGTCCACTCTTATGACAACTAAAACAAATAACATCATTTGTATCTTTTGACATATTTTAATTATGATTAATCTTTGGACAAAAACTCCTTCTATCATATCTCCATGAATGTCCATACTTGAATGAATTCATTATATAGTCCTTAGCTCTATGACCATACATACTACATGTATAACAATTACCATGCAATAAACTAACGTACCTTGAAACATTTAGTTTTCTAACAGACCTTCTTGCATTGCTTTCAAATCTTGCATTATCCTTGACATACTCAAGATTTTGATGCTTCTTTTTGAGATTATCCAACTTGACTACAACAATCTCATACTCAACCATAAATAAACCTAGCTTGGTTTCCAATTGAATTTTCTCATCTTCTTTAGCTCTTATACTTGAAATTATAGCCATTAACTGACCTCTGAGAACTTGGGTAGTCTCCTTATCACTCTTAACTTCTTTAACCATGTCATAATTTATTCTACATGGTTTATCTATCAAACTTATCTCAATAGAAATGACTTGTGCTTCAAGACCTTTGATCATATTTTTCATCTTATGATTCTTCTTCTTTTTCTCCTTTAGTTCACCAAGTGCACTCATGAGCTCAGCTTCTAGATCAACTTCATCTTCCTTGATGTCATATTCTCTACTATTATGGTAAGCTTCTTTATCAAATAGGATGTCCTTTTCTTTTATACACAAACTTGTCTTGGTATCTACTAGCTAAACCTTGAGATCTTTGATAACATTCTCATCCTCTTTGGCATCTTTCTTCAAAGTACATATTTATTCTTCAAATGCCTTGTTCACAACTTTTCACTGTTGATTTTATTTCTTCAACTTCTTAGCCATTTTTATACCTACTGAGGATTACCTTCAATAATTTAGGCTTCCTCCAAAGGACCTGATCTAATACCAATTGTTAGAGGTACAATCGCTGAGAGGGGAGGTTGAATCAGTGAGCCTAAATAATCCAATTTCAATTCCAATTCCTTCAAATCCTGAATCATTCATAAAAATAAACAAGAAATACAATACAAGATCAAACACATAACATACGTGGGAAACCCTCTTGGGAAAAAAACCCACTAGAACTTGCAATTAGACTATTGTCCTACAATAACAAGATCCAATTTCGACCAACTTCAAGTGATCAAGGAACTATGATCCCTTATTTTAGTGAGACTGTAATCCTCCAAGAAATTACCACACCTATATAGCTAAGTTGCCATAACAATTAGACATTGATCAAGTTTTACCTTGCAAGGAGGTTGTTACCCCATTAGATTCTAAGCTTCCATAATAACACTTATGAATATAACATTTCCTCAACACTGATTGCCTTCTAATCTAATGGAGATATAAAGTATATAAACTCTCTTCAAATCTGCACACCCAATACATCCAAAGCCACATTTATATCAATCTACACCTATCAACAACAACTCTATCACCACAACACTCCCTATTAGTTAAAACACATTACATACTTGATCCAACATACAAAGATTAATTAAGACACTTTACATATCCCAACTATCCCCACTCTTCAACCCTTCACTCACACTCACTTCAACATACCTATAATAACTCTATCATAATAACATCAACATGACTAGATGGTCATAAAAATATACCACACTCTAATATACCTTTTATATCAACCACAAAACTCATATAGTCTTCACCTTGCCTTATTTCACAATATACTCTCTCAAACAGCCTCTTGAACAACTTGCTCATTCTGCCTCCTCTAGGCTCATTAGGTCCACTGACCTGTATGTCCTCCTGAAAAACTTAATAAAAAAAACATGTTTAATCCTCTTCACTTTCTTATGGTCCTCAATGACCTGTACCTTCTATTTGAAAGGTTCTTACCTTCACTTGGCTCTACATCTATACAACCCTCAAAGTCTCACACAAAGTCTAGAAACCATCATCTTTGGTTCCACTATTTATAGAACATAGTTGATAAATAACACCTTTTTTGGCCATTAGTCATGACGTAACACTTACAACAACTATCTCATCAAGACATATCTCAATACAATCTTCATAGGTCAACCATAGCATCTATGGGTCACCCTTAAGAAGCTACACCTTTTAATAAAGCCCCTGTAGCTCTTATAGGTCTCATGGAGACCTATTTATCCATTAGCACTTAATAAAACAAAAAAATAACATGGGACCACTATAAAATATGTGGATCCATTCCTTATGTCCCCTTTGAAATCCTCAAATGATCATAGTCATCTTTGCTCACATCTACATATGCTCAAACAACTCAAACACTGACCTGGTGCACAGGAACATTATGAACAAACACATAATCAACTTCTTAACCTTTATTCATAAAAAAAATTTTGGTAAAACCTCCAAATACCATATATATCATCCTCATATAGTTTAAAACACTCCTAATATCTAATTTATTATGAGACATCGAAACAACATCAACACAAGCTCAAACATCCTTCTCGAGTCACTTATATAGCACAATCGAATACATAGTCATCTTTGGAGCACCATAATTTTTAATATTAAAAAATTAAAACCACCTAACTAGGTTTAATGGATGTGCTATGGATTTTTATTCATCTTTTATTTTTACTTCATTAATAAATTCATCCTGGATCAAAAGTTATGGATGAAATACAAAGAACTATTTTTTCCTTTGTTAAATTCAAATATTAAAATGGCAATGGTCATAGTTAAACCTTGACCACTCACCTTCATCTTGTGCTCTCACTTAGCTTAGCCAATCATGCAACATTGATCTTTTTAGAAGGTGCTCACTCTTTAACTACTATGTGGGTCATCAAACATCAAACATGTTGACCAATTTGACTTACCACGCACTGTAGATCTTCAACTATATGATCACACACTCACCATTGATATTTATCCTTTACCTTTGCTCAGTCATTAAACAATGTGTAGTTCTTGCCATCTCACTGTTTCCTAACATCTTAGAGCAAATGTGCTCTTTTGATCTCCTTAAGACTTACTCTAACTTTACCTCTTGTAAAATTGACTATGGGGACCCTTACAATCTATTTGAGAAGCCAACTTTGAGACTTAATAAATTTTTCTACGCTTCAATGCATGATCTCATATTTGGACCATATGATCTCCCCACATAGGAAAATCTATCAATATAACAATTTGATTTGAAAACCCACACACATGTAAGATATGCCATCATTAACAAGCTCATTCAAAATTTTCTTCCACAGAGCCAACAATTGTTGGAACTACTTGGAAGGCCAACTTTGCTCATGCATATCTTTTGACGCACTTCATCGCATGATCTGAAATTTAGTGCAAATAAACTAGTCTCAAAAATTTAAAAAAACCATATGATCACCTTATCTTGAAATATCCACACATTTGATATATGCTACCATCAAAATGCTTACTCAGCTCTTCTTACCTCATAGCAAATTTGGCTAAATATGGGAAAACATAGTAAAACTACTTGGGAGCCCAACTTTGCACATGCATATATATTTTCATGCTTAATCGCATGATCTAAGAATTAACATATAGAAACTAGGCACAAAAATGAATAAACTCATATGATCATTTTATCCTGACACCTCCATTCGTGTGAATGCTGACCTCATCAACATGCTTAATCAAAAATGCTTGGGCCCTTTTACAAATTTAGCTAAGTATGAGAACATAGTGAATTATTTTTTAGTAGCCAACTTTACACCCTCATATCTTCAATCACACTTCATCACATTATTTTAGATCTAGTGTATAAAAACTAGGCCATAATGTGATCACAACCAAATGACCAACTCCCCTTGACTCATTCCCATGTGGCAATGGTGACATCATCAAACTACCTACTAAAAAAAAATTCCACTAGACCCAAAGTGTCTATATGAAAACTATGGACAGCCAGATGAATTCTAGTTATGTACATAAGTGCTCAAAGCATAGAAAACATCTTAGGGACTACTTGTACATCCTCAAATCACCATACTCATCCCTAAGCATCTCTAACCACGTCAAAGCTAAAGATCAACCAATCATACTTCAAGCATACTAGGACAAGCACATTGCACACTTTATCATTGTCACTTAGACTATCAAAGCACTTCATCCACTCACCAGGACACCTCCATGACATCATCATGACAAATCTCTAATACATGGTTAAAGGATGTGATGGAAATAAATAGAAACTTATTGGGAGGATTGTAATACCACTTCAAGTGGGTCCTACCATAATTTCTAACTTATTCTTAGTTTTACAAAATACATGGGAATTTGAAATGTTTTGAGGACATCCTTTTAAACATAATGTGTGTGGTTACATCTTCATAACACATATACGTGAAAAATATAAATGGTAATATGGTGGTTAAAGTTTCAAATATTCTATATGAATATCCTCTCTAGAAGGATATTATTCCTTCACCACCCCCACCATAATTATAGTTAGTTTAGTAAATTTATAATATTCATTGTAATCATATTACTCAAAAGAATATATTATATTTTCCTAGAAAACTAGTACTACAAAGTCCATTAAAACATGATTTATTATATGAGGTAAAAGTGGATTTTAGAAATAGGCTAAATGCTTATTCATCCTTAGAAAAAATAATATGAAAATAAAATCCAAAAAAAAATAAATACAAGAAAGGGCAATCTATAGGTCATTGCTAAGAGAACACAAATGACTAATTTAAAAAATACAAACTACAAAATACTAACAACAAAATACTAAGGTGAAGCAAATTAATTTATATTTGTTACCTTTTGAGTCACCCTTATTCTTTTTTTTCGTAAAGTTTCCTTAACAAGAGTCGACTTATCATTTTCCCCTTATTGGTCATATCTTTGTTTATTAAGTTGGCTCTTTATTTTTAAAAGTTCACCCACATATCATATTTTATGAATAAAATTTATAAATAATTGAACCTTTGAACTTGAACTCATTCTCAAAATTCTAAGAGTTTAATGATTCAATCGGTTCAACGATTCAATGTTTTTCAAAATGAATTGTTTGTCCCTTTGTGTATTTCAATTATGTCTTTAAACCTTCTGGTTGAATTTGAACCCTTTTTCAAGGTTCAAGGTTTCAATGGTTCAATCGGTTCACTGTTTCAAAGTTCAAAGTTTCTTGAAAACTCGTGTGACTATTGGTTGATCTGTGTAGTTCATCTCGTATCTTTGAACCTTAGAGTTGAACCACATTCCAAAAATTCAATGGTTCAAGGGTTCAATGACTATACTCTCATCTCGCCCTGAGGATTTTTCTAAGTCAAAATTAGCGAGAGATTTAGATGAAAATATATCCAAAACTCATTATGAAGCATAAATTTTTAACTTTTCATGAGGTTATGGATAATCATTATTCATCAAGGTCACTCGTGAAGAATGCTTGCCATTAATGTCTATGTCATAGTTCATGTCTTACAAGATTTTTTAGCACGTATTATTTTAGTTAATAATTATTTGACCTAATTAATATCTGTATCAAGAGAGAACATGCCAAATTTAGCAAAAAAACATACTGGTTGATGCAAATGGGAAACAACACGGAGGTATAAGATTTTTTTAATCCAATTTCATAGTTATTTCAGATACATTGAAGGTGAGTTCTACTCTTCTTGTAAGATATTTCCATTTCTTAATTGAAAATAAAAATCCTTTTGAGTTTCTAACATTATTTAATAAGTTCGAAGCATTCTTTTTCATTATATCCTCTAATTTGTAGCTATGAAGTTGACTTGTCTTTGTTATGAGCATGGTTCTAGTCTCATCTACTCTCTCCCTAAATTAGGGGATCCCTCTTTGGTTCAATATGACTTAGAATATTTTAGGGAGAGGGTTAAAGAGCATGTACCAAATCCTATGATGAAGAAGATAGTAGAAAGTGGTTTGATCAAAGCTATGGCCTTCCCCATGGTTGTATAGTGCCCTGAATTAGTTATAGAGTGCATGAATAGATATGAGCCCCAAAATAGGTGCATCAAAACTACAGATGGTAATGTGTTACTTCATGTCGATAGACAAACCTTAATGTTTGTGATGAGAATTCCACCCAAAGAACCCCATTCTGATCTCAATATTACTTCTTCCTATGGGCATTTCTAATTAAAGAAAATGAATTACAAGAGCATGATCACAAGGAATTGGTTATTGAAATTCTAAAAAGGGGGTTCAAGACTGCCCAGACCATTGACAAGAAATCACATGATTGAGGAGGTAAAAGATATTATGGTATTACTGCACAGGTTGAAGGGTAACTCCCAGGCATATTATTGGGAAGATTGGATGTATTTCTTCATCCAGGTGATCTTCCAAGGGGAAAAATATTTGGATGGCCAAAATTATAGCTGAGTGTTTGCATTTGAGTCTCAACAATTATTTAGGAAGTAAATATTTTTGTATGTCTTCATAACTTTTCTATTGTGTAGCATCTATGAGACAGTGGTTAGGGCTACCTCATGCACCCTTGGTCAAAAACATCAAAATTTATGACTATTATTCACAATTATAAATGTATAATTGTTATGAGAATTACAGGAGGGTTAATGATGTTTTTACTGGAAGAATGACTTATGAATTGGTAGGCAATATAAGTAATCTAATGTATGATGAATCAATGCAGTTGATCAGTATCTATGGTAGCTTCTTTATCTAGTTCCCCAAATTTACTTATATTAGAGTTGGGGGTTTTGTCGGTGATCCTGTGAAGTTACCTAGGTACATTTTTGATCATTTTGTATTGATAGAAGTCTGTAAACAGTTAGCCCATGTGGATAATAAGTTATCAAATAAGAAGGTATCTCATATCTCTTTTCCCATTAAACTAAAAGATTATTCTTGTCAGTTATTTTCTGACACTTTAAATTTAGAAGTAGATCTTAAAAAATTCAATTTTTAGTACTTCACTACTAGATCCCAATGTGACATCAAAGTCTTTGCTAGGGATAACTTGGATTTTGGAATAGGGTTTTCATATATCCCTCAAATAGAAGATTATTGGGAAGATTGTTCAAATGAATTTGAGGTCAGAAAGAGACTTTGGTGTAGATTCTCCTTGGGGCAAATAGTCACCCTCAATTTAAATATGAACATTTTTAGAATAATTGACAATGATGAACAACTTATTGATCCTTAATTTGAAAAAATAAAATAATTACCTATCCCAAAAAATGATTGGGATAAAGATGAAGAGGATTGAACTGAGGTCAGAACTCTCATAGTAATAAAGAGAACTGAGAAATGATTAAGGGAATGTAAGCTAGAATAAGTTCAAAATAAAGGTTCCCTATAATGTGCATCAATGGTTGAACCACCATCCTCAATAAGCTCTCCTAATCAGCTTATTGCTATCTATGATGAAGGTAATTCCAAGCCTAAAACTAGAAGGGGTCCTATCATTAGAGAATCCAATAAAACCCTCACAACTATTCTCCCCCCTCGTGCCATTAGATCAAAAACTAAAAGCAAGAGGAAGAAGAATTTTTTTGAGAGAATAGTTGTAAACTTGAATTCTAAAGAAGATTCAGGAGAAGAAATAGGTGATAAAGAGTCTGATTCATCAATGGCAGAGGAGGTTAGTACAAAACAGTAGATAAAGGTTGATTTAGAGTCTCCTAACCTAATGGTGATTTCAGATATGCCTCTTGATTAGTTAAATCCTGGTAACGAATTACTGATCTCTGCACCCAAATGGCTGGAAAGTTTGATCAGTGACAAAATAAAAATAGTTCCATTTTCATTGACATTGGAGGACATGGTTAGTAAGTTCCTAGGGAAAACTCCTAAATATAAGAAGCTAAAAACAACATCCAAGGTAGATGTCGACCCTAACACAAGGAACTAGAGTGCAGTAATAGCCTGGCTAATAACTAATGAGAAAGTTCAAGATCCTATGGTTCAGTATTTTACAGTTGAAAAGATAGATCTTTGGAATACATCACATGTCGTAGATGTGCATCACCTTGAAGCATCCACCAAAAGGATAGTAAGCTGAACCTAGAAAGATGAGAAAGATAAAAGGGAGTTGAAATAGACCTTGTGGTTAATGACAGAGTATATTGACACCATTCATAACCCAAATCTATAACCTATAGCCCAACTGCCCCCATCTTTTGATCCAAAATTGCTAGTCAATCAAAAGATGATAGACCAGATACACAAAAAAAATGGTTGCCAAGGTATTTGATGACTTGTTGGATGGCGTCATTCAAAAAGGTACATAATACATTTATGAACTGAAGAATATATATGATCAAACCTTAGCTATCATTGAAGACTTAAAAACATAGAATACTTCATGGATAAAAGATGAAAGTAAATAGATGAATGTGATGAACCAAATTGATGAAGTACACAAGTATGGGATAGCAAAGTTTTTGTTAGAAAATAATTTCATAGGTTTGGATGAAGATGTACTATATGTAAGTAATGAAAACATTGAATGGAAGAATTCACTATCCCGACAAGGGTGAATTGAACTCACAAAAATGATCAAAGAAATAACTGAATTCACTCAATCATTACAACATGATCTACATTGTATTGATGTAAAATACATAAAGGATGATGGAAAAAAAAAGGACATTGATACTATGATTCAATATTTCAAGAAAAATATCAGCTTCATTAAATAAAGTGACAACTTATTAGCTAAAAATATCTCTCGAAA
This sequence comes from Torreya grandis, assembly GCA_037957365.1. Classification (NCBI taxonomy): domain Eukaryota; kingdom Viridiplantae; phylum Streptophyta; class Pinopsida; order Cupressales; family Taxaceae; genus Torreya; species Torreya grandis. The sequence continues at coordinate 1,403,321 of JARHVA010000155.1, read as the reverse complement.
GGTGGAGTCACTTCTTTATCTCTACCTCAACACACTCCCAGAGCATGCAGAGAAGATGGGAAAATTTTTGAGGGAGAAAGACATCTAGAAGTCAAGGGTAAAACATATCAGTATTCCCAATTTCATGAAAATCCATGAGTTTATTACAACATTTCAGGAGTGGAAGGCTCAACGTGCTTCACCAATCGAACAAAATAAATCTAGAGATTATAATCCATCACCTCAGCCATGATCTTAATTGCATAATCTTTTATTCAGTTTTCATTTAGTTTTCTATTTAAACTTGGTTTTTAAGTGAGTTTTTAAAAACTAAAATCCCATATGGGTCAAAGTTACTTTGACTCTAGGTTTGGTTTAAAAGATCGGATAATTAGGGAAACTATATGTGTGTGTGTGTGTGTGTGTGTGTGTTTTTAATTTTTGAAACAAAGAAAGGGAGGAAAAAGGAGACAAGAATTTTTAAAGCTAAACTGCTATTGTTTCAAAATATATATGATGTTTGTCTAAAATATTTTTCATCTGTGAATGAAAAGAAGAAATAATTACTGCATACTTAGATTTGTGCATTTGAGTATTTGAAATTGGGTTTTCTATGTGAAATCTTCTTTCATATGGTAATTAGTTTTTCATAAGACAACTCATTATATGTGTTCTATCATTTATTGATTCAAAAATATTTACATGTTTATATGTGGTCATTATTGAAGATGGAATCTATGTATTCTATTACCAAATGATGATATAAAATCTCGCATTCATAGCATGATGATGTATGGATGCTAATTTGCCATTAAACACTTTCTGGGTAAAAGTGTATCTAAATATTTAGAATAATTCTAATTCATTGAATATTTTAAAGGGAGCTGTACCTTAATTTAGAGGGGAACTAAAACTGATAGTTCACCCATTTGTTGATTAACTTATTTTTTTGAAATAAAAAGGGTATAGAGTTAGAATAATTAGGACAAATCTATTAGCCAGCAATTTTTGGTGACTCTGTTGGGGATCGAACATTCTTTGTTGAAATATTAGTTGCCTTAATATGAATCAATAATGGTGGTTCCAAATGAAAATATAATTCTTGTTCTACAACCTAATCTTGGTTTTCAAGATGAGCAGGAAGATATAATTGGTCAGTTAAATACCCTTGCTTGGCACTCTTGTCAGAATATTGATGATTATAGAAGAGCAAGTAGAGTATTAGAAAAAGAAGAAGATTTGGATAATAATTTGAGATTGTTGTTACTCAGGAAAAGGAGGAGACAAGCAAAAAATTCAACCTAGAAACTAATAATTGCCTATCTAATCACAAAATTATAAGCTGGATTCTAGAAGTTACATAAGATCTTTGAGAAGAGAGGGAGTTGAGGATCCTACTTTTCAAACATTGTAAAGCCTAAATTTTATTTATATTACTACCCATGTTAGAAAATATAGACGTAGACCTCCTATCCCTCATAAACCCTCTACATCCTCTGTCTGTCAAGCTTGAACTCTTTTTGGTACTATCTTTCCTTCTACCATAAATTTTCTTCCAATGGCCCAACCTTAGGGAGCAGTTATAGGACCTCTAAATTTAGGCGCCAACCTAAATCCTTTGCCTAAAAATGCAAGGGAAAACTTGCCTAAGTTTAATGGAGATGGGAGACAATCACCAGAGGAACATTTGAGTGCCTTTATAGCAACATGTGGTGTGTTAGGCATGCAATATCAAGATGTATCCATAAGAATTTTTATGGAAACTCTAACTAATATTGTAGCATAATGGTTTTATTATTTAGCTGACTCTTCAATTAAAAACTAAAATGATATGAAATCTGCAGTTAAAAATAGGTTCAAGAGTGCTAAAGATGAGCCTTCCCTTCTTGCTCAGTTAACTAAACTCAAGAAAGAAGTACATTAGCCTATGAGGGAATTTATAGCCAAATTCAATAAAATAGTGCACAAAATCCCAACTGCTAAAAGACTGACTGTTGAGAATCAGAAATGTTTCTTTATTAATGCTATGCCTCTTGATATTAGATTTCATCTTAGAAGAGATGTAATTGCTGACTTGGAAGCTGTTCAAACCTTGGTGGTTGGTTTAGAAGATGATCTTATTATGGCTGGAAAATGGAAGAAAGAAGTCCAAATACCTAATGCTCATCCTTCATCCTCTACAGATCCTATGGTCTAAAGATTGGTGAAGGATATGATTGCCCTGAAAAGGAAAATGCCTAAGGTTAATATCCCATTTCAAAAATCATATCAAGATATCAATAGAAAAAATCTTAATCAACAGATGAATACTGGTAAGACATTACCACTCACATCAACAAAACCAAAGTTAGCTATTGAAGCTCCTCTTACGAGAGGGAATATGTGTGCCTTTCATTTGACTACTAATCATGATGAGAATTCATGTCTGGAGATGCTTAGATATGCTCAAATGGTTGCTACCAAAGATGTATTGGGAGAGGCTACCGAAGAAGAAAAGAACTCTGAGGAACTTGGAAACTCTAAAATACACTTCCTAGAATATGAATCAGATTCAGAAAGAGGAGGTGAAATATTAGTTATTCTCAAAGATTCTTCATGTGTTGTCCTCACCAGAAATCAGAAGAATTTGAGATTTTTTAATACTCAAGATGTGTCTATTAAAGGTAAGGAACCTTTTACTAGAACCTCTGATGTTAATCTAAAGACTCAAGAAAATAAATTGTTACATGGAAATGATCATGAGACTTATTTTAATATTTTATAATTTTATAAATCTATAAAGATTCAAATATCCCCTATTGAATACCTCAGGTTGAAACCCAAATAACTTGATAAATTAGTTAAATATGTCAAAAATGGCCCTATACAAGTTGAACCTGAGAGTCAATTAAATGTTAATACTGAGTTTCCCATTGCCCAATTATTTGATTCTCCACTTGAATCACCCATGCATACTCCTAGAATGACCCTCAATTCATCTGATGATACTTCTTATATGGTTGATATGAAACCCAACCCATTTTATGTCTCTTTGTTCATAAATGGTCATAAATTTAGTAATTGTATCATAAACTCAGGTGCTTCTAATAATATAATACCTTATTCTATAGCCAAAGCCTTAGGCTTATCCCTTATAAAAACATTTGGTAGGTGTTACTCCATGGATGGCAAACATATTTCTTTGCTCAAACAAATTAAAGATGCACGAGTCGCTCTTGTAGCCTATCTTGATAAAAAGGTGAAGTTGACTATCTTGGTAGCGGATATTCCTGCTAGTTATGGGATGTTGTTGAGTAGGAATTTTTGCAAAGATTTACATGGGCAGATTAAACTAGATTGGTTAGAAGTAACAATTCTAATGGGTAAGTAGAAAGTTAAGCTAGAACTTGAACCTAAATTCAAGTTTACTGTATACCCTTCTGATGATCCTAAGTCTCAGATTTTATTTGAAGAATGTAAATATGGTAACTATTTTCTCTCCTCTAAAGACTTGAAGTAAGAATATATCCAAAATCTCATTCATTTAGATGATCTATGGATCATGGAATTTGATAGCAATTGTGCTACCACTAGTTTAGGAGCAGGGGTTGTGTTGATGTCACTTGAAGGTGAAAATTTTCCTTACTCTTTCAAACTAGAATTTAAAAACACTAATAACACTATAGAACATGAGGCTTTATTGCTTGAGTTAATTGAAGCTAAAGGAAAGGGTGTAAAGATGCTCAAAGTAAGAGGAGATGCTGAATTAATTATTAAATAGGTGAGAGGCATTTTTTTAGTTAAAAATGAAAGATTGAGACATTACAGGAATAGAGTTTGGGATGAGATAGAAAATTTTGATGCCTTTTCTATTGAAGAAATTCTCAGAGATCTAAATACATGGGTAGATTCTCTAGCAGTGTCAGCTTCACTTCTCTTTCCACACCCTAATTTCAAAATAGATTCATATAGAATAGAACTAGTCTATCGTCCTAATGTCCCAGATAATACTGAAAGTTGGCAAGTGTTTGAGAATGATAAGCAGATCAAATTTTTTTTAGAGAATGTTGAGATGTTCCTGGGGACTTATTTTGAAGGTTCTAAAGCAGAATGTAAAGAATTCAGTCCTAATCTAGGGATCAATTCAAAAGATGATGTGTTTCAATTAAAGGGAAACAAAATCCTTGAAATATTGGTCTCTCTAGAACATTTTTTCACTCGACAAGATGAATATACAAAAAGCAAGCTTGTTCAAAATTTTGGTAAATTGGGCAACTATGAGAAAATAAACATAGGAAGTGAAACTGATCCTAAGTGGATTTTTATTGGTAGAGGTTGTTCACCAGAGGAGAGAAATAAATTGACTAATCTATTGATCAGGTATAATTATGTCTTTGCTTGGTGTTATGATGACCTCAAGGATTTTAGGCATGGGCAATTTCAGCATCATACTCTTTTGAAAATAAATGTAACCCCATTCAGGAAAAATCTAAGAAATTATAACCCAAAAGTTGTTGAGGCCATATTTAAGGAGATTGACAAGATGTTGAAAGCTAGGATTATTTATCCAATTCATCACTCCACCTAGGTGGCAAACATTGTTTCAGTATGCAAAAATAATGGAGAAATAAGAATCTGTGTTGATTTCAGGAACATGAACCAAACCAGTTTGAAGGATAATTATCCTTTACCTATGATGGATCACATCTTGCAAATATTTTTTAGGTCAGAAATGATGTCCATGATAGATAGATTCTCAAGCTATAATCAGATAAGTATAGTTGTAGTTGATCAACATAAAACTGCTCTTACTACACCCCAGGGAACTTTTGCTTATACCATATGCCTTTTGCTTTAATTAATGTTGTTTCAAATTTTTAACGAGTGATGGATTCATCCTTTAGAGATATAAAAGATAGAATTATTGTCATTTATCTTAATGATCTGAATGTTTTCTCAAAAAAATAGATCATCTGAAGGATCTAGAGATCATTTTACAAAGGTGTCAGAGTCATGGTATATCTCTTAACCCTAAGAAGTCAGTTTTATGTGTAATATAAGGTAAGTTATTGGGACACTTAGTTTCAAAGGATGGAATCAAGATTGATCCAAAAAGGGTTAAAGCAATACAATAGCTAAGTATTCCTTCAAATAAGATTGGAGTTAAGTCCTTTGGCTAGATCAACTTCCTCAAGAGGTTCATTCTTGATTTTGCTGAAATTATAAAACATATTGTGGGGATGATGAGTGAAAAGCAGGTTTTTTGATGGAACGAGAATGCTAAGAAAGCATTTGAAGATATTAAAGAATCAATTGCATAAACACCTACTCTAGTAAATCTTGATTTTTAAAAAGATTTTATTATTTATTGTTATGCTTCAGAACATACCATGTCTAGTATCTTGTTACAAAATAATGAATTGAATGTAGAAGCCCCAATAGCCTTTATGAGTGTTTCTCTCAAAAATCATGAACGTAGGTATTATTTAACTGAGAAACAAGCTTTCAATATGGTAAAGGCTATTAAACAATTTAGATATTACATTCTACACTCTCATTCAGTTATGTTTTTGCCTAGTTCAGTTGTAAAAAGCATTCTCACTCAACAAGATGTTGGGGTGAACAAAATAACAACATGGGTTGCTAAAATTAAAGAATATGACTCAGAGATTAGACCAACCAAATTGGTTAGAGGTCAAGGTCTGTGCAAATTGATTACTAAAAGTAAAAAATAAAAAGAAGGAGAACTCTCCACTGTCATGTTGGTATGTTTACAAGATCTATGGTTCCTAGATGTAGCACACTATATTACTTATGGAGACTATCCTAATCACCTATCTCCAAAGGAGAAAAGGAATCTGAAGTTAAAATCAGCAAAATATGTCATTTGGGATGATATTTTATATAAGAAGGGATTGGATGGAACTTTTTTGAGATGTGTGGATAAGGAACAACAACATAAGATTTTGGAAGTTTTTCACATTGAAGCCTATGATGGACACTTATCCTCTTCAATCACATCTTTCAAAATCCTTAGAAATTATTATTATTGGCCTGGTATGTTTAAGGATGCATACATATGGGTAGCCAACTATGAAAAGTGTAAAATGTTTTTAGGAAGGCCATAACTTGCAGTATTACCTCTGAGGCCTATTTTTATAGAATAACCTTTCAAATAATAGGGTTTAGACTTTATTGGGCCTCTTTCACCTCCTTGAAGTGCCAGACATACTCACATTTTAATGGCAACAAACTATTTTACAAAATGGGTTGAAGCAGTCCTTGTGAAGAGAATCTCTTCAGAAGTGGTGTGTAATTTCCTCAAATAAAATATACTGGTACATTTTGGTGTCCCTCAAAAACTTGTAGTAGATAATGCCACCAAATTTTCCTCAATTTAGCTTACTTATTTTTGCTATGAGCACATTATATCTCTATCTCACTCATCAGATTACTACCTTCAAGGGAATGGACAAGCTGAGTCCAGTAATAAAAATTTGATAACTATCATGAGGAAATTGGTGAGTGAAAATACCAAAGATTGGCATAAAATATTGTATGAAGCACTCTGGGTTGATAGGGTAACCCCAAAAAGAGCAATAGGAATGGCATCTTTTGAGCTAGTTTATGGAATAGGAGCACAGTTATCATTACCTCTGGACTTATCTACAACTAAATTACAAAATGTAATTGAAGATCAATACTTTCAATATTCCTTGGAGAAAAAAGTTATGTACTTAACTAAGATTCAGGAGGAAAGGAAGGACTTGAGTGATCAAATTACTGCTCACCAAGCCAGAGTCAAGAATATTTTTGATTAAAAAACTAGACCTAGAAAGTTCATGGAGGGAGATGAAGTATTGCTATGGGATAGAAGGAGAGAACCTAAAGGAGCACATGGAAAATTTGAATCACTTTGGAAAGGGCCTTTCAAAATTCATTAGGTTCTGGGTCCTAATTCTTTTAAATTAGAATATCTGGATGGAGCTATTTTACCCCTGTCATATAATGGATAGGATCTTAAGTTGTATCACCTGTGAAACAGGTGTCCCCTATTTTTTACATATCCTTTCCTTTGTTGTCGCATGTTGTGTTTTCCTTTCCCATTTTGGTTTATCTTGCTTCTTTTTTTCCATCTCTATGTTTTAGTTTCTATGTAACTAGATTTTCTGAGTTCTCTACATTTTGCCATAAAATGCAGTCCCCAATCAGAGCTTATGTTACCTTTTGAGTTTCCCTTATTCTTTTTTTTGTAAAGTTTACTTAACAAGAGTCAACTTATCATTTCCCCCTTATTGGTAATATCTTTGTTTATTAAGTTGGCTCTTTATTTTCAAAATTTCACTTGCCTATCATCTTTTATGAATGAAAATTTTAAAGAATTGAACCTTTGAACTTGAACTCATTCTCAACATTCTAAGAGTTCTATTAAGCATAGGATATATTGAGAGGGGGGGTGAATCAGTATATCATATATCTTATAAAACTTTCCATTAACCAAATTTCACTTAATCAAACATTCAAGATATGTAATAAAACTCAAACAATAAACACCACACAAGATAGAGAGAGACACTAGATATAACATGGAAACCCAATGTGGGAAAAACCACAGAGAACAATCTCAAGTATATGAATGAGCACAAACCCAAATAATATTCACAAGCCAAGCTTACAGGAGCACCATACCCCTTTGCCGAGCACCAACCTAGATACTATTCATGAGCACCAACCCACAGGAGCACCACACCCCTTTGTCGAGTACCAACATAGCTACTATTCATGAGTACCAACCCATAGGAGCACCAACCCCTTTGCCGAGCACCAACCCAACAACAATTCATGAGCACCAACCCACAGGAGCACCAACCCCTTTGTGTATACCACACACCTATCTCTCAATGTTTCTATCTCAACAAATGATAGATCAATACAACATCTCTTTCCTCTCTCTCACCTTTGCTCTTCTAAGCTAGATATAACAAATACAAATCATATTCATCTCTCACAATTTCTCTTCTAAGCTAGATATTACAATATCAAATGAACCTCTATCTCTCATATTACAAATGGCTTCTCAAGCCTTTATTTATAGCTTTCCAAATTACCTTTGGCCTTCCCCCTTTGTGACCCTTCAATCCTCATGGAAAATGCAACCAAACTTGTGTGACCCTTCATATTCAAGCCTTTGAAAAGTCATGTGGTGACCCTTCATGATCAAAAACATCCTTCCCACTTTTGTCATTATCTTTTGTGACTTTTCGTATTCCTCAAAGTGTCCCTTCATGAGAAATTGTGCCCTTACTCTTTTGTCTTCACTTGGTGACTCTTGGAATTCCCCAAGATAACTCTTCATGGGAAAATGCGTCCCATCCTTCTTTTATCTTTACCCCATGGCTCTTCGACTTCTCCATGGTCCCTTATTTTGTCTCATATGCAACCAAAAATATATTCATTAATATTAAATAAATATTAACTCATATTAGCTAATAAATATTATTACAAACAACATTAAATGCAATGGGGCCTTTATCACCAATAATGCTAGACCTTTGACATCAATGACAATATTTCCAAAAAGTTCAATGATTCAATCGGTTCAATGTTTCTCAAAATGAATTATTTATCCCTTTGTATATTTCAATTATGTCTTTGAACCTTTTGGTTGAACTTGAACCCTTTTTTGAGGTTCAAGGTTTCAACGGTTCAATCGGTTCACTGTTTCAAAGTTCAAACTTTCTTGAAAACTCATGTGACTATTGGTCGATCTATGTAGTTCATCTTTTATCTTTGAACCTTTGAGTTGAACCACATTCCAAAAGTTCAATGGTTCAATGGTTTAAGGGTTCAGTGACTATACTCTCATCTCGCCCTGAGGTTTTCTCTAAGTCAAAATTACCAAGAGATTTAGAGGAAAATATATCTAAAAATCATTATAAATTGAAAAGTTTTAACTTTTCACAAGGTTATGGATAATCATTATTCATCACGGTCACGCATGAAGAATGATTGCCATTAATGCATATGTCATAGTTCATGTCTTATCAAGCACTTTTAGCACATATTGTTTCAGTTAATAATTATTTGACTTGATTAATATCTGTATCAAGAGAAAACAAGCCAAATTTAGAAAACAAACATACTGGTTGATGCAAACATGAAATAGGCCAGAGGTATAATATTTTTGTTTCCCAATTTCATAGTTATTTCAGATACATTGAAGGTGAGTTTTAATCTTCTTGTAAGCTATTTCCATTTATTAATTTAAAAAAAAATCCTTTTGAGTTTCTAATATTATTTAAGAAGTTTGAACCATTATTTTCATTATATCCTTCAATCTATAGCTATGAAGTCATCTTGTCTTGGTTATGAGAATGGTTCCAGTCTTGTCTGCTCTCTCCCTAAGTTAGGGGATACCTCTTTGGTTTAATATAACTTAGAGGATTTTAGGGAGAGGGTTAAAGATCCTGTACCAAATCCTATGATGAAGAAGATAGTAGAAAGTGGTTTGGTTGAATCTGCGGCCTTCTCCATGGCTATACAGTGCCCCAAATTAGTTCTAGAGTGCATGAATATATGTGAGCCCCAAAATAGGTGTATCAGAACTATAGATGGTAATGTGTTACTTCATATCGATAGATAGACCTTAATGTCTGTGATAAGAATTCCACCCAAAGAACCCTATTTTGATCTCAATATTACTTCTTCCTATGGGCATTTCTCATTAAATAAAATAAATTATAAGAGCATGATTGCAAGGAATTGGTTATTGAAATTCCAAAAAGGGGGTTTAAGACTACCCAGACCATTGATAAGAAATCACATGATTGAGGAGGTAAAATATATTATGGTATTATTGCATAGGCTGAAGGGTAACTCTTAAGCATATTATTGGGAAGATTGGATGTATTTCTTCATCTAGGTGATCTTCCAAGGGGAACAATATTTGGACTAGGCCAAAATTATAGTCGAATGTTTACATATGTCTCAGCAATTATTTGGGAAGTAAAGATTTTTGTATGTCTTCATACCTTTTCTATTACCTATCATCTATGAGATAGTGGTTAGGGCTACCTCATGCACCCTTGGTTGAAAACATCAAAATTTATGACTATTATTCACAATTATAGATGCATAATTGCTATGAGAATTATAGGAGGGTTAACAATGTTTCTACTAGAAGAATGACTTATGAATTGGCAAACAATATAAGAAAGAGAATGTATGATGAAGCAATGTAGTTGATCAGTATCTATGGTAGCTTCTTTATCTAGTTCCCCAAATTTACTTATATCAAAGTTGGGGGTTTTGACAGTGAACACATGAAGTTACCCAAGTACATTCTTGATTGTTTCATATTGATAGAAGTTTGCAGACAGTTAACCCATGTGGATAAGAAGTTATCAAAGAATAAAGGAGCTGGTATCTCTTTTCCCATTGAACTTGGACATTATTCTTGTCAATTAGTTTTTGATGCTTTGAATTTAGAAGTAGATCTTAAAAAAATTAATTTTTAGTACTTCACTGCTAGATTCCAATTTGATAGCAAAGAATTTTCCAGGGATAACTTGGATTTTGGAACATGGTTTTCACATATCCCTCAAATAGAGGATTATTAGGAAGATTATTCAAATGAATTTGAGGTCAAAAAGAGACTTTGGTGTAGATTCTCCTTGGGGAAAATAGTCACCCTCAATTTAAATATGAACATTTTTGGAATAATTGATAATGATGAACAACTGATTGATCATCAATTTGAAAAAATAAAACAATTACCTATCTCAAAAATTGATTGGGATAAAGATGAAGAAGATCAAATTGAGGTCATAACTCTCACAATAATAAAGAGAACTGAGAAATGGTTAAGGTAATGTAAGCTTGAAGAAGTTCAAAATAAAGGTTCCCTGTAATGTGCATTAATGGTTGAACCACCATCCTCAATAAGATCTCCTAATCATCTTATTGCTATTTGTGATGCAGGTTACTTCTAAGCCTAAAACTAGAAAGAGTCCTATCATCAGAGAATCCAAGAAAACCCTCACAACTATTCTACCCCCTCATGCAACTAGATCAAAAACTAAAAGCAAGAGGAAGAAGTAGATTTCTAAGAGAATAGTTGTAAAGTTGAATTCTGCAGAAGATTCAGGAGAAGCAATAGGTGATAAAGAGTTTGATTCACCAATGGCAGAGGAGGTTAGTAAAAAATAATAGATATAGGTTGATTTAGAGTCTACTAACATAATGGTGATATCAGATACACCTCCTGATCAATTAAATTTTGGTAAAGAAGTCTCAGTCTCTGCACCTAAATGGCTAGAAAGTTTGATCAATGACAAAAGAAAAATAGTCCCATTTTCAGTGCCATTGGAGGACATGGTTAGAAAGTGCCTAGGAAATACTACTAAATTTAAGTGTTGATGTTGTGGATTGCACCCTTGAAATAAGGCTAGACTTTTATCTTCCATACGGCACAATAGAGACTCCCCTCTTGATGTGGGCCTGGCAAAACTGAGGGGAGAATCTCTAGATAAGAGAAAGCTCCCTTTGATGCATCTCTGATGTCTTGGATTACTAATTCTAACAATGGGGGGGGGGTGAAAAGGGAGAAGGATATAACCAAAATAAAACCTATCTAAATGGTGATGCATCAAAAAATGATTGATCTACTTAGATTTGACATACACTTTACATCAAGAACAAGATAAACATACACTTTATTTGACACAAGAGAACTCTTCTGCATCAGTCTTTCAGTAAGGGGTCCTCTAGAGATACAGGGAGGAAGAACTACCAGAGGTGTTCTAAGACACACATGGTAGCCTGTTCACATGCACCTATACTCTAATGTGGACACTTCTTGTTCACTTGCAAAAGAGCTCACAATACACTAGACATGCAAGAATCATTCTATGAAAGCATGAAAGAAAATGACTTAACACAAGACAAAACCATAGACATATGTAAAAGTGTAAACTCAAATAGAGGTAAAAATGCTATATCTTGATTCATGGTAAATTCTTGTAGGGCTTCACCACACAAGCTGAGAGATATCTTCCTCTCTTGGGAGGTTACAATATATAGCATAAAGAGAAAGACTTCTGGCACTTCTAGAAAAAGCAACCCATGCTACATTGAATGCCTTAAAAAGAGGGAACTTGCTCATGCTGGTGTCATCCTTCTAGAAATGACCTGGAAGAACCATGATATAAATGTCATAAGTCTTGACTTTATAGCTTAAACTGTATTAAATGTTCTTGCAAAAGCATGGGTCACTTTGTCTCATCCACAACAATAACTTCTTGTGCTGACGCTTTCTATGTCCACCTGGGCTATTCTATTCTGTTCTATGCTTGACTTATGTGCGTGTGGTCACACTTTCACTATTTTTATCTCTTTCCTGGCAACTTGGCTCTTGGGCTATCTTTTTGTCTTTTACTGGCTCTTTGGGCTCCTTTCTTAGTAGGTTACTAAGTTTCCCTCAGGTCTTATGCCCCTTTGAATTATGTCAAGCCTGTGCCATTCGAGATCTTTTGGGCCACTTGTCATGAAGGCATTAGTCCTTTGGCTTATCCTCAATGACTGATACATCCCATCAAAATTTACGTCTATGGGCTTCTCACTATTCAAAAACCAAATGGCTATTTCATCACTATAAATTTGACATTCGCAGGCTTGTCACCATTTGAAATCCAATGGCTAGTTTGCTGCCTTGAATTTGACATGCTCAGGCCCATCATTACTTTGGTAGTTCCTTTAGCTTTCTATAGTTAAAACTTCTCAAAGGGAAGGTGTCCCTTCAAAAAAATGGAAAAATTTCACTTTTGGGTCACTGAGAATCCCCTGCAAGGGCACCTACCCTTTGGGCTCCTTCAGGCTTCCTTTTCTTCTGAATTCCTTAAAAAAAATGTCTAAAGGAATTCCTTTAGACAAAATGTCTGAAGGAATTCATCCATTGATTCTTTCTTGTATTTTCCTTTAGACATTTTGTCTAAAGTACCTTTGCCTTTTGCCATGGATTTCCTTCAAACAAAAGTCTGAAGGAATCCTTTACCTTGCTCACTTTTCTGAAGGAAAACTTTCCTTTCAGCCTTCTCTTTAATCCCTCCACAAGGGCACTTTGGGTCTTGAAATGCCCCTTTGGAACTTTTAATTTAGTCCTACCACTGACCAAGGTTCCCTTCAAAGGAATTATATTGCCCTTTTTTGTGAACTACTTAGACCATTTCAAGTTATTCAATTGCTTTTACTTATAAAAGTAGAAAAGTAATGTACCTGCACAAACCTGATTTACACTAGACTAAGTAAAATGACAAAACACTTGGATTTTTCATGGAACAGGTCTAACAAGGGGTATTTTTCATAAGGCAGTTGAGGGATGACTTAGCCAACTCATGGATGTGAAAGACTCTTTGTAAAGAAAAATGAGGGGGTGCCCAATTTGGCCTATAAGACCAAAGATTGGTCAACACATTTTGGCGATTCACAAGGGAAGCATGCCTACTAAGCTTGGGAAGACTGGTAGCCTCTAAGTCCATTAGGCATGGAGTCAAGATGCATCTTAGAGAAGTTAAAAACCTTGTAAGGAACTGTGAACTAGTAAATACTTTACCTTAAACACAAATGAGAACACACACAACAAAGGCTAAAAAACTACACACATGTGTGCAAAAACACTTAGGGGAAACAAAAGACACAATTGAAAGAAAAATACTATGTCAAACTAAAAAGATACATTTGCCTCCCTCCTGGATCAAAGGGAAAACTTCTTAAGTCTCCTTCATGGCAAGAAAACTTCTAGTGCCAGACAAGTGGCTAAATGGAATGGAGACTTGGTGACTTGCTCTTCTTGTCTACCACCTTGATTGGCTTGCATCCAAATGAATCAGGGTCAAACATGCTTACAACATATATGCATTCATCTTGCTCTTGGAAGATTGCCTCATGATGGCCCTTCATGCTAGTGTATCTCACTAAGAAGTCAATGGCTGCTGGCTCATCACCATAGGGTCATCTAGCTCATAACCCCTTGATATACATCACGGATTGACTCATTCCATTCTACCTCATTAAAGAGACTGTCAAACTTATCTTCTGCTTCCTCATGGATTTATTGAATAAGGGTGACTATTGTGATGTCTGAAATGAGATCACAAACTACTTACTCATCCCACAGAACATCACCTTCTTGCTCAAGGCTCTCTTCTTCAAGGCTTTCATCAAGATGGATAGGCCTCTCTTTTTCTTTCTCAAAAACCAGAGTCTCTAGTTGTTCAAAGACATCCTCCTGATTCTCCTCCAACTTAGGTTCCATGGCATGGTCATTCTCTTTATCAAAGTAACAAAGAAGTTCATCAAACAAGGGAGGAGAGAACTCACCATGCTTACTTTCCTCATCATCTATTTTTGACAAATAAAGTTTGTCAACTTCTTCTTCATCTGCATGTATGCATGACCGGTGTCTTCTCCATTGTTGATGATATCTTCAAAGGGATCATCCATGATGATCTCATCCTCAATGTCACTCATGATATCCTCTTGGGTAGTTGCAAATTGGATCCTCTCTTCTTCACTTGCCTCTTTCAAAATAGGTCCCTTCTTGAGAAAGAATGGAGTGGAGGGTTGATGGAAAAACTCATGCAAAAGAGGAGGCAATCCTTGACCTAGAATCAAATGATTCTCATCCTTCCATTTGGCCATTGCTTCATCTATATAAGATGTGGCTTGATAGCTCTCTTGAAGGAGTGTAGATGGGGTGTGTTCAGACATGGAATCTATTGTTTGGTCTAAACCATCCATCACACCTTGGCTGAGGAATCTCATTATGGACTCTAACTCTGCAATTTTCCTGGCTATATTCTCTTAGAAGATCTTTTCTTGGAGATCATGAGGATCACCATGAGCAAGAGTAGCTTCACCATTTCCAAGGCCCTGAGCTGGTTCATGGTATTCCCTCCTCCAACTCAGAATCTTGACATCATGTTGAAAGACTTGAGGAGGTTGAGGAAGACTAGGAAGAGACTGTTGATGCATAGGAAGAATTTCATATAGAGGGATGTACTATTTTTTGAAAGGCATAGGATGATTCTCTTCAAAGGAGGATTCACAATCTAAGGAATTGGGAAGGTTCATTTCCATGGGAGAGTACTTGAATGCCCTTTGGTTTTGAAAATCTAGGTGTAAGGGGTTAAGAGTAGGAGTGGTTAATGCATCAGATGAGTTAGAGTGAGCAAGTGTTATTTGGTAGAAAGGATTTGGTGCACAAGAGGGAGCTTTATTTAGAATAGGAGGGGGCTGATTTGGAATGGGCAAAGGCACACAAGGTTGATTGCCTTGAATGAATAGACTCTCCCATTTTGTTACTTCCTCCTTCATGGATTACAAGGCCTGGGCTTGCCTAAACAAGCACTCTTCTTTGTACATAATCATCTATTCTACTCCTCCAATATATTTACCTCCATCACTTCTCAAATTTCAGCATTAGTTCCCATACACTAGGTGAAGGGTAACCAGGAGAGCTACTTGAGGTGATGCCATGAACAACCTGATCTTGATCAAAGTTATATGAAGGAAAAAAAAAGGTCTATGCTGCTGAGTAATGGGATTATGCATACCAAAATGTGATTTCTTCATGGCACTAAGACTGCTTAACCAGCTGATTCAACTCAGAGTCACCATTGGAGTTGGTTGAAATGCCTCCAAAGGCTGATTGGTTGAAGAACACACCAAAAAATCCTTCAACTCCTTGGATAAACTATCCCACCAGGCATGCCAAAAATTGTTGACATTGTGGATTGCACCCTTGAAAGAAGACTAAGCTTCTATCTTCTACACGACACAATGGAGACTCCCCTCTTGTTGTGGGTCTGGGAAAAATGAGGGGAAAATATCTAGATAAGGGATAGCTCCCTTTTATGCATCTCTGAAGTCTTGGATTACTAATGCTAACAATGGGGGGGTGAAAAGGGAGAAATATATAATTGAAATAAAACCTATCTAAATGGTGATGCACCAAAAAATAATTGATCTACTTAGCTTTGACATACACTTTACATCAAGAAAAAGTTAAATATACACTTCATTTGACATGAGATAACTCTTCTGCATCAATGTTTCAGTAAGGGGTCCTATGGAGATACTGGGAGGAAGAACTACCAGAGGTGTTCTAAGGCACACTATGGCAACCTATTCACATGCACCTATACTCTACTGTGGACACTTCTTGCTGACCTGTAAAAGAAGAACTCATAATACACTAGACATGCTAGAATCATTCTATGAAAGCATGGAATAAAATGACTTAACACAAGACAAAACCATAGACATATGCAAAAGTGTAAACTCAAATGGAGGTAAAAATTTTATGTCTTGATTCAAGGTAAATTCTTGTAAGGCTTCACCATACAAGTTGAGATATATCTTCCTCTCTTGGGAGGTTACAATATATAGCATAAAGAGAAAGACTTCTGGCACCTTCCAGAACAAGTAGCCCATGCTGTGTTGAATGCCTTGGAAAGAGGGAACTTACTCATGCTAGTGTCATCCTTCTATAAATGGCCTAGAAGAACCATGTTGTATATGTTGCAAGTCTTGACTTTATATCTTAAACCATCTTAAATGTTCTTGCAAAAGCATGGGTCACTTTATCTCATTCGTAGCAATAACTTCCTATACTGATGCTTTTTATGTGCCACCTGGGCTATTCTATTCTTTTTTTGCTTGACTTATGTGTGTGTGGTCATGATTTCACTATTTTCTATCTCTTTCCTAGCAACTCGACTCTCGAGCTATCTTTTTGTCTTTTGATATCTCTTCGGGATCCTTTCTCAGTGGGTCACTAAGTTTCCCTCAGGTCTTATGCCGCTTTTAATTCTATCGGGCCTATGCCATTCGAGCTCTTTTGGGCCACATGTCATGAAGGCATTAGTCCTTTGGCTTGTCCTCAATGGCCAATGCATCCCATCAAAATTGATGTCTATGGGCTTATCACTATTTAAAAACCAAATAGTTATTTCATCATCATAAATTTGACATTCGTAGGTCCATCACCATTTGAAAGCCAATGGCTAGTTTACTGCCTTGAATTTGACATGCTCGGGCCCATAATTACTTTGGTAATTCCTTTGGATTTCTACAATTAAACCTTCCTAAAGGGAAGGTGTCCCTTCAAAAAATGGAAAAATTCCCCTTTTGGGTCGTTGAGAGTCCCTTGCAAGGGCACCTGCTCTTTGGGCTCCTTCGGGCTCCCTTGTCTTCTGAATTCTTTCAGACAAAATGTTCAAAGGAATTCCTTTAGACATTTTATCTGAAGGAATTCATCCATTGATTATTCCTTGTATTTTCTTTCAGATATTTTGTCCGAAGGACCTTTGCCTTTTGCCATGGATTTCCTTTGGACAAAATTTCAAAGGAACCCTTTGCCTTGCTCACTTTTCTGAAGGAAAACTTTCCTTTCAGCCTTCTCTTTAATCCCTCTGCAAGTGTTCCCTACCTTCTGCAAGGGCACTTTGGGTCTTGAAATTCCCCTTAATAACTTTTAATTTGGTCCTACCACTAACTAAGGTGCCCTCTCAAGGAAATGTTTTGCCCTTTTTTACAAACTACTTAGACCATTTTAGGTTCTTCAATCACTTCTACTTATAAAAGTAGACAAGTAATGTACCCACACAAACTTGATTTACACGAGACTAAGCAAAATGACAAAACACTTGGATTTTTCATGGAATAGGTCTGGTGGGGGTATTTTGCACAAGGCAGCTGAGGGATGACTTAGCTAAACATGGATGTGAAAGACTCTTTGTAAATAAAAAGGAGGGGGTGCCCAATTTGGCCTATAAGACCAAAGATTGGTCAACACTAAGAAGCTAAAAAAACATGCAGGGTAGACGTCAACCCTAACATAGGGAACTGGAGTGAAAAAATATCCTGACCAATAACTAATGAGGAAGTTCAAGATCTTACGGTTCAGGATTTTACAGTTGAAAAGATAGATCCTGGGACTGTATCATGTGTCGTGGATGTGCATCACCTTGAAACATCCACCAAAAGGATAATAAGCCAAACCTGGAAAGATGAGAAAGATAAAAGGGAGTTGAAATATACCTTGCAGTCAATGGCAGAGTACATTGATGCCATTCATAACCCAAATCCACAACCTATTGCCCAACTACCCCTATCTTTTGATCCAAAATTGCCAATCAATCAAAAGATGCTGGAGTAGATACAAAAAATAAAAATGGTTGCCAAGGTATTTAATGTTTGGTTGGATGGCATCATTCAGAAAGGTACATAATACATTTATGAACTGAAGAATATATATGATCAAACCATAGCTATCATCGAAGACTTGAAAACATAGAATACTTTGTGGATAAAAGATGAAAGTAAATAGATGAATGTGATGAACCAAATTGATGAAGTACAGAAGTATGGGATAACAAAGTTTTTGTCAAAAAAGAATTTGACAGGTCTGGATGAAGATGTACTGTATGTAAGTAATAAAAACATTGAATGGAGGAATTCAATATCCCGACAAGGGTGAATTGAACTCACAAAAATGATCAAAGAAATAGCTGAATTCACTCAATCATTAAAACATGATCTACATTGATATTATGATTCAATCCTTAAAGAAAAAGATCAGCTTCGTTAAATAAAGTGACAACTTATTAACCAAAAATCTCTCTCAAATCTCAAAGGTGGAGTCACTTCTTTATCTTTGCCTCAACACATTCTTAGAGCACATGGAGAAGATGGGAAAAATTTGGAGGGAGAAAGACATATGGAAGGCAAGGGCTAAACATATCAGTATTCCCAATTTCATGAAAATCTAAGAGTTGTTATAAAATTTTAGGAGTGGAAGGCTCAACGTTCATCACCAATCGAATAGAACAAATGTAGAGATTCTAATCCAACACCTCAACCATGATCTTATTTGCATAATCTTTTATTCAGTTTTTTAGTTAGTTTTCTATTTAAACTTGGTTTTTAAATGAGTTTGTTAAAAATAAAATCCTGTATGGGTCAGAGTTACTTTAAATTTGGGTTTGGTTTAAAATATCGAATAATTAGGGAAACTATATATGTGTGTTTTTAATTGTTGAAACAAAGAGAGGAAGGAAAAAAGAGACAAGAAATTTTAGAGCTGAACTGCTATTGTTTCACAATATATATGATGTTTGTCTAAAACATTTTTCATCTGTGAATGAAAATAAGAAACATAATATTACTGCATACTTAGATTTGTGCGTTTGAGTATTTGAAATTGGGTTTTCTGTGTGAAATCTTCTTTCATATGGTAATTACTCTTTCATAAGACAACTCATTGTATGTGTTCTATCATTTATTGGTTCAGCAATATTTACATGTTTATATCTGGTTATTATTGAAGATGTTATCTGTGTATTCTATTACCAAATGATGTTATAAAATCTCTCATGCATACATGATGATGTATGGATGTTAATTTTCCTTTAAGCACTTTTTGGTTAAAAGTGTATCTAAATATTTAGAATAATTCTAATTCATTGAAGATTTTAAAGGGTGTTGTGCCTTAATTCAGAGGGGAACTATTCCTGATAGTTCACCCATTTTTTGATTAACTTATTTGTTCTTGAAATAAAAAGGGTATAGAGTTAGAATAAATTAGGACAAATCTATTAGCCAACAATATTTTTAGTTGTTTCCCATTCTTTATACAAAAATTTGAGGTGGTCATCATAAATTTATAGGACTAAGTCCTTATCCTTTGTGTGTTTTCCTTTACTTTTCATGCTTATTCTCTTTCTTTATCTAATCTCATTGTGACTATCATTCCTCTTTTTTATTCCCTCTTGAAACATAGTGATGTTTGAAGCACCATATTTTATAGTCACTTTACTTATATGCAACACCTTTGTGATGCAATTGTTTATAGACTTCTATTCACCCTCTATTTGGGCCAATTTATATTTTAACTTTAATACTACATTATTCAATTCACTTAAATTTATTGTCATTGACCATAGATCCTTGTTGAAGGGGATGCTAATTTGGGGATGGGGTTAGTCTCTGTTAATCTATTGATGTATCATCTTAAATTTTGTCTTCAATCTATCATTTTATACCATGAACCATTTCATTATATAGTGATGTAGGTGGGATTATTTATCTATGGTGTTGATCATTTCCATTAGGTTCACATAAGGCATTTTTATTTTTTTCTCCTTAAGCCTCATCTCCTCTATGTATTTTTCTAATATTTTATCATGACTGGTTTGATTATTATTTTCTTCCTCTACATCAAAATTTCCTTACATGTATGCTTTCCTTTCCTCCTGGGATAAATTAGATTTGGAAGAAGATAACTTAGGTAGGTCTTTCCTTGAGTCATCTTTATGGGCCTTGAAATCTATCATATCAACAAAAGAATGGTCCTTCATAAAGACCATGGAATTCTTCTCCACTTCTATCTCTATCTTAATCTCAAAGGTTTCATTCCTATTTGTGGGAATTTTAATTGTAATATATTTGTGAAACATCACCTCCTTCCTTAAGGTAGTCAAAGTAGACTCAATGGGTTATAAAATAGATGGCCCGGCATCCCTTAAGTTAACCTTGGGGACCTAGTTAAGTATATCATATTTTAATTTGTCATCTTGGAATAATAAATATATTATGGCTTGAAGTATATCATATATTAGCTTTCCCCAATTTGAGATAAATGATAGAGTTATCCAAAGATATTAATAAATATAAAGGAATGCTTACTAGTTTTATGTGATGTAAATGGTTTATTAAGGTGAAATGGAATGAAAAATCACATTTTACCTTCCCTCCAATGCCATATACTTCTTATTTTTAAAAATCCTTCACTCTAGGGCCTTGAAGGGATTCTATCATGTACCTAGCCTATAATTTTGATAGTTTTTCCCTGCCTCTAAGAAAATAATTATTATATTCCTCAGATATTTTTCATTTTTATAATCTCATTCATTACATGACCAGACTTTCTTACATTTCTAATTTATCTCGAGACACAAGGAAGGATAAACCTCTCACATTCACTTTCCTCACATTCTAGGATTTAGTGAATTTGGTGGATAACCATTGATCAAACCCCATAATTCTACTCATGAATTATGTTATTCTTCCTTGTCTTAATTGATATAGTTAACAATACTCTTCAACCAAGATCCTTCCAAGAATCGATTACCAAACCAAGAAAGATATAGCATACACATAAAGAATAAACTATCTATTCACAAAAATATATCATAAAATGCTGAAAATGTTCTCCTCTTCTCCTTTATATAAGATAAACTACTAGAGTGCTCATAAATAAGAGAGAGAGATGGGTTAACCTTTCCCAAAATAATAATAACTTTATGGGGAAAAGGACCAACCATGTACAAACATTAAATAAGGAGTAAATCTCAAATAAACCTAACCATAGATTAACATAAGCTAATGATTAACTCCAACACCCTTCCTTAATATATGATTAGGATGATAAAAAACAAAATGGGTTATGTCTACTAGGCCTAATGAGGTACACATGTACAAGGGATCTCTCATAAGGTGGAGAAAAAGGAGAAAACCTGTAGGAAAAACTCCCTACTGAAAGAGAGAACAAAGAAGAAAAGAGAATTAAAAATCCTTTCAAAGATGATGCTAAAATATTCCATACTCCAAGTACTCAAAATTCGTAAAGGAACTCAATCTAAATGATTGATCTAAATCCATTATTTGATCACAAAAATAACTGACATTAGACTTCACCAGAATAACTTCAATCAAGAAGACTATCAGTGGTGTTAAAAGTGAAAAAGAGTAATGCTTAGTCGAAGGGACACTCAAAATCTAAGAAGCAATATCTACACCACACCTCTCATATTATTTATTGGGTGGAGTAATGACAATTTTTTTGTATGCACACCCCCATAATGATAAATGGGTGGAGTGGATAAAAAGGTCTATACGAGTGGTTTGAATTCACTACTCAAAAATTGAACAAGTTGACATTGTATGCACCATAATAGCTCCATATTGTGTTGAAAGAGGCTGTCAAATGTCAAAAAAGATAATATGAAATTGGGATTCACTAGAATAGCTAAATCAAGCTATGGGAGACTATCAACTATCAAAAAAGTGGTGTTGAAAATATAGATAAAGTTTCTCAAAGAAAATGGCCTTGGTGGTGATGAGAGAGAATGGAAACTAAAATAGTAAAGGGTACAAAAATTAAGGTAATTTTTTTTAGGAGTTAAGAATACTATTAAACCAAGATCTCTCCATGAAGATGACCCTAGTAGTGTGGAGAGAGACTAGAAACTAAACTAGTAAAGGATACATAAACTAAGGTACACACACATGAAGGTAGAATAGGCCATAAAATCAAACCCACCATGGAAATTTATAATTTAGTGTGAGTAAAATATATCCCATACAAAAAAACACCAAATGAAAACAAGGAAGACATTGTATACACTATAATAGATCCAAACAAGGAGATTATCAACTTATCAAAGAAGTCATCACAAATCATGAGAGTTAATCCAAAAATAAGTGAGTGAAAAATTGTCTCCATTGAATAAGGAAAGGCACTAAGAAATGGGCCTTGATGGAGACATGCCACAAACTACAAGTGTGTCAAAGTTCCAGCTGTCAAAAAATGACAACCTACAAATCACATACAAAGGGACATCAGACTCAACTGAAAATGCATCCAAGATAGTGTAAAATATAATAGTGGATGAAGAAACAAATCCCCACAAACACATGAAGGTTAAAAATGCTAAAATAAAAAACCCCCATGCCTGTTGTATTATCCCCCCTGACCCCCCTCAAATTTGGCACCTTATATTTCAGTACATTTTTATAAAATAAATGATATTAATAAATTAATCATTAAAAAAACACACTTTTGAAAAATAATATCGCTCGATTTTGAGTTCTTAATTAAAAGATATAGTTTTTACAAGATTTCCCATCTTTAAATGGGTCAAAATATAAAATTTCACAAAAAATATTAAATGCTTGGAGAAAATTAAATTCTTTCTACTAGATCTAGAGAAAGTGGATTTGTAAAAAAAACCAAGGAAAAGAAAAATATTCCACATAGATCAGTCTTTCACACTAATTTTTCACTTTAAATAAAAGATCTGATATTTTTTCTTGATCGTGCATAAAAAATTATAGAAAAATAGATTCACAGGTTCAACTTTAGAGCCTTATATCTCCTTGAATATTGATTAGAATCCTTATTATGATGAATTCCTCAAAACCTCTAGAAGTCCTCTTTCTCATAGTGAAAGAATTTTATGAATTAGATGCTCGTGTGAGGAGAAACTAATCTAAAGGATAGTCATAATTTTCTATCAAAAAACTTTATAATTTCTCCAAAAAAATGTATGGCTAGCACAACATATCTAACCAACTCAAATTTTTTTATTAGATAAGGGTGAACACTTTTGAAGCTAGAGCTATGAATAGGTCAAGTGAGGGTTTTGATTACTTGAACCACTTAAAAATAGAGTTTTTTGAATAATGGAACCAAAACCAAGAGGGTTTGGAGGATCCCACAACCTTTACAATGTATAACAATAGGGTTTTAAGGGTCCCACAACCATAATAAGTAAAACTAGAGGGTTGAAGGATCCCACAACCTTGTCAATTCAAATATCAAGAGGGTTTTAAGGATCCCAAAACCATAACACCAAGAGGGTTTGATGGATCCCAAAACCTTAGTAAAAAAAATGAGGTTACTTCTAAATGAAACACAAATAATAGACGCACTTCAATAAAACTTCCTTGGAACTTCTGCTGTAGAAAAAGAGCCCACCAGGAGCAGAAGGTCTTTTGATAGTATTATTCCTCTTGGAACATATACACATCCTCCACATAAATAAATCATAATAAGTGGTATTTACCTCCCACTAAGCTAAACAACAACTAAATCATAACAAGGAATTATCCAACTCCTAAAAAATCTAGCTGCAACTTGATACAAAACATGGCTTCTTAGCCAACCATAATTAATACACATAGATTCTAGGATAAACCCCATAAAATAAAAGAGACAAGGGTGAAATAATTTATCATACACTCTAATAAGACAAGTTTTGGTGTGGTTTCCTCTATCCACCACAATAAAAATTGATTGAAAACTTTGGTAAGTGACCAACAAAACTACCCAAACCTTATAAAAACTATCCCCGAGGAACCTTTCCTTCTTTTTCCAATTATGCATAGGGTGATAAATTAATATAGACACAAGGCACCCCTTTTTTTAACCTTCAAAAATCATCTAGCATACCTAAATGCAATCCCTCACATATCTAGACTTCAACGAAGTTTTTGCACTTCTTCCACAGAACCTGAGTGCAAAAAGTGAGCATACATACCCACTCAACTTTACCATGGTCCACAAAGAGGGCTTAGAAATGTTAGATAAAAATCCATATAACCTTTTGAGGATTATTCTATCATCCCCATTAACCTAAAGTCCCAAAACTGGTTGGACATGGGTTTTAGTAATGTTTCTGCAAGAATGTAAACCTAGAAACCAATCCAAAATAGTACATGAACCTATATAAAATGCCAAAATAGGTGAAGAAAATCTATTATCCTCACCTATTTTTAGAACAATGATTTTAATTCCTCTATCCTCTACACTAATAAAAAATATT
This sequence comes from Torreya grandis, assembly GCA_037957365.1. Taxonomy (NCBI): domain Eukaryota; kingdom Viridiplantae; phylum Streptophyta; class Pinopsida; order Cupressales; family Taxaceae; genus Torreya; species Torreya grandis. The sequence goes on along the minus strand of JARHVA010000155.1, from coordinate 1,378,698 downwards.
TTAGTGGGGCATCCTCTATCCATCGCCATTAATCTCCACTTGAAACAACAACTTCAAGCACTCCCAAAATGTGGTTGAAGCTTTAGAACATCAACCAAAAAGTGGGAAGAAGCCCTGTAGCTTTCAAAGTAAGCCATTCCTCTAGTCCTTCATCTTCTTAGACATATATTTAATCCCTTATATCTATCACCCATATTTCACAAATCTTCTACTCTATTTTTTATGGACAAACACTCCTTAGAATCTATCATTCCAATGTTTAGGATATGCCAGCCATTTGCTTTGCTTTTTCCCCACCTAGATATACATTCAAAATTATGAGGGATGGATTTGGTGATGTATAATACCCCAATCCTCTTGGATATGTACCATATTTATACCCATAATCCTCTTGTCATCCTTTCTGCCTGTAGACTATTAAAAGCTCCCTCCCGCTTATCTGATGAGCATAATAAAACTAGTTGAGGAAAGCACCGCTTGAGAAGATCCTCAGTGCATATTTTAGATATGGTTTAGATTCATCCTCATCTTCCTCCTCATGGTTTTTACCTGAGTTATCTTTCCCATGGACTTAATTAAAAATCCTTACTCCGCTCCTCTTCACCATATTACAGACTAAACATGAATAATTTTTATTAGCTAAATGTTTCCAACCAATTAAAATGAAAGTCATTATGACTAATTAAATATAAACACAATCAAAAATAAAAACCCTTCACAATATAGGTGTTTTTAATATGAATAAAAAACTTAGATTTGAAAAGGAACCATACAACTTATCTAAGGAGAGGACAAACAATGAGAAAAATGGACATTGGAAAAATTGAAATTGGAGATAGCTCTAATACCATGATAGAGTTAACAAGACTCTTCATCCAATATCTCTCCAAGAATCATTTACCATAGCCAAGAAAAATTCAACATACACACAAAGAATAAACTATTTATTAATAGAAATAGATTATACAATGCTAAAAATGTTCTCCTCTTTTCCTTTATACAATATGCACTACTAGAGTGCCTATAAATAAGAGAGAGATATGGGTTAGGATTTACAAAAAAGTAATAAAAATTTTATGGGAAAATGGTCCAACCATGTACAAACATTAAATAAGGAGTAAATCTCAAATAAACCTAAGCATAGATTAACCTAAGCTAGTGATTAACTCCAACATTAATATGTGCTAAAAATAGAGTTTTTATTTACCACCTTCATAATGGATGGTTCAAGTATGAATTTATCCCCACCCAATGGAATATTTATTTCTATTTTCCTTAGAATGTTTCTACCCTCATCTCTTTTATGAACTATTTATTTAATCCTTATGTTTTAATACTTAACTCCCTCATTGTTTACCCAACTCTTCTCATCATAATTTACATTACTCAATAAAATAGTAAACTTATCATTAGGGATGAAATTAATCTCCACATTAAGATTGAAATGACTATATAAGATATTGACATGACATTTTTTATGTTCCAATAGTGATGAGCCAAGCATGCCATGTTCAGAGGGAAAGTAATCAACATGATACTATATAAAACTTTATAAACAATATATTCCTCACTTTATCACATTATTGATGCTTTATCTTTCATTGGATTTTTGATTCATTAATATCATTGAGTTCACACATTATAGGGTGAAACAAGACTGAGTTTGCATTGGATCACAATACTTTATGATTTTTGTTTGCATATTTTTTATCATGCCATCATTACTATTAATTTGATCTCATCTTAATCTCTATTTACATTTCCTCTATTTCTTCTTTACATAAAGGTATCCTAGCTTCCTTATATCTTGTGGCATTATCTAACACATTTTGTTTCATGCTTAAGTCTTCCCTATATTATATCAGCTATATTTATATAGTTTCATGTCTATATTTTTATGTTTTTATTATATTCACTTAGTCAACAATATATTGTGTCATCTGACATCTTCAAACCATATCAACCTTATCAATACCATCAACTTATATCCTAAGGTTTATTTTGGGTATTTGAACCATATATATGGATAATATTCCAATCATAATGATAAAATCACTTTCATACGCTCTGATTTCACTCAAATTTCTAAACCAAGGAAGCATTTGGGAGAGTTGGAGGTTTATAACCTTATCTTGGAGGAATTGTCTTTTAGTGTCATTGAATCTCAATAAGAGAGGTCATTAGGAGTTCTTAACTAAGGATATGTATATATTAATCAAATAATTTGAGGTTTTCAACCTAAAATATCTCTTGAAAATATATAATTATTTAAATAAAAATGAATAAGAGGGGGGAAGAATCAATCTTCAAAACATTCATTAAATTTAACATAACATTCATGAGCCATTCATACAAGCACATAGATCTAGCAAGCATAATCTACCATACAAGTGCATGAAATAAGATAACACATCATATATTTGGGAAAATCTCAAGGGGAAGAAAACCCACTAAAATTTAAAAATGGACTACATTCCTATAAGAAAAAAAAATAAGATTTAATTAATCACCAAATCCACATGGAACACCAACCCCAACTATCTAAGCACCCGCTTGACTAGGATTTAACAAGCACCCGCTTGCAAGGAAGTAGCGCCCCCCTAGATGACTCAGAACCAACTCAAACACATAATTGATTTGATCACTTTTAGGACACTATGTTTATCAATAAAAATATGATGACCACCTCTTCATCTCTTTATACTCTTATCCCTCTCAAACTACCTTGTATGTCTCTTTGTTCAACTAGGTCTCTTCAAGACTGATTAGGTCATATGACCTTGATCTTAATAATTAGACCTCATATTATATATTCATGAAAATCCATATAAAAACCTATGATGGTATATGTGACCTCCTTATACTCTTAAATGTTATATTTCATTCGTTTCATCTAAGCATGCATAAATAGGCCTAAAACTGCCTTGTATTAATACAAGCCTCTTGCTCATATCCTTCTTAGTCAGCCACACACACTTGTTGATGCAGGGGAATCTTATCATGGTTTCCATTATGAGTTATTATAGATATTAGGAGTCATTTAGAGTGTATTGGTATTATTTATAAGGTTTAGAAGTCCTTAGAATTTAAAATTGTTGCTTACATGGCATTTTCTCACCATTTCTTCAATTTGAATATTTAAATACTTTTTAATCAAGTTTGAGTCTTTCAAGCATGAGTGGAAGAACCTCCATATTATAATATTATTTATGAGGTTATATAAGGAATTAAATTTATATTATTAAGTGCATGAGTCACTCATTAGGTCTTTTGGACAGATGTGTTAAGTATGGTTAGTTTAGTCTTAACAAAGTTGTTAAGAGAGGTGAATAATATGTTGGGAAGGTAGTTATAGTTTAAAAACTACCTGTAAATGCACATATATGTGATTTTGGTGAGTATTTGAAATTTTTTGTATGGGTTTGATATAAATGAGTAATGTAGAATAACCCCAAAAGAATAAAAGATAGTTTTTTGGTTTGATAACATAATTTCTAACCTTGTTGTACCTTGCAATTTGTATTCTTGAAGATTGAATCTCATTATGGTTGGAAGTTTATGAGTGTGATAAGGTAGGATATGTACATGAAATGGTTATATGTAAATAAAATAGGATGGATTGAATTATAATTTAATTTGTGTCTAAGAGTATGAATAGGAGGTTCTTTTTACAAACAAGATTGACTGGAAATTCTGTGTGTTCCTTATGTGGAAGAGAGTTATATGAGCAAACAAACTTTAGAGAAATAGATAAGCCAAACATGTTTTAAGATATTATATTATAAATGGTAAGTTGATATGTGTTATTTGGTGATAATTTAAGCATTACAAAAGTGTATTCAAAATCCTTCTTAAATGTCAGTCACAAGCTTTATTTTCTGTGTATTCCAATGGAGAAAGGTTATATTTTGATTACTAAAATAAAATAATATTTACAAGGAGGTGATTGTGATACTTGACATGTTATTTATTAGTCCATTTTTGGGTTATTTTAGTGGAACAACATGATTAATGTCTGAGTTTTCAATCCATTTTGCAAACTAGATTGTTTACCCTTGTTTGGACTAAGTGTGCACAAACAATGAGTAGATAGAATATGGTAAGAGCATAAAAAATGCATTAGAATGAGTGGTTATTGATATAAATAATTGATTGATTTTTTTATAGATCATATCTGATCATGTGTATGGTTTATAATCATATATTTAAGTTCAAAACCTAAAGAATTTTCCCTATGAAACCCACAGTCAATGACTGTATAGTCTGAGGAACCTAGAATTGAATCAATCAATCTAAATTAGCCTAAGAAAGGATTAAAAAGATGGAGGAATTTGTATAATGTACTATAAGACCTTGAGAAACACATTTGACATTTTAAAAACCATTGAAACACCTAGAAAGTGAAATTAACCCTTCTTGGGTCTAAGGAAATAAAGCTAACCCTAAATTAGGGTTTGAACATTCCAAAGAGGATATTAAGAGTTTCCACCATTAGAAAAATATGAAACTTATTGAAACATTAGTTAATAAGGTTTTATAAAGGATTTTTAGGATTTTATCTTTGTACGAACATCATATGTATGGTTTTACAATGATTGTGTGTAAAATAGAGCTAAAAGAGACCTAAAAAAGGCTAAATAAAGGGCAAAAAAAGCAAGAAAAGTGATCTAATGGAATAGTTAGTGCATGTAAATTTGTTAAAGGAGAGTAGGGGATAGAGGGTCATGGTAAAAGTGAGTAGTTTATTTAAACTCCATAGTATTTTTTTGTACATAGTGAAATAGCCCAAAAAAAAAAGATAGTAGATAAGCCTAAGGAAGAAAGGTAACAAGGGGTGTTGGAAGATTTAAATTTGAAGGTGGTTTGAGTGGATATAATAGTAAATGAGAATATAAGAAAATGAAATTTGGTAATGAAAGACACAAGAAAGTTAATGAGGAACTAGTATTGAGTCTTGGAAAATAATTGTGAATTTATGTAAGCAATGAGGAGAAGTAAGGAAACAAGTGTATGGATTAAGTGAGTGTATGGATTAAGTGAGTGTATGGAAAACATAGAGGGGGTTAAATGAATGCAAATAATATGAAAGGAAAATTACCAAATAGAGTAAAGAGTTATGTACATATCAAGAAGTGTCAAAGTACCAATCAGAACTTGAAAATATTAGTAGAAAAAGAAGAGATAAAGTGTTTGGGAATAATAAACCAAGAACAAAGCATGAAAAGATAGAGATAGAGTGAGGTCTTGAGGCAGAGGCAATTGGATGAGTTATGTTTGTTTTCAAATTTGTCATATATCAAAGGAATATTGTGTTTTCAATTTGCATCACTTTCATAATTATATTTTACACATAATAGTCCTTAATGCATGTTAATACAATAATCAATCACAATCTCAAGTTAGTCACAAATCAATAGGCTACATTCCTTTTTTAGGTCTCATGGAGACCTATTAGGCCTTCTTAGTCACACATTACACTTTACATTTATTGGAACACTTTAAAACTTCACACATATAAATAAAATTTAATATATCACTCAAATATACCCCCAATAAGCTCATCTTAGGTCCATGACACTTTTTAGGTCCAACCACTACTTGAAACACTCCATTAGCATTGTTTACATTAGCCCTGTGTGTACTCAAACACTATCTGATCTCTCTCATGATTGATCACATACATGTCATGTAACCATAAAATAAAAAAAAATGATTTAAGAAGATATATGACCTTAAGGTCATCTTCATTTACCTATTACATTCTAACTCATGCCCAACATTGGTCTTACTTACCCTTTAGGTTTTGTGGAGACCTACTTCATTAGGTTTGATCTCTTGATGTTGAGACTTGATATTATTGGATATAGATAGCCTTATCCAACCATAAAAAAACCACTCAAAATATTTTTCAATGAATTATTATGACCTCTTCTATGGTTGGTTAGATCTGCATCCTATTTTCATACCCTAAAGCCCTCTTTAGGACAAACTGCCGTATTATGCCTGTACACCTCATAAACTATCTTGTAAGAATTAAATTCAATCACATGAAAAATGGAACATACATACACAAACACACACACACACACACACACACACACACATATGACCTCATTAACATCTCAAACTACTTGGAGTAACGTCACTCAGAAAATAATGGCTCAAGAACAACTCTGTAACTTGCCCACTCAGAATTGCCAAAATACTCAAAACCATAGTCATAAAGAATTAGACATAAACCACATGTATATACACTTTTATTGAATGTTTATGTATGAAATTTTTCCTATGACATATATAGATCAACCTAAAATTAAAAACTCATAAGGTCTAATGGAAAATATTGGTCTTATAAACCAATTTCTTGACTTATAGTCTCACAATCCAATCCTGAACAAACAAACCATTTTGTGAACACATGTTATTCACTGACACTGACATAAAAAGAATATAAAAAAAATTATCATGACATAAAATTAATTAATAAAAACTCCATGCACTATATTTAATTACTCTTTCATAAAATTACACTCAAATCCAACTTTTCATCACTGTAACTTAGAATTGTCAAGACTGTCAAAGACACAATCATGAAACATTAAAATTATAACACCTATATATGGAATTTAAAATAACTAAAATGTATGAAAATTAATATATAACATTGATATACCATCTTAAATACAAAATCAATATGTTATAATGTCAAATATTGGTCTTATAGACCAATCTTTTGACCTCTCTCCTCATAGTCACACCAGAACCAAATAAGCCATTTTGGATTAAAATTTTCAACCTATATAATTGAATTAAACACCATATAATAATCATTAATAGGAACTAAAATTCCCAAATTTTTTTTATTACACTTCAATCTATCAATCTTTCATGAAAACACATCAAGATCTTCTCATCACTGCCTCGATTTTGCACATTTTGCTCTAATAGGCATGTTAGTGACTAGCCCATTTGGATCACCAAATTTTAATTATTAAATAATGTAAAAAATATATAAAACACCATGGACATTAAATAAATGTCTCTACCTTTTCCATCCTATCATTTTCAATTTTTTCCAATACAACTTTTGATAGTTACAACAATTTCTGTAGAAATAGGCCTATAACTCAACATTTTCTCTCTCCTCTCTCTAAAAAATACCACCTATAGGTACTTGGGAAATTAAAATACAAGATAAAATATCTTACCTAAGCATACCAATGTATTTTGGGTACTTTTGATCAACATATTCAACATCAGGTCTTTATTAGGGTTTTAGGAGGGTTTAAACCTATTTCCACTCTTAACGATCATTCATAAAGCATATCTCCTTAATATAAAAAATAATGATTGTAATTTTGAGTTATGAATATTACCCATATAACATGAATATATTATATTCCCATAGAAAGGTTTTATAAGCTAATGATCATAATAAAATTCTTCTCAGGTTGATAACCTTTCATTTTGTGTACTCAAGAGACCTCAAAACACTTTTTCTTGTCTTAAACTTCAAAATTTGACCTGAAAATTCATGAATACACTTGGTAAATCCTATCACACATCTAAAAAATCTCACTTGTGCATAATTTCCTTGGAAATTGAACCTCATGCTTCATTGGGCCATGTTTTCACCACCTTTCTTTCTACATATGAGTCTTCACACCTCATTAGGCCTTAAACTAAATTTCAAACCTTTTTTCAAGCTCCCAATACTTCACTCACATGCTCAAACAATGTCAAATATATTTATACAACCTTATCTCACCATGCAACCAAGCTTATGCCTTCACAAAAGGTCACTTCATGCCACAAATAAGCTTCAAAAGATACCTTGTCCTAAAATAAACTTGATATAAATATTATATAACCTTTATAAACCTAAAAACATACATCTCACTAAGACACCATGCCTCTTCATGCACAAGACTAGGCATCCTATGCATGTACCTTCTCAAGACACTACTAGGCTCAAGCACTTGACAACTTTGATAACAAGAACCTTCCATGCTAACCTTCACATCACTCATGAAAACATAAGAACATATACCAATCATATAATACACTCTCAAAATCATGATAACAATGATCAATGTTATCTCTCATATCTACACTCTTCAATGACCTCATGAAGACCTATGAACTCATGACCATGCCAACTCAAATTCAACACTTTATCTTGTTATAACATAACACTAATTAGAGCACCACTGAGACATCAATGACATCAACAATGATAGTCACATGCCATGAACCTTCATAAGCACCTTTGACATCAATCTTCATAAGACCACCTCTGGAATAATCAATGACAACCAATGACAACAACAATGATATCAACCTTCTAAAAAACCTTTGCCATCAATGACAAAAATAATACCAAACCTTAACAACATGAACAAAAATCAACAATCTCACCCTTTCTAATTGATGGAAAATACACTCAGAAAACTATGGCAACCACTCTTTATGGCAACCAACTCCCAGATATAGCTCTTACCTTTTCTCACCCTTTCTAATCTTTCTCTCCCTTTGACATTAATGACAAAGGGTCACCTAAAACTAATAGAATCACACTTTCTCCCCCTGAGCTGATACTACCTCTTAAAGACACTAGATGGACCAAATTTTTTAAAAACTATAGCAACCACCCATGACAACACTCTTTCTTTCAAGAATGACCTCACTCATGATGACTCTTTCATACACCTAATTACTTCCAACTGAACTATCTTACTTTTCATCAACCTCTTTCACCATGATTTCACTCTTTCTCATAGTAACAACACTCACTATGTTGACATAAGAACATATCATACACATAATTCAAAGTTTATTTGACCTTACAACTTCATAATCCTTGATAACATATCATGATATCTCATTAAGCTAGGTAGGGTCTAGTTGTAGACTTGGACTGAAGGTCTTACCCTGATAGGATCACCTTGAAACTCTCCTTGATGCCTCTACATCTTGATTACATGGCTTACATACTCCTAAAATAATAACATACCTCTGATCATACATCTTCATGACATGACAATGCTTGTTGTGAACTTTAGCTTTTATTCTTGACCTGTACTTGATCTGAGACATTAGTTGTCTTAAAATTATCTTTCAAGAATGACCTGGTTACATCACATATTGTCAATATATACTTTATGACCTTGTCATAATTTACATTACCAACAACACTCTTTTCTCTCATGACCACACACTTCTCTCTAACCACACTCTTGACACCAAATGTAAAATTTGGGACTCCCCCTTTGTATTCATAACTCAACACATGAGTCAATATGACTCTTAAACCATCCTCATCTTCCTTTAATAATATTGAATTCAATACCCCTTCTTAACACATATTAAGCTCAACTACTCACTGCTAGAAACATAAAACTACCTGAATAGATCCCCCTCAAACCAAACCTCCACCTTGCTTTTGCTAACTGAAGAGTTTCTCCATGAATCCTAATGGAGTCACCCCTTTTCATATATCACTAAAACACCATGAACTCAGGAGATTCCCAGATCTCCAATTCATTCTTTAAGGTACATATCTATTCCTTAAGATCCTTGACCATATATCTCAACTCATGTTTTCTCTTTTTTGGTGCTTCAAATTATCTAGGATACTTATAAGCTTATCTTCAAGATCTACTTCAGATTCTTCTTCCTTGGAGAAACCTACTTCTTTATCCAAGAATAGATCTCCATTTCCAACCTAATCAACATAGTTATTATCATCATTAAAAACCCCATTATTACTTACCTTAGATGACTTATTCAACCTCTCTTTTATATACTTAGCTTGTGTATTGAAAAGATCTTTATTTCTATCATGATAAATAATGTCATCATCACAATTCATGCTTGTGCTTCTTAGGATCACCTTCAAGCTATTAGACCTACTTCAAAGGACCAGGCTCTAATACCAAATGTTAGAACCATAATGATTGAGAGGGGGGTGAATCAATGTTTAAAACATTCATTCCATTCAACTTAACATTAATGATCCATTCATACAAGTACATAGATATAACAAGCATAAGTAACCATAAAAGTGCATGAAATAAGATAAAACATCATATAAGTGGGAAACCCTCAAGGGGAAGAAAACCCACTGATCTTTGAAAATGGACTATAGTCCTATAATATAAAAACCAAGATTTAGTGAAGCAACAACCCCAATTAGATAAGCACCCACTTGCAAGGAAGCACCAACCCCTTAGATGATTCAGAACCAACTTAGTCACCTGATTGCTTTGATCACCTTCAGAATACTATGTTTCTCAATCAACAGATGATGACCACATCTTCATCTCTTCATACTCTTATCCCTCTCAAATTGCCTTCTAAGCCTCTTTGTTCAACTAGGTCTCTTCAAGACTGATTAGGTCATATGAATTTGATCTTCATAATCAGAACTCATATTATATATTCATGATATTCCCTCTAAACCCCTTTGATTGTTTACATGACTTCCTTCTACTCAATTCTATATTTCATTTGCTTCATCTGAGCATGCATAAATAGGCCTAAAATTGACTTGTATTTATATAAGCCTCTTACTCATATCCCTCTTGGTCAGCCACACACACTTTACCACTTATATTTTCCACATAATAGGCCTTAGGACATATTACTACAATAATCAATCACAATCTCAGGTTGGTCACAATTCAATAGGCTACATTCCTTCTTTAGGTCTCATGGAGACCAATTAGGCTTTCTTAGATACATGTTACACTTTACCTTACTTAGAACACTTTAAAACTTAAAAAATGGTAGGAAAACTTCATATATCTCTCAAATAGACCCCCACTAATCTCATATTATGTCCATGCCACCTTTTAAGTCCAACTGCTACTTGAAATGCTCCATTAGCATTATTCACAATAAAACTGTGTGTACTCAAATACTATCTGATCTCTCTCATGCTTGATCACATAAATTCCATGTACATATGATAGACAAAACATGTTTATAAAAGATATATGACCTTAAGTTTTTATTCATTTACTTGGTACATTCTGACTCAATGACCAACAATGGTCTTACTTACCCTTTGGGTCTCATGGAGACCTACTTCATTAGGTCTACTCTCTTGATGCTAAGAATGGATATCATTGGATCTATATATCATTATCCAACCATCACAATCCACTAATTTTTTTTTATAATGACTTATTTTTACATCTTCCAAGCTTGGTTAGATCTACATCCTATGTTCATACCCTGAAGCCCTCTTTAGGACAAACTGCCCTAATAAACTGTCTTGCAAGAATGAAGTTCAATAAATCCTTTAGAATCTATCCCATGAAAAATGGAACATATATACATATAATATATGACCTAATTAACATCTCCAAATACTTGTAATAAGTTTACTCAAACAATATTGGCTCAAGAACAACTCTGCAATTTGTTCACTCAAAACTTCCAAAATACTCAAAAGCACAGTCATAAGGAATTAAAATTCAACCACCTATGTAGAAAATTTTATTGAATATTTATGCATTAAAATTATCCTATTACATATTCAAATCATCCTTAAATTAAAAACTCACAAGTTTTAATGGCAAATTTTGGTCTTACAGACCAATTCTTTGACTTATAGTCTCATAGTCCAATCCTAAATAGAGAAGTCATTTTATGAACACATTTTATTCACTTACACTAACCTCCAAAGATTATACAAAGAATTATAATTACTTATAATTAATTAATAACAACTCTATTCACTATATTTAATTACTCTTTCATAAAATTACACTCAAATCCAACTTTTCATCACTGCAACTCATAATTGTCAAGACTGCCAAAAACACAGTCATGAAACATTGACCTTATAGAAGCTGTATAGGGACTTTCAAATAATTCAAATGTATTAACATGATTATATTAAATTTAAATACCATATTAAATACAAAATCAATATGTTCTAATGTCAAATATTGGTATTGTAGACCAATCTATTGACCTCTCTCCTCAAAATCACACCAAAACTAGATAAGCCATTTTGGATTCAAAATTTAAACCTCTATAATTGAATTTAAAAACATATAATAAGAATTAATATGACACAAAATTCCAAAAATACATTTTTATGCACTTCAATCCATCAATCTTTCATGAAAACACATCAAGAATCATCTTCTCATCACTACTTAGGTTTTGCACATTTTGCTCTATTAGGCGTGTTAGCGACTAGCCCATTTAGATCACCAAATTTTCATTCTTAAATAATAGAAACAATATATAAACCACAATGGACATTAGATACAAGTCTCTACCTTCTCGATCTAATCATTTTCAAACTTTATCTAATACAACTCTTGATAGTTACAATAATTTCTTCCTAAATAAGCTTGTAACTCAACATTGTCTCTCTCCTCTCTCTAACCAATACCACCTATAGGTACCTAGGAGAGTCCAATATAAATTAAAATATCTTACCTGAGCATACCAATCCATTCTTGGCACTTTTGATCAACATCTTCAACATTGGGTACTTATTAGGGTTTTGAGAGGGTTTAAACCTGTTTCTACTCTTAACAATCATTCATAAAGCATAACCCCTCAATCAAAAAACTAATGAATATAATTTTGAACTAGGACCCTTACCCATTTACCAAAAATATCTTAGGTTCCCATTCAAAGTTTTGACGAGCTAATGATCACAAGAAAATCCTTATTGATTTGAGAACCTTTCATTTTGTGCACTTGAGAGACCTCAAAGCACTTTCTCTTGCCTTAACCTTAAAAATTTAACTTAAAAATTCATTAATACACCTGGGATAACCTATCACACTTCTAAAAAATCTCACATGTGCATACTTGCCTTGGAAACTAAACCTCATGCCTCATTAGGCCATGCTCTCACTACCTTGCTTTCTACATTTGAGTTTTCACACTTCATTAGGCCTTGAACTAACCTTCAAAACTATTTTCAAGCTCCTAATACTTCAATCACATTATCAAACAAAATATCACATGCTCAACCAATGCCAACTATCTTTATACAACCTTATCTCACCATGCAACCAAGCTTATGCCTTCACACAAGATCACTATATGCCATAACTAAGCTTCACAAGACACCTTATCCTCAAAGACATTTGATATCAATGTTATATATCCATTAAAATCTTGAGAACATCCATCTCACCAATCCACCATGCCTCTTCATGCACAAGACTAGGTATCATATGCACATACCTTCTCAAGACACTACTAGGCTCAAGCACTTGACAAATTTGACAATAAGAACCTTTCATGCTGACCTTCACATCACTCATGTAGACATAAGAACATATACCAATCATATATTACACTCAAAATCACTAAAACACTGATCAATATTCTCTCTCATAGCTACACTCTTCAATGACCTCATGAATATGTATGACCTCTTGACCATGCCAACTGATCTTCAACACTTTAGCTTGTTACAACATAACACTAAATAGAGTACTATTGATACATCAATGACAACAACAGTTATAGTCACATGACATCAACCTTCATAAGCACTTTTGACATCAATATTCATAAGAACACCTCTGGAATAATCAAAGACAATCAATGACAACAATAATTATATCAACCTTATCAAAAACCTTTGACATTAATGCCAACAAAAATGCCAAACCTCAACAACATGAACAATGCTCAAAACTATTTGAGTCAAAGGGGGATATTTAAGTATCAACATGTCCACCCCAAGGTAAATATTTATATCCTCATACTATTTCATTTATTTAATTAGTAGTTTAAATGTTGCTTATTTATTTGTGGATGTATACATCTATCCTTGCTTAGGATCTTCCTCATACTGAATAAGCTGATGTAGATATAAGGCTACTTAGGATTTCCATTTATCACCTTAGGTTGCATAGAACCCCATTTTTCTGACCATTGCATCTTAATTTATTTATAATAAATGACCCATCATTTAATTTATTTATACCCCTTTACAATCATTCAATCTACTTTCATATTTATAATCATTTACCTTCATTGAGGTCTAATGAGAGATATATACTTATGTCACAGTCTTTGGCTTTAAAACCCCTATCCTTTTAACATTTGAGTTGTAGGGTTACCCTCTACTATATATAAAAATATAATTGATATTTACACACTTGTCCAATCATATTCATGCTCTATTTAATTTGCCTCATTAGAGTCCTAGTCATATAGAGAAAGAGGATAGTTATAGGTCATCCTAGCTTGTGCATACATTCTAGTGAATCTGACATGACTATTAGTTTGCCTTCAGTTGGATTAGTTTCATGTTTATCTTTTTATCTTCTTGGATACATCATAAAAATCATGATATATATGTTTCTATCCAACCATATCGTCCAAACTAATATTATTCATTACTCTTAACAATTGTATCAGGTAACACAATATAGTGTCCTATTTTCTTCAAATTATATTATATAGCTCGATATAGTTTCTTGATTGCTTCTAACTATATCGATAATTTAGATACATTTTATTATTTGATTCCAACTATATAAGAAAAACCAATACAATTTCATGTTTTATTCTGATTATATTATCCAACCTAATACATTTTCCTATACTATTCCAAATATATTAGTTAGCCTAACTTAGTTCCATGTTTGCTTCTAACTGTATTGACCAACCTAATATATTAACATATTTACTTCAAACTATACCAACTAACTCAATATAATTTCCTATTTGATTTTAGTTGTATTAGCTAATTTAATACCATTCTATGTCTTTTTTTTACTGTATTGGCCAACTCAATAAATTTATGTGTTTTCTACCAACTATATCAACCAACCTGATATAGTTGTTTTTGATCAATTTTTCTTTTAATTGTATTAGATAGCCTGATATTATTCTAAGTGTTCTTTTATTTCATTTCATGATGTAAATTTTACTTTCGATCTAAATCATCTTTATATCTATTTTTTACCTTGTCTTTGTAAAACTATGTTTGGGTAGTTGTAAAACTAATATAAGTTATCATTTTAGGCCAAGTGATAATAAGATTTATCCTAGTTATAGTTTGAGGGGTATTGACCTAGTACTCAAGACATTAGACAACACTATATGCACACTTTAGTTTCCATGTAGTTATGGTATATCTAAAATTTTAATTATTTTATTTTTCAACATATTAAAAGTCTTTTAATTGTTTAATTTTGTAGTGCACCGGTAAGAGGTTATCCTTGGGAAGTTACTCTCAATGCATCTAAGAGAATGGATAATGTAGTTACAAGATGGTGAAATGCTTCGTAATCAATGTATTTTATGCCTTGTTCATTATTTACTTCTAGGATCAGTATATCTAAGAGACTACAAGTGAAACACACCTTGCTTAGTAATAGTTCTTTTCTTTGATTTTTATACTACTTAGATTATCAAATTTTTGAAATAATTGGAAGTATATGCAATTAATCAATATAGATCTAGATACAAAAATGAATTAAAAAAGACTAGATTAATGTCGAAACAATGTTTTAACGTGAAAAACCTCAAAGAGGTAAAAAAACCATAGGTTGACCTTATTCATTGTAATGAGAAACATAACCCAATATAAAAGCCTTCTTCCTCTCACTTCTCTCTTATAATGCTATTCACAACACTCTTTGTAATGATATTTTTCACATATCAAATATCATGATGTATCGATAATCAATTCATAACAATGGTGTAAATTACCAAAGGGGCAAAACCCTTTCTATATTAGGGTGTTGAGGTGGATTGTTATTACCAATGGGTCCAACCTCTCTGTGAGGAACCCAAAAATAATAAATTAATAAATATATTTTATTATATTTATTTACATGGGGTTTTTAACCCATGTTAATAATAATAATAATAAAATTTATTATTTAATTAACCTAAATATGTTAAGGGTCTAATAAAGGCACCACTTAAGCATTAAATGTTTCAAAACTCTCCTTTAATATTAAGTGGGGATACATGTCATAGTCACCTTAAAAAAAGAATATAATTCATGAACCAAATATAATAATTTTAGAAGGCATGTAAAAATTTAAGGATTTAAAAACCTTCATCATGTTCATACCACCTTTTGAAATAAAAAGAATTATAATCCATAAACTATGTATAGTAAGTTTAGGCTAGCATGATCATGAGACTAAATTTCATAGTTTCTCATGAATAATCAACCAAGTATTTTGGATCCATTTATAACATGATGACCTCCATTATAATATATGATTTCAGGTATTGGGTACACTGTAAAGTCACATACTATGAATTTTACCAAAATCACATAAAGTGACTTATTATAATACTTTATAATGATAAAAAGTATAGATAAGAAGAAATAAATACATATTTGTTAGGAAGTGACATTGTCATCCATAATCCCCCTCAATGAATACTTTGAGAGGCCCAACATTGTACAAAAATGACAAAATATGGTATCACCAAGTGGTTTTGTGAAGTTTTCATTCATAGGATAAAACTATAGATCAATATTACCATTGAAGACTTTCTCTTGAATAAAATTCACATAAACTTTAATATGATTAATTCGTTAGTGTTGCACTATATTTTTTAGTAGAGATATATAATTATGATTGTCACATAGAAGGGTGGTACTATGAGAAACATATAAATAATATTATAAAAACCTTTAGAGCCACATGGCTTATTTAGAAACTTCCATAACAATTTTATATTCTGCTTCTATATAAATCATATAGATAGTAGGTTATTTTTTGCGTCTCTTAGCGATAAAACCTAGACCAAAATATAAACACATATCTAGAAGTAAAATTTTAATCTATAGTATCACCAACATGGTCAACATAATAATAACCATATAAATTAGCATTATTAATATAAGAATAAAATAAAATAAAATTTACATTTATTTTGATATACCAACGTATCTATCTTGCTAATTTACAATAATCTAGATATGGATCTTGCATGAATCTAGAAGCAACACCTAGAACATTTGAAATATTTGCCTAGTAATAGTTAGACAAATAAAATTACCAACAAGTTGTCTATAAAAAGTAGGATTAACTTTGTCTCACGTAGGTTTTGGATCAAGCTTAAGACAAATTTTAATAAGAGTAGATGTATGCTAACAATCAAGCATATTAAACTTAACTAAAATATTATGTGCATACTAAGATTGTGATACAATAATTAATATTTTTATCTTGAAATATAGCCATTCTTAAAATATGATAAAGAACTCTTAGATCAGTCATTTCAAACATTTGACTTAGTTTATCTTTATATCTAATAGTAAAACTAATTATATTGTCAATAATAAGAAGATCATCCACATAATACAATTAAGATAAAATGATTATTTTCAACTTAAACAAAGAGATCATTATCATAATAATAATTATATAAACTTAATTCATTAAAATAACTAGTGATTTTAGAATACCACGCTTGGGGATCTTTTTTTAAACCATAAAGTGATTTATTTAACTTACAAACATAATGTTCTTTATTAGAATCAGTGAAACCTTTAGGCTGAATCATGCAAATTTAGTCTTCTAAATAAACATTAAGAAAGGTATTTTTGACATCCATTTGGTGCATAATCCAACTATTTTTAACTACAAGAGAAAAAAGTAACCTAACAATATTCATTTTTACTATAAGAGCAAAGGTTTCAACATAGTCAATCTTGATTTTTTGAGTAAAACCATAAACAACTAATTTTGATTAAATTTTATCAATTTTACCAATTGAATTATATTTGATTTTATAAAGTCACATCCAACCAACAATATGCTTTTTAGGTAGAGGTGGGACAAGATACCAACTCTGATTTTAATTAAGGCATTGTACTCATCTTTTATAACAACTTTCCATCTATAATATTTAATATATTCCTTAGAAGATTGAGGTTCATATTAATACATAATCATTAAAACATGATAATTTTTTTGACTCCTAGTCAATTTATTAATATTATCAAGATTAGATGATTTTATTAGGGATTCAAACCATTTAGGTCTTTTATATTGAACATGAAATTTAAAAGGTTCTTCAAACTCTAATTTATCTAAAATTGGATCAACTTCCTCTAGGACATATATCTATTCATAAGACAAAACATGAGAGTTAGGTTCATTAAAAGAAGAACATTGAGGGGGTTCCATAGAGGAGTCACAAAATATTTTCAAGGATTAGAACATTCATATTCTCAATTATTTTTCTTTTAGACGGATCATACACTATTAATCCTTTAGTTTTACCTCCATAAATTATAAATATACACGAGTATGATTTAAGATCAAGTTTATTTTCTTTTCTTTTAAGAATAAATATGCAAGTATGACTACAAAATATCATAAAATGATCAATACTAAATTTTTTATTAGACCACATTTATAAAGGAATAGATAGATTTAAAGCTTTAGCAGGAAATATATTTATAATATGAATAACAATATTCATGGTTTAGAATCATAAGAACTTAGGAACATTTGAAGAATATAATATTATTCTAGCCATTTCAATAATGGTGCAATTTTTATTTTCAATAATAAAATTTTGCTACAAGGAATAAGGATTTGTTAACTCTCTTTGAATACAAAAATTAATGTGAAAAAAATTAAATTATTTACTAATATATTCACCACCATTATCAAATCTTAATCTCTCAATAGAAAAATTAGAAGCATTTTTGACAACTTTAAATTCTTTGAATTTAGACAATACTTCAGATTTATTATTTATAAAATACAACCAAATCATTCTAGTATGATTATTGATAAAAATAGTAGCATATAAAGATCCATTACGAGATGCAACTTCAAGTGGTCCTGTAACATCACTATGAATACGTTCTAAAGGATGTAAAGAATTTTCATTATGATTTTTGTGAAATGGATTAGTATGTTGCTTACTAGTAAGTAAACCTCAAAAGCTTCTTGATGAGAAGAAATAGAAGGAATTCCAATAACAAGATTATGATGAAACATATCATATAAAATTAACATGACCTAATTTTTCATTTCATAATTGAGATTCATCCCTATTTTGTGATGAAAGACAACATACATAAGAAGTAAAAAAATTATAAACCATTAAGTTGAATACCTTTAACAATCAGATAATCAAATTGATTTATATTAGACCATTTGTCCTTAAGCAAAGTCACTATGAAATTATCATTCATAAGCTAAGAACAAGATTATATATTTTTATAAGTTTAGGAACACAGGAAACATCTTTTATAATAATGTTTACAAATTTTATTTTTTATTTCTTAGTAGCTTCTAAAAATGAATTCACCTAAATAAATATTTTTAGATATATCTCTAGTATCAGATAAAATATTTGATAAACAACTCATATGATGGGATGAACCACTATCTAAAATCTATTCCTTTTCATTAGAAGCAAACAATGTAGCATATAAATAAATAATATTATAATTTTAATCATGATTGTTGTTATGATTATGGTTTTGATTATTCTAATGATTTTGGTTAGAACATTCTTTCTTTTATTATTTTTAAAGGTTTTATTGTTAACTCTATTTTTTTAATACAATCTTCCATTCTATGACCAAATTTATAGATGGATTATAATTCCATTTAAACTTAACTTTATGATTCTTAATACTAGATTTCTTATTTCTATCTTTACTGATGGTAAACTTGGTTAGATTTATGGTTTTTTTTATTTTCAAAAATAGGATTGAGTGCAAGAATAGCTTGAGTGTCATTCTATTTAGAATCAAAATTTGAAATCACTTGCTCTTCTTGAATAAAAAGAGCAAAATGGGTATTGAGGCTAAGGATGTCTTGCTCTGTTTGATATTTTGAATTAAAAACTGAAATATAATTGTAAAATTTTTCATGAATATTTAACTGAATAATGAAATACAACAACTGATCTTGAATAAGATTGTAATTACAACCATTTAAATAAGATTTAATGTGTTTGATTTTTGTAAGAAAATTAACAACTTTTCAATCACCTTCTATGGGTGAAATTAACAATTTAAGAACCAGTTTAATTATCTTAGAGAGACAAGTTCCATCATGCATATACTCAAGGAGGTTTCAAGTATCATTGGGAGACTCTTGATTGTTGGTATGGAGTAGAAATTCATCTTTAACATTCCTCAGAATGATCGACATAGCTTCCTGCAATTTATATTGAAATGTATTGGTAAATTTAGCCATGAGATTTCTCCCTAATGTGGTTTTTTTAGTCCAAACCACAATATTATATAATTTATGAGTCATAAATTTTTATTTAATATTTTTTTTCCAAATATTATAGTTAGACCTATTTAACATTTGAGATTTTTCTAGCACAAAATTAGGAGAAGCCATAACTTTCACTTAAGGATGACACTCTAAAAATTATAAAATATATAAAAATAAATTTTTAAATGTGTTTTTATACTCTATTTGATGATAAAGTAGATTTATAGTGTGTATAAACAATAATTGTTCAATTTTATTTAAAACAATGTGAATCCTTTTTTAAAAGATTACAGCCAAAGAAGGTGTCACAAGTGTCACATAAAATAACTATGTAAACACAATTATTAAAAAGTTCTAAAAATTATATAAGGAGGATTTAAATAAACAAATAGACCACATGACTATGTCTAGAATGTTCCAAAACCTAGAAAATGATTGGTCACATAACCATGTTCGACAAGGGGTTGTCTAGGTCAAGTGTCAAAAATGTAATAAATAGACAAGGGTTTTGAATGTGAGCTATTACATGCAAACCAAAAAATATGTTCCAAATAATTATTTAAATAATAAATTACTACACTTTGACTAGAAAAAGAAATAGGAAGTAGTGAGTTATGAATCCTAGACCTCCCCTTTTGCAAAATGTTTAGCAAAAAATAACTACCAACCCTTTTACTACACTAGTTGATAATATAAAATCCAAATATTAAAATTAAATCTTTTTTAATTGATTTTATTTAAAAAAAATAAAAACAATTATAAAAAATGTGCATGTAAAAATAAATGCTAAAGGATTTCAAAACTGTTTTATTGTTTCACATAAACATAGTAAATATGTGAGTCCCCTTCAATGTTTGAAGAAAAATATTGATGTTTATTAAAACAAATATTTAATAAATAATTTACAAAAAAATATATAACACTCCAGGAATCCATGACACTCAAAAAACATAGGGAAGATGTTAGAGCATGGAAGAGGCCACCACATTTCTTGAAATTTTCTGCACCTTCATAAAACAACCTTTTACCACATAAAATGAAGTCAAAATAAAAAAAATTCTACTAGAAAAAATATTTCCCAGCCCACACAAGCCATAATATACACTGAGGTGGTTGAGAAAAAACAAAAAAATAGAAATTAAATGCTTCTTAGTGTCTAGCAAGGGTTTTGTTAGCTAGTTTAATTGAAAAACAACTTTCAAAGATAATAAACCAACAATATAAGAGTTGGAAATATTTTTTGATAGATTTCTTCAGATAGGAGCATCGTACAAGCCTAAAAATGACATCCTAAGTTGTTTTTGTAGCTTCAAATTTTATATTTAATTACTTTGGATGCTTAATGAAGGTTTTATATTGAGTTTTGATTGCTCAAAGACAAAGAACAGGTAGGAAAACTCTAAAAAAAATCTATATACTGTACAAGCTCGAGTCAACTAGCCTCAAGAAAGTTTTTGATTAAAATTAAAATACAATTGAACACTAGTAAATATGAATGCTTCACAGATAATTGTCTTCCCAATCAATCATCATATCCCATGCTCAAGTACCATGAAATAATTAGAAGTATATGCAATTAACCAATATAGATCTAGATACATTAATGAATTAACAAAAGTCCAAGTCAATGTTGACACAATATTTTAATGTGGAAAACCTCAAGGAGATAAAAGACCATGGGTTGATCTTATTCACTATAATGAGAAATGTAACCCAATACAAAAGCCTTCTTCTTCTCATTTATCTCTTAGAATGCTCTTCACAAAACTTTTTCGAAATGATATTTGTCACATATCAAATATCATGATGTCTCGATGATTAGTTCATCACAATGGTGTAAATTACCAAAGGGTTAAAACCCTTTTTATATTAGGGTGTTGAGGTGGACCATTATAACCAATGGGTCCAACCTCTCCATAACGAACCCATCAATGGTAAATTATTAAATATGTTTTATTATATTTATTTACACTAGATTTTCAACCCATGTTAATAATAATAAAACATTATTATTTAACTAATCTAAACATGTTAAGGGTCCAATAAAGGCACCCCTTAAGTATTAAATGTTCAAACAATTTTCATCTTTATAGATGGTATCAAATAGCTTGTTATCATTATGTGTGTGATAACTGCATTGGCTAGCTTGGTAAAATTATGTGTCTTTCAGACTGCATTGGCTAACTTGATACATTTCTAAATTTATATCCAAACTACATTAGTAAATTTAACCTAGTTTGTTTATTACTAGATCAAAAAGCCCAATATAATCCTTTTTCTCTAAAACAAGTAGTACCACCTTTTTAACAAATTATATTGGCTAACCTGATACAGTCTATTCTCTTAAACTCAATAGCTAAAATATATCAGGCAACCTAATACAACCTATTTTATAGAATCAATATTAACTATATATGCCAACCTAATATAATATGTTATTCAAATATAGTAATTAGTTCTATTTTACTATCTGATACCATCTAATTCCTATGATGAACCTTTTACCACATTATATTTTAAGCCTTCCTAAGCATGATGTCACCTCTTATGATCTTCCTTGAAAGCCTTAACCTAATCATTATTGATGGGTTGAATCTCACCCCCTACTCATCCCATATAGATTAGGGGTATTTGAGCAATGAGTCCCAATTCTATATACTCTACCCTACCTCCACCCCATATCCCTCTGTATCACTTCACTAGTCACACAAATCTATTCTATATGCATTTCTCTTTCATTCTTGTTATATCCACCATTGATGATAATTCCTCATGGTGCAATTTATCTCAACATCATCCTAGATCTATTGAATGTAACATATTTAAAATAAACCACAATTCAAATCAAGAAGACCCCAATCAATTTATTAATAGTCTTTATGATAACACCTTTTATACTCCAAACAATAATGGAAGTCTTAACAAGATTCCTCCATCTGCTACAATAATTAGGGAAACAAAACCAATGTTGGGATTATTCATCCAAAAACTAATGTTGGGAACCCCATGTCTAATCCTAATCCTCCATCTACTTCTAACCAAAATTCTAATTCCAATCCCCCTCTAGGTTCATCACAAATCCTTGCACAAATAATAAACTATGGATCTTATGCAAGTTTATAGTAGGAATCAGATGCTTAAAATGCAAAACCATATTTTTTAAATGGATAATCAACCTCCACAAGCCATCATGAATAAAAAAATCAGCACTACATCTCTCCTCTTATAAATTCCAATTGAAATATTATTCCTTAGCTACCAATTCACAAAAAAATGCTTCAAAGTATTCAAAATGAACCTTTGTCACCCTTCATTTTGTCTATAGATATTGGAAACATTTCCTAACTATTACATATGATACAATTATTGATCTCGATTCTCATCTTAAATATTTTGGAAACCTTTATAATTAACCAGTTCAAACTAAAACCTATTCTACTACCAAGGTTCTAGTCAAAACCTTTGTTGGAGATGCACTAGAACGGTACAACTAACTTCCTGAACATTTCATTACCAAACTAGAAGGCTTATTCAATTCTATAGTTAATAAATTTCAACATAAAAAACTTCTATAAAATATCCTTAGCAACTTCATTAATGATAAGAAAATTCTTAATGAATCTACACATGATCTCATTAAACAATGGAAATTATTAGCACATAAAGTGTACCATAAAATGAGTGATGATAATCTATTCAAATTATTTATTAAAACGTTTAAATCCCCTATTCAATATAAATTTAGTATCGTCTCTCCTAAAAATTTAGAAGTGGCATTCGACTAAGAAAAAATACAAGATTTCCTCATGGATCAATTTGAACCATCTCATAAGACCAAAAAAGAATATTTTCAAACCTCAACCAATGAAATAAATACTAATTCTTCTCAAAATAAGCCTCCCCAATACAAATTAGGAACATTTAAATCAAATAATAAAATTCCATCCCTCCCTCCCTTAAATAAGAAGGAAATTATGATGTTATTATCTATGTCCAAGACATATGTCTACTCATGGTATGATCCTAACAAGTTTTTTTTGTTGCACACAAATATTGGTCACTCTCATGAGACATGTCATGCATTCCAATGACTTGAAATTAATATCATCTTCATGAAAATTTTCAATCATGACCTCATAAATAAATAATGGCATAATGAATACCTTAAAGCATCTAAAAATAGATTTTATTATCCTAAATGTAAAATTAAAAAACCTCAAAAATCATCTCCATCGTCTAATCCCAAAACACAACATTAAAAAAACTACTTGTGTTATTTATGCTAACTATGATCATTATCATAGTAGTTCACAATTTTTAGATGCAGCAAATGTCAACCACCATAATCCCAATCCCAAAGATATTATCACTAAACCTAAGAATCTTTTTCCCAAAGAACAACTTATTAAGGATACCACTATCAAAACTACATACTCTTCCAACTCACCACCTAATGATGAGATTGCTTCACCTTTGGAGCCTTAACCTAGCACATTTAATTCTTTCTCTACCATACCTCCTAAAGTGACTACTACAAATCAAGGTAAAAATTGTTATGGATCTAACCCCAAATCACAATGGAATTTCCTAGAAGAATGTAATTCCATGCCTTGAAAAAATCCTTTAATGGAACTTATGAGAACAACACCATATCATCATAAATTTCTCATGAAATAATTGAAATACATATAAGAATCCCCATATAGAAAAACTAAATCACCTCCACAACCTTCTATAGGTCTTGCACCTATGGAATTCCGTGCTAAACAAACCATTTATCAACCTTTTTTATCTAATAAAATTTACATAGAGTTTCAAAAATAATACATGATTGATGATGAAAAATTATTTCAAGTAAATGATCCACATTGATTTATTAATATTTTCATCAAAAGTAATTTAATATGGAAGTTTTAGTGGATAAAGGTTCATAAATTAACATTACTTCCTTTTGATTAATCCTAAAACTGGGATATCCCAAATATTAACTTAAACATACAAGACTAAAAAACTATGGATTCAATAAAAATAATTAAAATCCTCTTGGTTGGATTTGGATCCCCCTCACTATTAGGCCCAAAATAGTATGCACTAAGCTAATGTTTTTATATCTTCCACTATCATATAATATTATTGTATGTTTTCCTTAGACTCATCATGTGAGAGCTATTGCCTCTTCTGGTAGCTAATGCATTAAGTTCAATCATGATGGAAGAAATTACAAGCATGAATATGATCCCAACTCATAGGTTTTCAAAATGCCTAATCTAAAAACCCAATATAACATCATAATCATTTCTCATATCAATAGTCCTCATCTTCATGAGTTTGCCAACATGTATATTAATCTGAAAGTCACTCTTTAATATGTTGATTATGATGAATCCAATGAGTTAAAAACCATTTTCAAAACCTAAAAATTACAACCTTACATAATGGAATGGATTCCTCAATTTCTTCTACCATGATATAGGACAATTCCTTTGATTGATGATGATACTGAAAGTCCACCACTATGAAATTCTTATGAAGCTTCCTATACAAAATATGATTTTGTATGAAATGATTTTGGGGTGGATAAACTATTTTAGGATACTCTATCATTATTCCCTCAATCATTTAGTATACTTGGTGTGTCCACCAAGGATACTTCAAACGAGAATTCTCAAAAAATTACTCATGCATGTAACATATCTCCATCATATGATGATGAACACATAGTTTCCCAAGACCAATCATATAAATTCAATGTAATCATTATTGAAAAGCCTTTTCTAAAATTCATGCCTTTAATCTAGAAGATAATTTAGTCCATATATCTTCAAATTATAGTGATGTTGAGAACAACCTAAAACCTCAAGGTTATGTTTGTCCTATTAACCCACCATTGGAGAACACTCCATGGGTTCTCTAGCATATTTTTTATTTTCCCAAAAAACCTGAAGTTATCATCCAACCTAATACCATTCAAAATATTTTTAACATTGCTAACATTTAATAGCCTAGGAGTGGAGGAGTGAAGCGTGTGGACAATATTTGAAACTAGTTTTTTCCTGCCTGGTTAGGCCCCCTGAGTGCGATAGGCAGGACCATAGATCTAATGGAGGTCACTGCAGGTAGCAGTACCTCTAGGAATATGTCCAAGAATCTATTAAGGGATAGTCCATCCAATGGATGGAATAAGGGACTCATAAGTGAAAAGACGTGTCCATCGAAAGGCATGTCAAGCCTCCTTGTTCTCTTGGATGGCAAGGCATTGAGTATCCCAGATGATCTGGTGGAGGAAATAGTGGCATCCATGGACCTTACGCTGGTTGGTAAGTTTTTTTCTTTCTGTCCTAATATTGAAATGCTTAGAAGATGAATTCTGTCTAGGTAAAAAGTCAAAGGTAGTGTTTCAATCACAACCATGGCTAGAGGTCTTTTCCTTTTTAGATTTACGAACAGGGAAGACATGATCGCTACCCTTGCTGGAGGTCCCTGGCTATTTGGACCACATTCTCTAGCCTTATGCTCATGGAAACTAGGATTTGATCCTAACTTAGACCTCAATAAGACAACACCTGCTTGGGTAAGATTACCAGGACTCCCTTTGGAATTCTGGGATGAAAAAATATTCACAGCCATTGGCAATTCTATTGGTCAATATGTCACCTCAGATCATATAACTAGAACTAAGTCCAGATGTGTGTTTTTTAGACTCTATGTTGATGTTGAAATAAATAAGACTCTCCCTACGTCCATTGAGCTTAACTCTAAATATGGAACCTGGACTCAACCAATTACTTATGAGAGTGGTACCACTTTCTATCAAATATGTAAGAGGAAGGGACATCTAATGACACAATGCAAAGTGAAGCAAAGGGGGATGAAAGAGGATTCCCAGAATGTAGAGGAGGAGCAAGCGAATAGCAAGCAGGAAATAGAGAATAATGTGGAAATTCCTAACAATACAGGAAAAGGAGAGGAGGGGAAGGGAAAGGAGGCTACCCCCATCAGTGAAGGTGAAGTTGTCCCAAAGAAAAATATAGGATTAGATGATAGTCAGAAGGCTACAGAAGAAGGAGAGGAGGAGAAGAGAAAGGAGGATATCATCAGTAGTGAGGGAAAAGAGGTCCCAAAGGAGAATATAGTATCTGATGACAGTCACAAGGCCACATTTAACACAGTCTACACTTTAGAAAAATAGACTAATATGTTTAAGGAAGGGGCAAGAGGGGACCTTTTACTAAAGGAAGTCAATAAAGATGACACAGTTTCAAGGATTGGATAGGAAGAGGTAACACCTGAAAGTCATACTCAATGAGTACCAGATCCACAGTCAAATACAAACTTTTTTCATGATCTGGAAGATGGAGGCTAGGTAGGACACTACTTGGCAACAGGGGTAGCAGGACAAGATGGCAGCAATGAATATGAAGAATGGGTTACCCCAAAGAAAAAGATCTGAAAAGGTAAAAAATATGCAGATGTTGGTACTGAGCCCAAACAAGGGAGGCCAACCCTAAGGGAAACAAGACAAAGAGAGATTGCTAGGGAGATTGCCAGTGGAAAACAACAAACAATGGAGTCCCAACCCTCTAAACTCTCTAAATGAGAATATTATCATGGAATTTGAGGGATTTAACAGTCCCTCAAAGTAGTTTAAGGTTAAAAACTACATTTTAGATAATAAACTAGATATTCTATTACTCCAAGAAGTCAAGATGAAAGAGGAGAATTTTGCAAAAATTGCTGACTATATATGGCCTAAGGTGGCTTTTTATATTAGTCCTACTGAAGGGGCTTTAGAAGGGATTGTAACTATGTGGATTAGTGCTAAAATCCAAGGATCTCTTATGGCCCATCATAAGCACTTTTTGATTACCAACTTTTCCATGAATTCCTTGAACTGGACGTTGGTAAATGTTTTTGCACCAAATAACAGAGCTTTGAGATAGAAATTATGGATAGATTTGAGTAGCTATAGGAATAATCCTTAGAATTATAAATGGATGTTAGCTAGAGATTTTAACACACCTTTACACCCTTCTGAAAAATAGGGTGGAATTATTGATTACTCAGATAGCATGTTCGACTTTGCTAAATTCATCAATGATTGGGGATTATTGGACATAGAGCTACAGAACCAAAATTTTACTTGGACCAATAGAAGAAGAGGAGATCAAATGATTCAAGTTAAATTAGATATATTTTTGATATCAAGCAACTGGAATGATTATCAGAATATACAGGTGCAAGCTCTACCCAGAACCATGTCCGACCACTGCCCGATTATCCTCAATTGGAGAGATCAGGGACATCACGGACCTCCTCCATTCCATTTTGAAGCTATGTGGATTAAACACAAAGGTTTTAGACAAATGGTGGCTCAATGGTGGAATATTCCCATTCAAGGTACTCCCATGTTTAGAATAGTCAAGAAAATCTAGCACATTAAACAAGAAGTTTATGGCTAGAATAGATACAGTTTTGGGCAAGTTTTCCAGTAGAAGAAAAATATAATGGTAAAACTCAAGGCTATTCAACAACTGATTGATCAAGAGGATGAATTTGAGGGCACCTTATAAGAAGAGAACAGTCTATCTTCAGAATGGAAGAATCTAATGGAAAGGGAAGAGGTTTTCTGGAAATAAAAATCCCGTGTTCAATGGCTCAAAGAGGGTGATAGGAACACTACTTTTTTTCATCTCTCAGCTATGAAACATAGAAAAGCCAACTCAATAACTAAGCTTGTCTTGGATAATGGAGACATTATTACTAAGGATAACAAAATAGGGGAGCAAGCCAGGGCATTTTTTTAGAATCTACTTATGGAAGAAAACAATAATGATAGAATTGATAGATCTATGAGTCAATTCATTGATAAAATCCCATGTTTGATAATAGAAGAAGACAATATGGAAATGTTAAATCCTGTATCTGATGAAGAAGTACATGCTATTTTATTCTCCATGGGTGCTTTTAAAGCCCTGGGTCCTGATGGCTTTCCTCTTATATTCTTTCAGGAATATTAGGAGATTGTTGGAGTGGACCTCACAACTGCAGTTCATGATTTTTTTAGATCTAGAAAACTTTTGAAACAAGTCAATAATACCTTCATTGTAGTTGTTCCTAAAAAATCTCAACCTTTACACCTTGCTGATTTCAGACCCATTAGCTTATGCAACACTATGTATAAGATATGTACTAAACTGCTAGTTTTGAGAATTCAACCCTTGCTTGACAAAATTATTTCTCCTGCTCAAAAAGGTTTCATCTTGGGTAGACATATTCTTGATGCTGTGATCACCACACATGAGACTATCCACTCCATGGATAAGACCAAAATCCCTGGGATGGCCCTCAAGCTTGATATATCTAAAGCTTATGATAGAGTTTCATGGACTTTTCTATTTCAAGTGATTAGAAAATTTGGGTTTAATGATAAATTATCTTGCTTATTATGGAATACGATCTCTTCTGCTAAATTCTCAGTACTAGTTAATGGTGTTCCTAGAGGGTTTTTTTCCTCCTTGAGAGGAATTTATCAAGGAGACCCTCTCTCCACGTACCTATTCATCATTATGGCTGAGGCACTGGGAAGATACATACAAGCTGATATAGTTTCAAAAAAGCCAGTAGGCATCAAACTTGCCTCTTCCCTTAATCCTATGGTTATACAATAGTTTGTGGATGATACCATCTTATTTGATATCTCATCGGTGATCGAAGCTAGAAGATGGAAGAATATACTTAATGATTATGCCAGAGACTCAGGACAAAGAAGAAATTTCTAGAAAAGCAATGTGTACTTCTTCAACATTCCCAATGAACTTAGACATATAATCATTGATATCTTAGATTGTGCTGAGGCTAGCCTACCAGCTACCTACCTTAGGTCTCCCACTCTCAGTCAAAGAGGTATCTTCAAGTTTTTGGAATGGTATTGTGGAACGTACACAAAGGAAACTTCTTGGGTGGAAGGGGAAACTAATCAGTAGTGTGGGTAAGCTGCAACTTCTTCAAACATCCTTGCAAGGTATTCCTACTTACTTCATGTATCTTTTTAAAATTCCTATGTATTTTGATAAAAAGCTAGAATAGATCCAAAGGATTTTTTTATGGATGAGAGTGGAAGACAAACAAAGAATGTCTTTAGTTAGATGGGAAAAAGTGTGTCTCCCAAAATCTCATGGTGGACTTAATATAAGATCCATCAGGAAAATGAATAAAGCCCTCCTCTCAAAAGTTAGTTGGAATTTGATTCACAACAACAGTGAGTGGGGGGAAATAATGTATGCCAAATACATGCATAGCATTGATGATTTCAACTTTCTTCAATAGGTGGGATTACCCCAAGGGTCTGTGATATGGAATCAAATGCTAAAAAGTAGAAGTCTTCTCAAACAGGAAATTAGGTGGAAGCTTGGAAATGGCCGGCAGATTAAATTCTGGGAGGATAATTGGTTAAGGGACAAGCCTCTCATCTCCCAAGGAAACTATGGAGAAATTATAGGCCTGAATACTCAGTTCTTTGATGATAGGGTTAGTGATTATATGGAAAATAACAACGGGATAAGGAGATGGGAAAACCTTTTGGATTGCTGTGTGCACAGGCCTAAGCTTATCCCAAGAATTTGAGAGATCTAGCAATGTGTTCAGGAGATCAGAATCTTGCTCTTCCCTCAAGAGGATGAACAATACTGGTGGCCGGATAAGAATGGATCATTCTCTGTCAAATCTGCCTATCATCTGCTTACACCTGAAGCTCAGAATAAGGAGGTATGGAAAAAGGTTTGGAATCATAGACTCATTCTAAAGATTAACTTGTTTTGGTGGGCTGCTACCCATAACAAAATCCTTACTCAGGACAACCTTCAAAAGAGGGGGTTTTTTGGTCAACAGATGTTTTCTGTGTGGTTCTAGAGAGGAATCAGTTTCACACCTATTCATACATTGTGATTTTACCCAAGATTTATGGGGCAAAATACTTAACAACTTTGGCATTGAATGGGTTTGCAATTCTGACCTTAAAGAAGTAATTCTCAAATGGAACTCAACCTTCACACATCCCTGGATTAAGGAACTATGGAAGCAAGCTCTACCATGCTTGAGCTGGACTTTATGGAAAGAGTGAAATCATAGAATTTTTAGGGACACTGCTAGAAATGCTACTCAAGTGTTTAAATCCTTTTCTAGGACCATCTTGGAAAGTGTTACAACAGCTCATATTAGTGTTGCAGAGAAACCCCTATCTGAATTTGAAAGTCAAATTGCTGCCAAATGGAAGGTTTTAAACCTTATCCCTGGGCATGATAATTCCAAAATTATTTAAAGACTTCATACTAAATGGATACCACCTAAACCCAATTGGATGAAACTCAATTTTGATGGGGCATCCAAGTTGAGTGGTAAAGCAAGTGGAGGAGGAATAATAAGAAATGAAAAAGGAGGGATGTTTGCTGTCTATGCTGGTGGCATGGGTTGGCAGAGAAATAACTATGCTGAAGCAATGGCCTTAATTTGGGGATTAAAGTTAGCTATATCCCTAGGAATTAGAAATTTGAATATTTAGGGAGATTCTAAGTTGATCATAGATGCCGTTAATAAAGCATCTAATGTTGGTATCCATCTAAAAGACATCATTATGGACATCTAGTTTCTTTTGCAAAAGTTTTCTGAAGTTGAGATTACCCACACCTATAGAGAAGGTAACAGGGTCGTTGATGCTTGTGCCAACCTTAGTCAGCAATTCTTAGGATGGAGGGTATGGCGACAAGGGGCTCATATACCCCCAAACATTAGAGAGATCATTCAGAAGGAGATGACGGAGCAATAATGATGCACATTTATGAAAAAGATAGCTTTCAAAGGCGGTCCATGTGGAGAAGGCCATTGCAGATCATGGAAGCAGTGGGTAATCCAGGGAATGCTGAAAATGTAGACAATGAGAATCTTAAGGATCTTTTCTATAGTTATGTAGTTTCATCCTTTCTAACTCTAGTCTTTCCAGTGTTTTGTTTTGTTTTTGACTTAATTTCTCGGCTATGCCGTTGGTTTGGTGCTGGCATCTTTTGTTTGCCAACCTTCCTATCTTTTTTGACTGTATAGGGTTCGGCCCCTAGTTTGCCACCTTAATTAATAAAAAAAAAGCCTAAAATAGTTCAAATTGTTACCTAGTTTTATAATTGTACATGCCGGACCAATATAATTTAATATTTAGTTCACAACTACATATGTCAATCATTACCAAATGTTAATGCACTTCTATTAACATCCCTAGTTTCTTCTAAATGCATCAACAAGGCCGATAGATTCAATATCCTTACTACATCAGCTAATTATACTGACCATGCTCATATAACTTAGTATTGTCCTTCTATACCATATAGTATTGTCTAGGTCAATACCTCATAATATAATTCAACCACTTCTACTCTAGATCCATATTACCTTACATGTTAAAGCCATTATTTTAAGATAAATTAAATTATAATTTTACAACAAAGGTAATACTATTATTTATATTTAAGTAGATGTTTCATATTATGACCCATTACCTACATTTCCTATTGACAAAAATATCCTAGAATTACTTCATGCAAGAGAGCCTCAAATTCCTCGCCAACATCACAAGCTTGGACATTTAGATAATGACTCCTCATTTTAGTAATTTAATTTCTAGTGTGGAACTTAAGACTAATCCTATTTCTAATCTTCCTTTTGCTCCATATCACTTGCAAGTTGGAAACATAATACTTATTGAAGAAAATCAAGTATTTAACTATGGTGCAACTACAAATCCTAAATCTATTCTTATCTCTAAGGATATTTTACCTAAATATAAAAATAATCAAAACCTATTTTTTACAAATATCACAAATTATTTGCTTGATCATACAAGGACATACCTAACATAGACCCTAACATAGTTGTGCATAACATAGTGACATATCTAGATGTAAAACTTGTGTGCCAAAAAAATAAAGTTTCCTCATATATTCACCTTATGTCACAAATAAGTCATCAAGATCCTAGTTGCTAATTTCATCTGAGGTATAGAGTAAGATAAATGGGTATCTAACATAGTACCCATCTACAAGAAATTCACTATGGTCATTCGTATTTGTATTGACTTTCATAATCTTAACTTAACATGTCCTAATGAAAAAATTATTTTACCTTAAATTGATGCTATTATTTATTGTACAATAGAATATGAGATGATTTACCTCATTGGTGGTTTTTTTGGGTATAATAGGATTCACATCACCCTTGAACATCAACATAAAACAACCTTTACTACCAAGTGGGGAACCTATTGCTATGTTAAGATGCCGTTTGGATTTTAAAATGTTATAAAAACTTACCAACACATAATTACCCACATATTCTATGATCCCATCCAAAAAATAGTCGATACTTATATGGATGACCTTATAGACAAATCAAATCATTGTGAAAACCATATTCATGATTTAATCATCATATTCAACTACTATTTTTTAGTACATCATATTCAACTACTAATTTTTAGTAAAAAGTTAAGCTAAGTCCAACTAAGTGTGTTTTCAATGTGTTTCTATAAGTTTTTCGCTTTTCTACATTCAAAGGAAGTAAGAAAATAGAAGTAATTGGTCAGGGGTTAGATGATACCTGGATGAAGTTTGCACACCGTTATCCAAATGTTGTAGGGACTCCTCTTTGGCTGTGGAGGACGACACCTATAGAGAAAAAGACTTAAACAAAGAGATTGTTAGATGGATATAAGGTGGACTGCCAAGTAAAGGCTCGGTTCTAGAAGTGCAAAGACTTCCTTAAGGGATGATAGTTCACTTGTTGATAAAGAGAATGTTGCTAGAAAGAAATAATGAAAGACTAAATAAAAGAAAAAAAGGTAATGCGTACCTATATTCTGCTATCGGTCTGTCACAGTCACCGATGCCGATTAGTCTACCAACATCAATTGCTTAAGGTTGCTGATGTCGGTTAGAATGCCGACGTTAGTGGGGGCAATAATCTTTAGATGGGTCTCAGAGAAAGTCTATGGTTGGCAGAGGGACTCTGGTCGATGGAATGGTTTGTGGTAGTCTGAGAGTCTGTGTAGGGTGGTAAGACAGTAGTCAGAGTCTTTAGGAGGGACAGAGGCAGGGGATATGTTGTCAGAAAAGGGGTAAGGGTAGGAGAAAGGTCTCTTAGCCTCTCTGAGAAGAAGTTTAGTCAGGTCTGGTCTAGTTGAAAGTCAGGGTTTGTTTGGTTGATAGCCGGGTCTGGTTGATAATATGGCTTAGAAGCAATAAACAAAAAATTGATTACAAATACATTCTAATCTACTAAAATGACATAAAAGATGAATACTTAGCTCCTTAGCAGAGAACTAGAAGTGTAGAAGCCCTGTTCCTGATGCAGAAGACTCCCTGCAAAGAGGTAGAGTGACTGATGCAGAGTCCCTGTGGCCTGTGATGCTTGATGTGCATCTGGGAGAGAGAGAGAGAGAAGTTGGATTCACATTTGCAGTCTGTGATTGATTGATTCAGCATCCCAGGGGAAGATAATTCACCTTTGGGTTGCTTTAAGCAATCGACGTCGGCGATCCCGCTGGCATCGGCCGACTAGTAACCGACGTCGGTGGCTAGAAGATGGAAAAAAGGGCTAAAATTAGCCTTTTGCCCGTTCTTACAACTACCAGATCTAATTGTCATTGGAAAATGGTCAAAGGTGGATTAAATAAGGGTGAGAGGGTTGAAATAGGTCATAAGGTGATGGGAGGCATCCAAGGCGGGGTGTGTCCAAGGGTGAGGTGTCAAGGGGGGTGTTATTAATTAAAAATAAATAATTATTTTAAATTAATAAGTGTGTGGGTTAGGAATGTGTTAAAAGTGGACCAAGGGGACCAAGGGGGAGTCGACCAAGGAGTATACATTTTTTTGGTTTTTACTTTTTCCCCTTTTTGTCTTGTTGGTTGTTCTGACGAACTGCAAGACAAAAATAGGAGTTGATGTTGCCCCAAGTATGGGATAAGGTATTTTTTGTCCTATTGGTTGTTCTAGTGAACTGCAAGACAAAAATGAATGTTGATTACCCCAAGTATGGGATGAGGTATCCCCCCTCAAAGAAGGAGTCGAGGGAAGGGAACCTGAAATCAGGGGCCAATTTGATAGATAGTGGATGGATATGGTGAAGTTTGAGTGTGAACGCTGCAATAGTTGAGATTGCACACATACCACTTCACGTGATGGTCAGGTCAAATTGTCACAGGTCAAGGGTCGAGGAGTGCTAAAATCAAAATAACTGGGCCCTAGCATTTAGTCATAGCTGATTGGGTTATTCGATCCAAGCTGTAGCTCTAATGGTCATCATGTTCCAAGTATCTTGGGCCTAAGAAGTGCTCTTGGGAAACACAAAAATGTCACAAGTAGTGGGGATCAACTTGCTCATGATCCAATACTTGTGAGGGTCGTAATGTGGGTTGTAGACAATTTTGCTAACCTTTCGTGAGGTAGCATACATGCAATCAAAACAACTAAGGCAAAGTTGTCTCGAAAGTGGTCATGGTTTGGGCAGATAGTCGCGATCTCCAAGGTCGTTGGTCGAGTCGAGTCGAGATGGATAGTTGGTCCATTAGATGGATGGATGAAGGAATGTGATGAAGGAAATGGCTGAGCTAACCTCAGAAGACCCCATGTCAACTGAGTGTTGCCTACATAGCCCCTGTTTGAAGGGCCTCAGACCAATGTAGTTTAGGTGAAGGGTCAAAGTGGTCGATAGTTGGTTTTGGTCAAGGTTATGTCATGGTTAAAAGTAAAATGGTTTGTCCATCAGGTAGACGAACAAATGGATGTGGCTGAGCTAACCCCAGAAGACGTCATGTCATCTGAGTGCTGCCTACATAGCCCCTGTTAGAAGGGCCTCAGACCAATGTAGTTCAGGCGAAGAGTCAAAGTGGTTGATGATTGGTTTGGACTAGGTTAAGCCATGGTTTAAAGGTCAAATAGTTTGTCCATCAGATAGATGAACAAATGGATGTGGTCGAGCTAACCCCAAAAGACGTTGTGTCATCTGAGTGCTGCCTACATAGCCCATGTGGGGGGGGGGCCTCAGACCAATGTAGTTCAGGAATGGTTGAGTCAAAATGGTTGATGATTGGTTTTGGTCATGGTTAAAATGATGAGGGTAATATGATGTTACAACCTTTTCCATATTGGGTGATGGTGTATTCTATAACATTGGTTGGGTGGTCTTTCATCCATAGCAATTTTCTATATTAGTAATGGTGTATGCTAAAAATGAATTGAGATGATTTATGCTTCAGCAAGTAATGGTTTATGCTTGACATAAATTGTGTCTGGTCTATAGTTTCCATGTGTATTGTTGTCCATAGAAACTATGTGAAATGGACTATGTCATGTTAGTCTGAAAATGCTTGGTTTGATTTGGTTGGGTAATGGTCTAGATAATGATTTGGTTGAATGGTATGTGACCAAGATGTAAGAAGTGAAAGGCGCGTTGCTCTTTCATTGACAAGGACCGTAATAATGGCATAGATGAGGTTTTTGGAAACAAAAGCCCCATTCATGCATTTTGTCATTGACCATTGTTTGTTGTTAGAGAAGTACTCGAATCACTTGACGTTAAGTGAGCTCAAAATCCCTTGAGTATGTTGGGGTGATAGGTTTGATTATGCGAGATGTGAGGACAGGGTAACCCTTTGCAGTAGGGATAACTTTGCCCCTTTTATAGTTGACCCTGAGAACGACTATAGACAAGTCCATGACTTTATAGTTTTGTCAGTCAGTTTTTTTTTTGTAGACTGATCGATGCAGGAAGTCTGTGAGGGGATGTCATTTTTTTTTGTGGTCATATGTGAAGCTGATCGATGCGGGAAGCTTTTGAGATAATGCTATTTGGAGAAAATTTTTGGCATAGCCATCCTTCAAGGGAGTGGTCTATATTTTTTGCTTAAATGTCTTTGAATAGCTGTCCTTCAAGGGAGCAGTCTATCAATTACAACAATTATGCAGCTGTCCTTCGAGGGAGCAGTCTACATTTATAGTTTGTGACCTTGGAATAAGCATCCCAGTTTTTTTTTTTTGGACTGGACTTTGGTCATGGACTTGACTATAGAGGTTTAGAGGGTTTCCCTTTTATTAGGACAAAGCATTCATGCTTGACAAAAGGGTTGACTAATGTTTGTAGGGTTGAGGGTTGATAGGAATAGGAATGATGATGATGGGAGATTGCTCAAGGGATCGAGCTCAAGTTAAACGTCAAGTGAATAATTACTTGACTAATAGTAGACTGGTCGAAGATGCAAGGCATAAAGGGGCTCAGGTTTTGATAAGTCCTTGACCCATGCTTTTGTGTCATGATGCAAGGTCTGAGTCAATTAGGAGCAAACTTGCCCCATTCCAAATTGGTAACATGTTGGTCGTTGTTGGATGTGAAGTCGGTTAGGAAGTTGGTTGATGCTTGGTCGACGCTTGGTTGGTTGATGTTTGGTCGATGCTTGGTTGGTTGATGTTTGGTTGAGGCTTGGTTGAGGTCGATGTTTGGTTGAGGCTTGGTTGAGGTTGATGTTTGGTTAATGCTTGGTTGATTGATGTTTGGTTGGGATGTTGTTGGCATTTGGGACAACGCCGAACATAGTTGTTGCAATCTTGGTGAAGAGTGGGCCAATAATAGCCCAGGCAGAGGATGCGCTTGGCAAGCGAGTTACCACTGAAATGTCCCCCACAAATCCTATCGTGGACTTGTTTGATGATGTGGGATGTTTCAGTGGTTGTTAGGCATTGGATAAGGAGGCTGTCGAGACCTAGTTTGTAAAGAAGTCCCCCTAGCATGGTGTAGCGAGCAGTGTTCTTGATAAAAGCTCACCATCTATTGCTAGAGAGTTTGGGAGGGATGATAGAATATGTCAAGTAGTCCACGAGTCACTTATACCAAGCGTCATGTGGACTAGTGAGGTTAGGAGGAATTTCCCCCAGTGATGATGGTTGAGACATGTCCAAGATAGAAATATTGGGTTGTGTTGGTTGAGAGGTCTTGACAAATAATGGATATGTCCAAGGTGTAGATGTCTGGTCTTTTCCTTTATTCTTCACAGTTTAGGGCTTGGTGGCCACATTGATTGTGTTGATTTTGAATAAAGGTTGAGGAGGTGGTTGAGGGGCCATAGTCTTGTATGGGGATCCCGGTTTAGGTGAAGATGTTTGAGAGGTATGAGATGGTGTCAAATGTTTGTCAAAAATGTGGTCAGAAGAAGCCTCAACGTGAGGGGTGTCCTTTGCCAGATGTTGACGGATGACAGCCTTAAGGGTGCAAAAACGCTCAGTGTCATGCCCCAGTGTGCGATGATACCAGCATATTTTAGTGTCATCGAACCAAGGTGGTTTTGGTCTGAGAGGTTGGTAAGGCTTGATAGGCAGGAGGATGATGCTAGATGACTGCAACAATCGACATAACATCGAAGCATAAGAACCCTTTAATGGGTCTGCGCTCTTTGTTGCAGTAGAGGTTGACAATTTCTATTGAGGAGTTGTTTGGAGGGTTTGGCGTGTCACCTTGTTAGTTGGCGGTATGGCCATATGTGGAGATGGCACGTTCTTGTTGAGCGGTGTTGGATGTGGGAGCAATCCTGCTAAAGTAGACAGATGTGACCCAAGATGGATGGTAATGGCGAAGGTGGGGGAGGAGTTCTCCGACAGGGTTTAGTAGCCTTCTTTAGTTTAGTGTGAGGACTACTATTATGTGGGGTGAGGCTTATGTATACCATCACTTGTGGGTGAGTGAGGTTGGATGTAGGGCACACACCAAGATATTTAGCCTGTTTCGGCATGGTAGATGACTGCAAGGGTTTGGATGAGGTTGCATGAGGTTTTATAGTCGATTGTTTAAAAGATTTAGGTGATTGTGAGAGAATCATCA
The DNA here is from genome assembly GCA_037957365.1 of Torreya grandis. Taxonomy (NCBI): domain Eukaryota; kingdom Viridiplantae; phylum Streptophyta; class Pinopsida; order Cupressales; family Taxaceae; genus Torreya; species Torreya grandis. The sequence goes on along the minus strand of JARHVA010000155.1, from coordinate 1,339,573 downwards.
CCGGATCTTCTTTGATCGAAGTTGGCAAAGTGATAAGTTCCTCTCTTGGTAGAGAAGGAATTGGATAATGTGGCTCTTTAGTTAGATAGAGCGTAGGGATAATCATGGCTTCTTCATGTGGTTGAAGAGCAAAAAATGTATGATCCCCTATTGACAATAAGAAGGATGAGGGTGAGGTAGTCGGTGTTGGTGTCGTCAAGGCATCCTCCAATATGTGAGAGGTCAAAGTAGATTCTCCCACATGTGAAAGAGGTGTGGATTGAGGATTATCCTCCATTGGTGGAGGCAAAATGGGAGAGGAAAGATCCTCTACCCATGGTGGACAAGTAGGTTGACTAACCTCTTCAGACTGTGGGAGAGGTTGGTTAGGAATGGAAGGCGAAACCGTGTTGACTGTGCGTATATTATGCTCTTGGGAGTTGTCAGCCATGGTCTAAATATTGTTTTGACTAGGGGGATGGTTAGGGAATGGTTGTCTAAAGATGTCCAAGTTTTGGTTGGGTGGCACGTTTGGGTTGTCCAAGACAAGATCACCTTTGTCTAACATGTCCTGGACAATGTTTTTAAAGGTTTTGCAATTGTTTGTGTCGTGGCCTTTGACACGGTGATAATGACAGAAGTCGTTTTCCCTGTACCATGTAGGGATAGGTGTTGAGGGGTCAAATTGAGGTGGTTAGATTTGAGGGATATTGAGGACCCCTTGCTTGATGAGTTTATCCAAAATGGCAGCGTATGATTCTCCAATCGGACTGTACTGACGCTGTATATACCGTTGTTGGAATTGTTTGGTGATACTTTGTGATGTGGAGGGTTGAGATTGATTGGTTATGGTTGAGGATGGTGATCTAAAGACCATAGCATTTGCCACTCCCTTGGGTTTGGAGTGGGAAGAAGTAGATTTGGACGAAGAAGGGTCATTGGATTTTGCATTGTTATTTCACAATTTAACCTTGTCCTCTTCGATAGTGCGGAGTTCAATCTTTCGAGCCATGGTGAAAGCTTCGTCAAATGTGTGGAATGCCTGAACCCACAAAGTAGATTAGATGTGTTTGGCACATGCTCTAGAAAAGAGCTCAATGAGCTCAGTTTGAGGTAAGGAGAAGGAGATCTGGTTAATCAAACCTCTCCAATGGGTGACGAAGTCAGCTATCAATTCATGATCGAATTGTTTGATAGAGTGTAGGTCCGTGATAGAGACCTTTTTAGTTATGTTGATCGAAAAGTGGTCAAGAAATAGTTGGGATAGTTGCGTGAAGGAAAAGATAGAGTGACTGGTAAGGGAGCTATACCAATTTGAGGGTGGCCCCAGAAAGTGACATGGGAAATGTGTGTAGTAACAACGCATCGTCATGGGCTATAAGGTAATAAGCGTGTCTAAATGCTCGTAGATGTTGTTGTGGGTCTTCTTTATTTTGGAAGTGAGCAAACTTAGGAAGCTCCCATTGACTGGGATATGGTCGGATTAGGATAGAGGGATGAATGGGTTTGTTACAAATTTGGTCATATGAAAAGACATTCCTTGAACCTGAAACTGAGGTCTCAAGATTAGACATTTTGTCCATCAACATTTTGATTAGATCAGTTGATGGATTTGCAGATGGGGCACCCCCTAGGTTATAAGGCGCTTGGAAGGGATTAGAAGGGGCGTATGATGTAGTTGGTTGCACTTGTATAGGTGCAAAATATTGATAAGTAGTCATTAGGACAGATGTGGAGACCAAGGGTGGTTGTGTCGTGAAGTTAGAGGGCATAAGTTGAATGGTAGCATTGGTAAAAGGATGGGTAGTCACTCCCATGTTTATAGGTGCAAGAGTGTGTGGAGTCGAGACAATCAAGTTTTGCAAATGTGATGAACTTGGTTGAATTGAAGAGTCTTGCTTTTGGCCCTTAGCGAGATAGTATTGGAGAGCCTTGACGTTATAGTCAAGGAATCTCTCAAAATTTTGATCCCCTTCAGGAATGATGAATGTTGTGTTGGGGTTGGTTGAATAGGAGTAGTCTCAGTGTCTGAATGATACCCCATGAGAGGATTTGTTATGGAGGGTGAAGGTGGAAGTGGTTGCTGCCTTGCGTGGTCAACAAGCATTTTGGTTTGACTTCGTGTCAAAACCATTCAAGGCAAAAAAAAGGTCAAGTTCTAGAAACTATGTTTTTTTAGTTTTAAAAACTCAGAATGTGTGTCTAACAGCAAGAAAGTTGAGTTTTAAGCCTGCTATTTTGGAAGAAGTTGTTGACAGTGACCGACGTCGATATAAAAACCAATGCCGGTGAAAAAAAGTTGCAGACATTGGTAGAAAAATTGATGTCGATTACTGTGTTGTTGGGAAGGAAAAAGGTTCTGAGTTGTTTGAAGCTCAGAAAAATGCATCCTCACCAACTCAAAAAATTAGATACAGACAAAAAATAGATGAAGACAAGCAGACCCTAAACGTTAATTCCTAAGAATAAATTTTAGAGTCTTGTTGGCTTATGCCTTAGAAGAGTATGTTTGGGAAGTCAGCTTTTAGAATGGGTCCTATAAGAAGCAGTCTAAGGTTGGTTTCAGGTTAGTTTTGGTGCTCAAGAGTCTGTGTTAGGTTCCATATGTGGCCTGGTGCTAAGGAGCAAGCTCCCCTCACTTCATGAGCCCAGAGATAAGTTGGGTCGCTTAGCCAGTATATACTTCCCCTAGAGTTTATACTCTGCCAGAGAACATAATGGGCTCTCCCCTTGGTGGTGAAGTCCAAGTGGGATTACTAGGAAGGGTAAGGTATCCGCTAGGTGATGAAATCCTAGTCGGGCCTTGTCTCAGGTATGTTTAGATGTTTGATTTGTGATAGTGGTATGGTCGTGTAACATAAGTGCACCAAGATTTATTCATAATGCATTTTAAGTTACTAGGTGAGCTAAAAATGCATGCAAGCAGAAATGAAATGCAAAAGATTTTAAGCCCAAATTGAAATGTGTGTTCAGATGAAAAAAAGTTGAGAAAAGGTTAAGAGCATGAAATTTCACTACTCTAGATGTAGGAAAGAAAGAAAAAGAAGGATTCTTTTTAACTTTGCTGATAGTGTCTTTTGGAAGAGATAAAAGAAAAGGATGCAAGAAGAGATCTAATGCACCTATATGAAAAGTTTGTTTTTAGAAGAAAAAGTATGAACCCAAGGAAAAATTCCAGGGTCCCACCGGGCGTGCTAGAATGTTTCTATAAGTTTTTCAATTTTCTACATTCAAAGGAAGTAAGAAACTAGAAGTAATTGGCCAGGGGTTAGATGATACCCAGATGAAGTTTGCGCACCATTATCTAGACATTGTAGGGACTCCTCTTTGGCTGTGGAAGACGACACCTGTAGAGAGAAAGACTTAAACAAAGAGATTGTTAGATGGACATAAGGTGGACTGCCAAGCAAAGGCTCAGTCGCAGAAGTGCAAAGACTTCCTTGAGGGATGACAGTCCACTTGTTGATAAAGAGAATGTTGCTAGAAAGAAATAATGAAAGACTAAACAAAAGAAATAAAGGTAATGCATACCTGTATTCTACTGTCAATCTATCACAGTCATCAACACTGGTTAGTCTATCAACATCGATTGCTTAAGGTTGCCGACACCAGTTAGAATGCCGATGTTGGTGGGGGCAATAATCTTTGGATGGGTCTCAGAGAAAGTCTGTGGTCGGCAGAGGGACTCTGGTCGATGGAATGGTCTGTGGTAGTCTGAGAGTCTGTGTAGGGTGGTAAGATAGTAGTTAGAGTCTTTAAGAGGGATAGAGGCAAGGGATATGTTGTCAGAAAAGGGGTAAGGGTAGGAGAAAGGCCTCTCAGCCTCTCCGAGAAGAAGTTTAGTCAGGTCTATTCTAGTTGAAAGTCACGGTTTGTCTGGTTGATAGCCAGGTCTGGTTGATAATATGGCTTAGAAGCAATAAATAGAAAACTGATTACAAATACATTCTAAGCTACTGAAATGACATAAAAGAAGAATACTTAGCTCCTTAGTAGAGAACCAGAAGTGTAAAAGCCCTGTTACTGATGCAGAAGACTCCCTGCAAAGAGGTAGAGTTACTGATGCAGAGTCCCTGTGGCCTGTGATGCTGGATGTGCATTTGGGAGAGAGAGAGAGAGAAGTTAGATTCACGTTTGTAGTCTGTGATTTATTGATTCAGCGTCCTAGGGGAAGAGAATTTGCCTTCGGGTTGCTTTAAGCGACCGACGTCGGTGATCTTGCCAGCGTCGGCGGTTAGAAGATGGGGAAAAGGGCTAAAATTAGCCTTTTGCCCATTCTTCCAACTACCAGGTCTAATTGTCATTGGAGAATGGTTGAAGGTGGATTAAATAAGGGTGAGAGGGTTGAAATAGGTCATAGGGTGATGGGAGGCATCCAAGGAGGGGTATCCAAGGCGGGGTGTGTCCAAGGGTGAGGTGTCAAGGGGGGTGTTATTAATTCAAAATAAATAATTATTTTAAATTAATAAGTGTGTGGGTTAGGAATGTGTTAGAAGTGGACCAAGGGGACCAAGGGGGAGTCGACCAAGGAGTAGACACTTTTTTGGTGTCTACACAATGTTAAATCAAAAAATCTCTTAGGATTATTGGTCTCACTATAATGGATTGATGTGGATCCCTCTATAATCAATGTTAGTCTGAATATGTCTATACATCAATCCATTCTTGACATCATAACTTACCTAAGGAAACTTGTAGCAATCTACATATTTTTTCATGAGTTAGCTTACCATACATACTTGGTAAACTCACTTCTCAAGAAAGGTGTTTCACTTGAATGGACCGATGCTTGTCGGCAATCCTTTGATGATATGAATAAATCATTACATCATCGCTCTAATTTATGACCACCTTTAAATGATCACCCTCTCCCCTTATATACATTTTATACCCCCATCTCAGTTATAATAAATCTTATATAATAAGATGAATCTAAAAAATAATACACCATCTATTATATTATTCACACTGTTATAGATTATGAGACATAATACATGAAGGTGGAATAAAATTGTCTCATAAATCAAATTTTCATCAAAAATCTTCAACACTATATGCTTTATTAGAGTACCTATGTCATAGTCCATTATGATCCCCTTCACCATTTCTTCTCTAAATATTCATTACTTGGGGATCTAATTAGAAATTGGATGACTATCTTAATGAAATTTTACCTTAAGGTCATCACTCAAAATTATTAAGGGGCTAAGTGATTATCAATCAATTTTTTTGGGTACCCCTAACAACTTAGAATCATGTTTAATATAATCATATCGATGAATATGTCCTCTTGATCAAAGGTATTGATCAAGATATCTCCCTTAAATACCACGTCTATAATTTCAAAAATGTTCTAGATGCTTAGGCCCTTGAAGAATTATAAATAGTAGTCTCTAGGCCTAAATCATCTATAAAATATGATTTATAATAACTACATGAAGTTATCATTAATTTTCATGAGGATACTTGGATGTTCCTCTTTGATGGAGCCAAGTGCCTTCAAGGAATTGGGGTAGGATGTGTCTTGGATGAACTTTACATAAATATCATTCCTCTATATTTTTCAATAAACTTTGATGTTACTAATAACATATATAAATATGAATCTCTCATCCTTTGGTTATAAGTAACCATCGATCTAGATATACCCTATATACATGCTTTAGGTGATTCAAAACATAGTCGTTGGCCCTTATCAATGCAAAATTGAAAAAATTATGGAATATCATTATCTTAGTTATACTCTTGAGAAATAATGTTCATATTTCACCATTTAATAAATTCTATGAGATAAAATTGTCATAGCTGACTCTCTTGTTGTTTTAGTTTCTCTATTCAATCCTCATCAAGCACTGCATGACTCAAAGTTCCTTGTCTAGATAAGGAAATATCTATCTACTTAACAACTAAGGATGATTATATTGTTTTAACATCATAACTCGATCAATCCAATGGAATAAATACATCATCCATTTCATCCAACATTATACCTATCCTCTTAAAGCTATTTCTCATGAAAATACTAGACTCTGAAAGCAAACATGTAAATTTATTTTTAGACATAACATCATTTATTATCATAATGATGAAGGTACCCTACTCTACTATGTTATTGAATAATAAGTCTCTTCTCTTTTTGATCAAGTGCATAGGGGATTTTTTGGTGGCCATTATAGTGGATGTGTTATATCCCACAAATGCCTACATATTGGATACTACTAATCTCCTCTAAAAAATTATGCCATCACATTTGTTAAAGAATTGTAATCTTTTCCAACTCAATGATTATATTATCCATTCATAATTAGTATAAATTTCAACTCTCAAACATCCTTGTAAATTATCTATGTGGGGATTATATCTCATCAAATAATTACCTCAGTTACAAGATGGCCACGTCCTCATTATTATCACCACCAAGTACTTTACCAAGTGTGTAGAAGCTATTTACCTTGTTAATTTTACTAGTGTAACTATCACCAAATTAATAATCAATAAAATCATGTCTCTTTGGAATTTCTCGCACCATCATATCTAAAAATGGTGTAAATTTCAAAAACAAAGACATGAAAACATTTTTTTGAAAATTAAAAATTGCATAAATGATTTTTACACCCCATCAACCTAAATGTAATGGCCAATTAGAAGCAACAAACAAAATAATTAATAATATATTATAAAAGAATATTAGGAATTCTCATTTGTATTAGCATCTCAATCTATTCCTACACTTTGGACCCGTCACACTATATTATGTATTGCCACTAGGAAAAATCCATCCTCTTTATTTTATTTCTCCAAATCTATCTTATCACTAGAAGTAGAGTTACCATCTTTTAACATATATCTTCATAGAATAATTCTTGTGGATATATTTGTGAAGTATGCCTTCACGCTTTAGATCTAATTGATGGGTGATGCATGAGTGATTTATAGAAAAATCATCAATACAAAATTATCATAGATAAATAAAATAACAAGAAATTCAAAGTTCGTACATTCAATGTTGGAGATCTAGTGTTTAAACTAGATTGTACCAATGGAAAATAAATAAAGTACAAAAAAAATTGGTGGGGTTTTAATTTAGTTAAAGACATCCTTGGACCTAACACCTATAGATTATTTAAGAATCAAGGACATTCTTAAATAATTGACCAATGATTAGTTATTAAAGAATTATTTTGATAATTTATTTTATTCCTAGTATTTATTTTTATTTATGATTTTCTATTTTATTTACATTTTACTCCCATGCTTATGGTTAGCTTTTATATTCTATTGAGCTAACATTTCTTGTAAGTTATACTTTGGCTCTCTTATATTAAAACATAGCCTTATCTATCTACACACCTCCAGATTTTTTTCAAATTAGCCCTAGTACCTATAATTGATCTATAGGGTTTTTATCATTTTTACACCTCTTGATTTTTCAATGTGTGAGATGCATCGTAAAACCTTAGGGAATACAACTATTCTTTCCTTAAAAACATCCATTTTTTTTCTGAAGTCATTTTATTTATCTTAGTATCGATTATTTTTTTTTTGATTCTTTGGCTTCTTATACCATTATATGTACCCTTTGGATATTTTTTATCATTTATATACTTCATATCTTTTTCATTTTTGTGCCTCTTGGATTTTTAGTTTATGGGTTACACAATAAGACTTGGGTAATCAACTAGTTCCTCCTCATAAATACCCATCAATTTGATACATATATTTTTCTTAAATTAATCCCAACCTTAGCTATATGTCCTATTACAAATATAAGACAATGGTCAAGAGTAGGCTTTTCCATAGTTTATCACATTATTTTGTGGTAATACTCTAGTAACCTATCTTCATGTCCTCTTCCATATTTTACCTTATCTTATAATGATGTTTCATACCTAACTGTCATTGTACCATCTTCCTTTATAAATTTATTATGATTAGTAAAACCCAATAATTTTATGATCATTTCCATGAATCCCTATTTTTCATCTCATTTTCATCACCAAGTTCAGTTTCAAGATTGTACTCTTTCCATTGGTAAAAATATTTAGGTATTATTGTATCTAGGTTCTCCTCCTTAGTAGCTAAGTGTAAGATATCTTGTGATAGTCATATTTAGAACCAATTTTTTTTTCAAAAGTTGTATGGAGGAGAAAATTTAAAAATACAAATGACTTAAAATCCATATCATAAGGAAATGCAATGTTAAAAGGGAAATGAAATCTTAAAATTCAGATCACACCAAAAGACATGATCTTTCTAGAAAATCTCCTATTCTATTCAAAGCTCAAACTCCACAATTGGCCTCATGATAGAGTTGAGGTTAATTTGGGTAAAAAATACCATTAGAAAAGGGTAGGAGGTATAATTAATTCATTATCTAGTTTTTTACATCCTAATGCCACATACTTCTCACATAAGTACCAAATCTTCATAATAGATCAATGGATCTATAATGAGTCATGAGGAGCTGGGAAGACATTTTGGGAAGTTATGATCCTTTTATTTACATGTATGTTAGCCTTCATGGGATGATAGTTATATTTCAATAGTTATCCCAAGCTTATGTTTTCTAGGTAAGGTTTTCTAGGGCCATTGATGTTAAAATATCCTATTTTTACTAGCTTAATTTGAGTGTCTAGTTTCTAGTAAATACCATGCTTTTTTCTTGGCGATGCCTTATTTTTCACCCTCCATTTCCCTCCTTTGAATGCTAGGTTTTTTTCTAGATCTTCCCCGTCTTATTTTCTTCCTATACTCTATATATTTTAGACACAGTAGCAATATGGTAGTTTTAAATTTTCCATATTTAGTGTAGAACCTACATCTTTGAGTTCTTTCAATATTATCTATTGGTCGTTGCTTTACATGTCTAGGATTTATCTTAGTTATATTTGGGGCCTTGATTTTTTTATTCAGGTTCTATGGTCTATTCGGTCCCATTTTTACCTTTCATGCTATCATATTTTCCATATTTTTATCATAATTTGGTTCCATGCATCTTTGAGTTTATTTGGATTAAATGTTTCCTTGAGTTTGGTCCTAAGTAACCTAGGAATTTAAGCTTACTAATTTCCCTGCTTCTTTTCATATTTTAGATCTAACCTCACCTTATCCATCCTAGCTTGCTAATTTTCCAAAAATTTAAATATTTTTTGAGATTTTCTCATTTACATCCATTTATTGACCATCTTGCATATGCATGCATTGATTTTATCCATTTTAGCCTTGTGTCCCTAGGGTTTCTCAAATGTAATTTTTATGCCCTTCACGATCGAGACTATGATATTTTCATGTAGTCATTTAATGGAAAGGTAACTCAAGGTATTTATATATTACTTTTAGTTATTCATTTATTTTTCAACATTTACTTTTTCAGATATGCTCTTTAGTGTTACTATGTACCTTCCCAAAACACCATCTTGTGTTACATTATTATGACACATGATGATCTTTGGGTGGGGCATATGTATATACCATATATTTTTCAATTTATCATGTTAATGATGCTTCTCTTGTAGTGGCTTGTCAAAGCATCAATATTCATAAGTGCATGACTTAAAGGATACATCAATAATGGGGTGGGACTAGATAATAGTACTTTTAGAGACATGTTTGCATACTATTATATTACATAATCACTACTATTAGTTAGACCTTCTCTTAGTCTTTATCTACTTTCCATTGAGATCTATTAAATTTATTATATCCTATGGTATTGGCTTGGCTGATAAATTTTATTTCCTATTTAATTTTTCCCTATACTAATATCAACCAACCCAACACACTTATGAGTCTATCTTTGACTTTTGTACTGTATCAGCCGGGTCAATACTGTATTGTAACAATTGACATCTTGTAACTATATCAATGTGTTTGATACCATTGAATTAGAGATTAGGGTTTGTTTTGGGTATTGGAGCCATATAAATTGGGGTAATATCTCATTCCTAATAATACACATCACATTAATATGCTCTACTTTCACTTGAATTATTACCCTAAGGAAATATTTGGGAGAGTTATAGGTTTAGAACTTATCTTGGAGTTCTTGTCTTGTGATGCCATTTAAGATTAATAAGAGAGTTCATAAGGAGTACCTAATTAAGGATATCTAGGCCTTCCTATAACTATTTTAGGTCTTTAACCTAAAATATCTCGCATGAAGCTATACTTGAGCCAAAGGGTGAGATTGAAGCATTGACAGTTCCACCCCAAGTTAAGTATTTTTATCCACATACTATTTCCTTTACTTAATAGATTATATGTTACTTATTACTTTGTGAATGTATGTGTGTATTATTGCTTAGGTACTTCCTTATACCAAATAATATGGTATATGTATAGGGTTTCTTAGGATTTCCATTTATCATCTTAGGTTGTGTAGACCCCCATTTAGTTAACCATTGTAGCTTGCCTTATTTACAATCACTTACACATCATTTAGTTTACTTGAATCTTTACAATAATAGTTAAAATCATTCACCTTCATTGAGGTCTAGTGAGAACTATATCCCTATATCATAGAGTTAGGCTTTAGAACCACTTTCCTCTTTACATTTGAGTTTTAGGTTACCCTCTGCTAAATCTATGGATATAATTAGTCCTTACTCATTCATCAAATTATGGATAGTCTCTATTTGATTTAATTTATTCAAGTCATAGTATATCGAGAAAAAGATAATAGTTGTAGGTCATCCTATCCCCTGCATGCATAATCTATCTCCTCCCATTTTATATATGATTTAACATTATGCATCAAATAAGTAATGCTAAATTAAACCATCCTAATGATTTAGCACATAGAGTGACTCCTAAAAATATCCTCCCCTATATGGAAAAAATAATGGGAGTGACTATATAGTTGGGTCACAACATGGGATAACTAAAAATTAGGACATAAGCCATCACCCTATAGATAAAGTAATAAGGGACCAAATTTTGATAATCTTTTCTCTTCATCATATAATTTTGATAAAGTAATAAGGTCTAAAAATTTCTCAAAACCCAAGTTGGAAACACATTTATTGGTAAAATAGTGGGCCACCTTATTATCCTCCATATAATAAGACATATTATGATTTCCTCAAAGAATTAAAAGATATATAGTGTTTCTAGAACAATGTTCCTAATGGTCCAAATTGAATGAAATTCTTTTATAAGACATTTAATACTATTAATAAAGTCCCATTTAATGGATATGTTAGTGAAATTCATTAATTTCGCAACTTACAATCCCCATAAAGTTATTTTTTAATTATAAAAATGATTAGAATTAACTTTGAGGCTTCCCACATAGGTTTATACCAAAGTCCCTATACCACATATAATAATGCCTCCACCACTTGCCTATCCTATGTTACCTTTAGAGGCACCATCAAAATTTATTTTGACCCAACATTGAGAGAGACATATTCATTTATCTAATTTTATATCAACCTTATTTTCTACATCCACTCTACCATCTATTTATGTAAGATTCTAATTTGAAGCTATACAAACTTCAAATTATTTTAACTTCTCACTTTTTTTGTTTTTAATAATAGAGAAATGCTATAGAATTGCATCAATGATCCTTCGTCCCACTTTGGTAGAACTTCACTTCTTATCTTGAAATATTATTAAATTTCATTCCCACTATAACCCCTACAAAACATGTGGGAGGGACAACTTCCAAATTTTCTTCAACTAAAAGCTAAAAAATGAAGGTGACCACAAAATAAAAAATTACAAGATGGATGTAGGTTATACCCAACAAACCTCAAATATACATAAAATAATACTCAAATTTTTATAAGTAAATGGGCATTCCAACAAGAGATGATGAATAGATTCAACCTCCTTTTCACATAATACACATATGTTAGGAATCACAAAACTTTGTTTTATCAAGTTATCTTAGGTTTTAATTTTGTTTTGGATTTATACCTACAAGAAAAATTTGAATTTAATGATGAGGTATTTATCCTAAAATTTATTCCAAGGGAATCCATATGGCATTGAGTTTAGAGACATTGAATCTCCTGATTTAAAACTGCAATTGTAATCCTTAGTTGTTTTCCACACCATCCCATGTTCTCTATCAAGTCTTATAATATGAAAACCTTTTAATATTTAATTTGAGGAATTCAAGTGAGATATATATTCAATATTTGTTGAAATAAAATTAATATTTTTCCAATATTTACTTGAACTCCTCTCTTCTATGTATTCCATCACATTTTTTCCCATTACTCTCTTAATAAGAAGACATATATTATTCCAAGATCTTGTTAAACTTAAAGGAGAGGTGATTAGCTATACATCTTCCTAGAATAAACCATGGAATATTGATCCCACATTTCATCTTTAACCTTTCCATAATAATTTCCTAATTTCAACTAGATTGTTCAAAAAACATGAACTTGATGGTAAAGATTCAACATATAAGAATCCCTCAGCTTCAAAACTATCCAAATATTTTACGTTTAAAATATTTTTCCATTTATTGTTTTATTTTAAAAATATAAAATCAATTTTAGCTAGGATATATTTGTTCATATATATCATTCTTTGAATCCTTAAACCTCCATGCTCTTTAGGGAGACAAACTCTTTCTTAAGAAACCAAGGCAATTATATGATTCTCTTCAATACATTTCCACAAGAAAATTATTTAAATTTGTTTAGTCATATCTACAACCTTATTAGGTATTATAAAAATATACATGAGATAAATAGGGAGAATTTGAAGAGTACTATTGATGGGATGAAATTTCCCCACCTGATTAAAAAGGCATCATTTCCAACTAGCTAAATTTCATTGAAATCAATCAAACAAATGATTCCAAATGTTATAAGATATTTTGCCTAAATAGGAGGATGGGAATTATTTGATTTGGAGCCTATAAATATTTATATTATGTTTTTATGTTATATGGGAGTGTTAAATAAGAAAATTGTATCCAAGTTGATTTTCTATCCTAAAACTTGGGCATAACACTCTAGAATCTGCATTACTTCAATTTATTCATGAATGCTCATCTTAAGATTAGTGTGTCATCAAAAAATTATTGATGATAAATGGAATTAATAGATCAAGTTGGTTTAAATCCATTTAACCTACCGGTATTGAGAGATGATAACAAATTTATACTCCATTACATCAAATTTTTATCAGGACTCACGAGAGCCATTATCTACTCCATGATGTCTTGGGCTGATGTTATAGACTTATTCACATGTTACATATTGATAAAAATCACATGATTATGTTATTAATCAAATTACACACAATACCATGATTCATATGGTTATGAAGCATATATAGGATCATATGATTGATGATGATAATTATGAACATGTTACAACACAACAATAATTTTCATATTCAACACAATTACATGTTACTAATCGATCATGACATGTATCATTAACCACATTTGACCCATGAAATACATGTGAGCATCCAATTAATGGGATAATTTGTTACCATTATATAAAATTATGAAAATAAAAACTTAGAAAAAGATTAAGAAGTCAAAATATTAGAAAAAATGAAATTAAAAATCATGACCTATGCTTGACATGTATTGCTTGTTTACATTTAAAAAAAATGCTTTATCATATATAGTAAATTATATATCCTATTTTTTACATGTACATATGCATTTCATGGTATACATGAGTGAGATTTTGGACATACAAGTTTCACATGATATGGACACACATATGTGGGGCATTACTAGACCCAAAAGCTACCTTCCTACATTGTAGGTATACTTTCACTATAGGAATCTTGCTAATTCACATTTCTTTGAATATTTCAATTGATAATATTTAGATAATTTACATTTATTACACATGATTTCATTTGATTCATACTACTTAGATTTATATTCCAATGGATATATATTTTTTAATATGCAACGATGACTAGGGTATTTTTACAAGAATGATATATTTTTTTAGAACTATCTAGTTATAAGAGAATATTTTTATATTAAAAATATAAAACATATGTATGGTAGGAAAAATATAAAGAAAACATATAATTTACTACTAATACATTAATATTTCTATGAATTTAATAAGTTTATGTAAATTTTTTTTAAAAAAAATTGGTGAACATTTTTTCAAAAAATTGTTCATTGGTGAATTTAAAATTTGTTTTTTTAAAAATGGCCAAATGGTCAAAATATCCACTAAAAATACATTGATGATGGCATAAATTGATTTTATAGATTATATTTACTTGTTATATGCATGATTTGAAGTTGTTGTGTGTTACATGATGAGATACTTGCTTCTTTGTTCTAGTATCTAACTTTTTCTTTGGTTCTATGTGACATTTGATTTCCCATCATGTTTGACTCTAATTATATGTGACATTTGATTTTCCATTATGTTTGGATCTGATTTTGTGTGATATTTTATTGTCCATTGTGTTTGACTTTGATTTTGTATGACATTTAAGTTTTCACTATGTTTGACTCTATTTTCGTGTCACATTTATTTTTTATTATGTGTGGCTCTTGCCTTGTGAAACATTGAGTTTTATTTCATGTTATTTACTATGTGTGGCATGGCTATGACACTGTGTGTGACTCTTTTTTTTGTGTGTGGATAAATCTTGTTTGTGTTATGATCAATATCATAGACTCTTATTCTTATCAATAGTTCTATGAAACATAACATGCACCTTCCACTTAGTTATTATTTAGTTTATAAATGTTCATTGTTATTTTTTCTATTTCTACGTTTCTCATCGATATATATATATATATATATATATATATATATATATATATATATATATATATATATATATATATATATATATATATATATATGAAACTTTTATTCTTCATGATGAATGCTTAATACATACTTATATGATCTATTCTTACTATGATATCACTTTTTACATGTTAGTACATGTTTTACACTACTTATATATTTTTCTATATAACATGATGCATATAAATATTTATTTTGAGATGGGAAATTTATAAGATACATTCCTCACCTCAAAAGTGGGGGCATACACAATGAATTATATAATAGATTAAGCCTTCAAAGTCATATATATCAAATTTTAGGCACATATTTATTTATAATGGTATAGGTTTACTCATTATTATAGGTTTTACTCAGATTATGATAGGTTAGACACATAATTGGGAGAATATTATAAAAATATGGTTGACATTTCATTGACTTTATGATTTTTTTCATAGATTATATGATTCAGATTACATAGCTTGTTAGAATTTGGGGCATTTGTTAGACATGTGTTCTCATTTTTAAATAAATTATGATACTTTGGTATAATTCATTTGAATTAGATTATGAGATTTATTGGATTTATCACATATGTAGGGCATATATGGCACATTGTACAATAATTATAGTTAGACATATTTCATGCATTACTTATATTAAGTCATATAATTCATTCAAATTGGGTGATTCAAATTTTTTTTGTAGATTCTTCTGCATTTCTAAGATTTGTTATAACCCATAATGGATTCCATTACCAAGATATAGTGAGTGATGAGGGTCGTCAATCTCTTTCGTTTAATAATATCAGTCTAGTGTTGATTTTTGAAGGTAATATGCAATAAGAGATAGAGTTATCTAGTAAATGATCCCTTCTACTACGCTCCACAATTGCAGAAATTGAAAATACTATTGGAAAAATTAAATCACACTTGTAGGAAAGTAAATTGTTGAATTAAAAAGAAAATGATAAATAAATAAAACACCTGCAAGTTACAACAAAATGCAAATAAGAATAGTTACAAACAAAAAGAAACAAAATAATAATTTATAGCAAAATAATAATTATAGACCAAAGAAATAAAAATACATTGATCAATCTTCATTTTAATAAGTGGCCAACTCATTCCTTTGAAAATGATTTATTCATAACACAAGCTTCATAATTGATTATTCAAAATGACGGAGATAAAAGCATATTTATTGATTACATTCAGATGTGGGAGGTTGCATTTATAATTTCATGCTTCCAACCAACACCTAATTCAAGAACAACAACATAGATATTCTATCATATCTCAATCTCCATAAAATATGAAAAGAGATATTTATTTTAAGAATACAATGTAATCTCAATGTCCGTAAAATATGGAAAGAGCTATTTATTGGAATGAAAGTATACAAATCTATGAATATAAAGTCTATATATAGAAAGACTCTAAATGGAAAACATTCCTATGATAGTTAGAAATGATCTTGGTTATCTTAGAATAGACTAATAATAATTAGGATGATTTAGAATGCTTTTCAAATAAGTATGTGGTGGTTTTGTCATAGTTCGTAACAAGTCTATAGTTTGCCTATGGAAGTCCATAGCTATAGATTGGGTGAGTTTAAAGTTAGTCCATGGCTATAAACTGGGTAAGTCTGAAGCTAGTATGAGGGTGAGTCTGTAGCTGAGTCTGAAGTTGTTGGGTGAGTCCAAAACTAACTATTGATCGAGTCTGAAGTTGAGTCTAAAGTTGAGTCTGAATATATTGGGTGAGTTTAAAGCTAAGTCTGAAGTTACTGGGTGAGTTTAAAGCTTCACCAAAATGCTATATCTTCTTTAGGAGCTATTGTAGAAGACATTGAAACTAATCCAATATTGTTCTTGAAGTGGTTACTCTTCATACTTCATCTTTTCCAGCTTAGTATGGACTGCATATGCACATATTGACATCTTTTTTCTGATAATCATTAGAAATAGATAACAAAGAGATAATAATGAATTCTAAATAAATAACCATGACATATACTTTCTATTTTATTATAACTAAACTATAAGTTTAGAAACTACATTTAGATCCACTTCTTATGAAAGAAATAGGATGTTAGTTCATGGATATAATGAGTTATTTCTTAGGCTCATCATCTTTCCCACACCTAATCTCATACATGTCCTCATGCATACCACTATCTTTATCTAAAAAATATTCTTCATATACATATGCATGAGTTAGATTCATTTGATCATATTGCAAATGGGCTTCATTCTTCAAAGATAGGTTCTTGTGTGGAAGTTTTCCTATTATCCTTAGTTTCTTTTTAATACAGGTTCTTGTGTGAAATTTTCATGTTGCTCTCACCATTTTATTTAATTGAGAGCAGGTTATTGTGTTGAGAATTTCTCATGTTGATCTTCTTATTTATTATTATTTTTAAATGGGAGAAATTTCTTATGTTAAGAATCTCTTGTTGTGTCTATATAGATTTATTTTGACCATAAAACAATTTTTGACATAAAATATGACGTAAATCTTATTACATAATTTTTTTCAAAATAGTTTTAAAAAATATATACATTTATTAAGGTCAAAATATATTTTCATAAACCCAATTATTTATTTTCTGAGGTTATTATTCCCCACACTTAATGTCATGTATGTCCTCATACATGCCAAATAAATTAAGTGTGAGAAAATTGCATAGATCAAATGGTAGTTTATTTTCCTTCTCCCTCACATCAAAATTTTTGTATGGAATGTAAAAGTGGATCTTCATGTAATAACAAAACTTACAAGTAAATTTAAATATAAAATAGTAAATTAAGATACCTTGGCATAATTTTAGTCTTCGTAACCTCTTCCATAATAGTCAAAGTGAAAAATGTTGAGAAAAGAGTTATAGAATTACAATCTTGTTATACTGAGAAAAGAGAGCACAAAAGCAAGCAACCATATATTATATTTCTATAGGGGGAAAACCGCACAAACTACTCCATTTAACTCTTTTTTTCATTTAGCCCTTGACAAACTAGTAAACTAATTTTCTAATCAAAGCTCTTTTTTCCAACACTTGATTTGTTAGCGAGCTTGTTTTCAATCTAATACTGTCAACAATGCTCGTTATATATATATATATATATATATATATATATATATATATATATATATATATATATATATATATATATATATATATATAACATGAAAAATGTTAGCCATGGACTGTATACATCCACATACTGCTTTCAAATGTGTCATTGAATTTTCTTCATGTTGACATTTCATCATTGTTTTATATAGTGATGATCAATAACTGGTGATAGATATTTGTTGATTCTTATACTTTATTTTATCAAAGGTGACTCAGAATAAGGTGTCAACTACTTGATAAAATCATGAACATAAATTAATCCATTACAATCTCTAGAATGACTCGTTATGAGATTTTCCTGCAAAACCCAAAACAAACAAAACCTTTCCATACAATATAATATCATCAATATCAAATAATTATAAATGTCAATAATATGAATTTTAAAATAATCATTTGAATATATATGGAAGAATGTATGATATCCTATATATGAATGATTGATGATTTAGTAATTAATAATATTTTGAAGAAAATTTGATGGCAAAAAATAAGAACTTTCTTAAAAATGTTCTCTTATTATGCAAGTAGATGTGGTTTCAACTAATTCCTGAATATAGATGGAAATAAATGGAATAGAATGTCAATAATTTAATTTTTTTAAAAATTTGAATTGTGTATAAAAATATTAACTATTATTTGTAAAAAGTTGATAAAACTAAATTTTTAATAAATCCATGCACACTTATTAAAATTTTAGTATTTGAAAAATATATCTAGATAATTAAATGTTGGAGGTCATTATTTTCCTTCAAATGTAGATATATCTTAAAAAAATCCTCTTGTAACTAATTTTTTTTCTTGCATCAACAACTTGATCTAGATATTCATCATGCTTAACAAACTTTTCACTATCTTATTTTTTTGATGGGAAATCAAAAAGCGGGGTTTTGTGGGTGACAACCCACAATAAGGTTAACCAATTTTGTAACTAAAAATATACTTATCATTGAAGATATTTGAATGATTTCATGTTATTTTAAAAATATTGACAAAAACATGAAACTTATGCTATTTTTCAGTATCTGCATCACTCAGAATTGATTAAATATTTGGCCCCATATCACTATATGAAAATTTAGTGTTATGACTTGCATGTTAATCTTGCCTAGAATGTAAGTATGATTTTTTCTAATGCATTTTTATTGGTGGAGAAATGTCAAATAGAATATTAAAATAGATTACAATAAAACATGCATGGAATATTACCAGACAGGCACAATTCTCTGTATGTTTCTTCAAAATTTTGGCATGTCCAATACTAAGATATAAGTTTATTTTAGAATGAAAAATTAATAAATCAATAGCATAAAATTGTCATCATTTTATTTTTTTATTGGAAAAGAAAGAAGTAGGGTCTGGGGTGGCAACCCCTAGTGGGGTCAAACAAAACCAATTACCCTTTTTCTTTTCATAAAATTCTTTAATCATTGAAGAAAAAGGTTAAATTTGTTGCTATTTTTAAAACACCATGGAAATCTTTAATTTGTCTTATCAGTACACTTTAAAGTAGGAATTAATTACATGGTTAAAAATAACATATTTAAATATAATTTGATATTCCACACGCTTATAAAAAATTGACTTGCACAATTTTTATCTTTATTAGAAACTATTTTTTTTTAATATTATTTATTTATTTTAGATTAAATAGAAAACAATGGACAGTAAAGATATAGCATATAGAATACATTTTCAAACCATGCAAAATCAAATCATGCAAAATCAAACCATACAAAATCATACTTGTTGTATGCTTAGAGGCATGAGACATGATCTATGAGGATTTTGTTTAAAATATATAAAGCTTAACATGCATTCCTTCTAGATTCCTCTTTATTTTCAGAAACTCATGTAATCAAGTTTTTTTTTTGAATTTGAATTTTGAATTTTGAATTTTTTTTAAAGAAACTCATGCAATCAATTTTTTAATTTATTAATTAATTTAATATATATATATATATATATATATATATATATATATAGTTGTTTATTTTGTTTCTATGTTTTTATATTAATTTGCATGGATCTTGAAGTCTGAGTAAATAATAATAATAACATAAGATTATGTATGTATGTGTGTGTGTGTGTGTGTGTGTGTGTGTACACACACACACACACACACACAATCTTATGTTATTATTATTATTTACTCAGACTTCAAGATCCATGCAAATTAATATGAAAACATAGAAACAAAATAAACAACTAACATTGAGACCAGTATAATTAAATTTTTTGAGTGACTAAGGTTGTAAATTATTTTCAAAAAATATTGGCACTTTTCATGAAAGTAAAATATACTTCTAGTTCCTATCAGACGTCATTGATATAGTTTAAAAAGAATCTCAAATTTTTTTGCACAAACTTAATAGTCAATCGAATAGAAATATATATATATATATATATTTCAATAAGAGCAACAACCTCAATAATTGCATGTAAATCAATGATAATGTAAGACTTACCTTTAATGTTGGGATGTGGTTATTTTATCCATGTAAAATATGGAGCTGGAGCAATATTTTATGATGTGTTGCCAAATCCATCACATAGTCATTCCAATAATTGTGTGATGTTTTCATTTCACATTAACTATATCACATGTAATTTTTATTATTTTGAACTTGTCAAATATTTTTGATCTACATGGAATGTGTCAAAAAATAACAAACTTTATATATGGTGATATGTTTACATGCAACCTTTTGGAGGTCTTATTTTTACATAATATCTGCATGATTCTCTCCAAAAACTATATTAGTTATGAAAGGAATAAATATAACAAAAATGTTGTTAAAACCATTTCCACATTATCATGTATAACAATTATTTCTATGAAGCATACTTGATTTATAATGGAGTTACGTCTACTACATAAAATCACAGGTGTCTTAGATTGGAATAAAAGTTCATTTTTAACATATCATACACAATTTTATATATTTAACCTCTCAGATGTAATGTCTTGATCAACTATTGATACATTAGTAATTGTTGAAAATTCTTACCTAGGAGATCAAATATATCCAACATTATTTTGACTCAAGTGTCTTACTTTAGCAATTACATGAATTAAATTTTAGACCCATTTTGTTAATTTAGCAAAGATCAATAGCATGATTTTCACTTATTTCTTTTGATTAGTTATCAATGTTTGATTATTTCAATGTGATCTCCATGTGACTTCAACCCTCACTTTGTAAATTTTATCTATCTCAAAATTTTGTTCCTAATCTACATCAATTGCTAATCTTCCTTCATGATATTAGTAGTTATATTTGTTCTATATAATAGTGTTAGTATTTATGGGTTTTTAAAAAAAAATTAAATTCCTAATTACAAAACAATAAATTCTAATCTATGTTTGCAAGAAATAAATTCTAATCTATTTTTTAAGAAATTAAATTCTAAAAGAACCTCAACTAAATATCTCCTATCACATAATTTTCAAAGAGATATTCCCTCTCACTAGGAACTTTTATTTATCTACTGCCACTAAACAATTCTCTGAATCTCCTAATAACATCACATTCTTTGATAACGATGCCAGAAATGATGAGGGTCATCAATCCCCTTCATTTAATAATTTCAATTGAGGGTTGGTGTTAGAAGGTAATATGCAATAGGAGAAAGATATCTCTATCAAATGGTCCCTTCTACCACAATCCACACTTGAAAAAATTGAAAAACACTCTTGTATGAATTAAATCACATGTGCATAAAATTAAATCACACGTGTAGGAAAATAAATTACTGAATTGAAAAGGAAATGATAAAAAAACAAAACACTTACATATTCACAATAAACTGTAAATAATCACAGTTATATACATAAAAAAATTAAATAATAATTTATAATAGAGTAATAATTACAAAATAAATAAATAAAAATATATTTATCCATCTTCTTTGGAATGAGTGACCAACTCATTCTTTGGAAAATGATTTATTTAGAACACAAGATTTAGAATAGATTACTCAAAATAATGGAGAGAAAAGTATATTGATTGATTACATTCAGATGTGGGAGGTTGCATTTATAATTTCATACTTCCAACCAACACCTAATTTAGGAGTAACAATGTAGATATTCTAGCATATCTCAATCTCCATAAAATATGAAAAGAGATATTTATTCTAATAATAAAACATAATCTCAATCTCCATTAAATATGAAAAGAGATATTTATTCTAAGAATATAACATAATCTCAATCTCCATAAAATATGGAGAGAGCTATTTATTGGAATGAAAGTATATAAATCTATATTTAGATACAATATATGAATGATATATATATATATATATATATATATATATATATATATATATATATAAAGATTCTAAATGAAAAACATTCTTATGATAGTTGGAAATGATCTTGGTCATCTTAGAATAAACTAAAAATAATTAGAATGCTTTAGAATACTTTTTAAATGAGTATGTGGTGGTTCTGATGTAGTTTTTAGCAAGTCTATGGAAGTTTTTAGTTTGTCTATCGAAGTCCGTAGCTATAGATTGGGTGAGTCCAAAGCTAGTCCGTGGCTATAGACTAGGTGAGTCCAAATCTATTCTAAAGGTGAGTTTGTAGCTAAGTCTAAAGCTACTAGGCGAGTCCAAAGCTGAGTTTGAATCTACTAGGTGAGTCCTAAGGTTGGTAAAAATGCTAGATTTTATTTAAGAGATATTGTAGAACACTTTGAAACCACTTCAACATTGTTCTTGAAATGGTTACTCTTCATACTTCATCTTTTTCAATTTAATATAGATTGCATATGCACATATTGACATTTCCTCCTGATAATAATTATAAATAACTAAAAAAAGATAATAATGAATTCTAAATAAATAACCATGATATATACTTTCTATTTTATTCTAAATAAACTATAGATTTAGAAACTACATTTAGATCCACTTCTTATGCAAGGAAAAAAGATGTTAGTTGATGGATATAATGAGTCATTTTTTAGGCTCATCAATGATTTGTGTGGAGATGAATTTTTGTGTGACTTTGATTCTAAGCACTTATCCTATTTTAATGAGGCTTGGGGAATATTATTCTCAACCATGGTTTTACATGGCATCTCTAAGGGGCATGATCAGTGCATTCTCCATTATCTCTAGAAGACATCTTGGTTCTCATGCATACAGATGTATTCATTCCTCAATAATTTATTTTAAATATGTTCAATGTTTTATTTTACATTAATATTGTAATTGAAATCTGATTTATACATGTTTCATTGCAAGTTTGCATGGAGAAAGGCACAACACTCAGTACCTAGTTAATCACACTAATTGTGGATGTCTTTAATTATCACATTCTATCCTTTTGATTTAGAAGTTAAATTATTAAAATAAAGGGTGGGGGAGGTAGGATAAGAATTTATTCACTTATATTTAGTTTTAGACATTTAAAAATGTTATATTTTACCAACCTTTAACATAGTTGACTTATGCAAGCATATATGACTCTTGTTCACATTATTTTTTGGCCATTCATCCATATACAGTCTTGATATTATTCAATTTTAGTTACTATTATGTAAGATTTATTTAGTCTTTACTCGAACATTTTAACATCATTCTCAAACTATCTCTTACTCTCATATCACTAGTGATACTTTCTATATAATTTTGTGCTTCCTTAGATAGTGTCATCACTATGGACTTG
The DNA here is from genome assembly GCA_037957365.1 of Torreya grandis. NCBI lineage: Eukaryota > Viridiplantae > Streptophyta > Pinopsida > Cupressales > Taxaceae > Torreya > Torreya grandis. The sequence continues at coordinate 1,316,023 of JARHVA010000155.1, read as the reverse complement.
TCCAATTAGGTTGGATATGTCTACATTCCTTATAAAGGCTATATTAGGTTGGATATCTAGGAAGCACAGAGATATCCAGGCTCACATGGGAACTCTTTCCATATCTAATAATTCATAGGTCCATTCTAGACCGTCATTGATGAATGTAGTATGTCACAGACTTGTATATTCTTGGAAAATGTTTACTCAATTTTTATAGGTGTTTTCCATAAATAAAAAGTTTTATATTCTACTAGTTAAACACATATTTTTTTAAATTATTGTATATCTGAAGTAATTTGACTTTCCCATAATTTTATCTAATTTTAAAAACATAAGTCTTTAATCTGACCTAAATTATTTTAAACATTTTTCAAACTATTCTAAAAACTATATCTTATTATAATATTGTATTCCACTATTTAGGTATAAAATATACCTAATGACCCATTTTTGGGTCAACATCGTAATTAAACCCTACTTGGATATTTGCACCTAAAGAATGCACTTTAAAAATGAACTTGTTAAGCATCGAACTAATACCTAAGGTATACGCTAAACATATAGATGTAAAATATGGTTAAATGTTGTTAGTTTATGATCAACTATTGAAAGAACATATTAATTGAATGCAGTTAATTTAATGACTATTGCATTGGAATACTGACTTACTAAGATACTTAAGTCGGTTATCATATTTCAAGTCTTGCATAATGATTGATGAATAAATAATGGGTCATATACCTCATTGTTATTTTATAAAAAATATAATATGAGACTTTTAAAATGGATTTGTTTACACCTAAAAAACTAGAGATTAAAGTTTATTACAATTTTAAATAGGCCATGGCTTAAGGTTAGCCTCTAAAAAATATATAATAAATATGTTGAGGTTGAAGATTATTTGAGAAGATAGGGTGAACATGAAGCATTAGGGATTATTTTAGATAGCATGATGAGTTTAAGTGACTCACACTTATGGCAAAGCACTAACTAAATTTGATTTAATGATCTACACATGTAGATTTTTGTAATAGTTTTGTAAGATTAAAATAATACATGGATTGCATGGAATATTTTGAGGATAATTATGGGGATTGCAATGAATCTATCTTTAGTGTGCACATAGTCATTTTAATGATATTATTTTTGTAAAATATTATATTTCAAGGTAGACAAACAAGCTCTAAGGCTATTTTTAGCCAGGCTATTCCTAGTTTGCATATTTTAACCATTTTTAGGCCTATGTAACACTATAAATATGGAATAGAGTGTTTTCAAGAGGGACATAGGCATAATAGAGAGATAATGGAGCCAAAATCTTGAAAATCCATTCATATTCTACGTCTTGTCATTTAAAGTTTCATTTTTAATAGGAAAAGAAAAAAAAACCCTTATTGAACTCTTGCTTTTGAATATTAGAGTCTATTAATAATTTGGTAATTTCATTATTTTGGTAATGAATTTATAGGTATTCACATCAGTGTAAAATATACGCATCAATATGAATTATTTCTTATTGGCATTTATTCAACATCTCTCTTCACTATGCATGATCTCTATAAACTCTCACACTCCCCTCTTTACCATTAGAAAAGATGCAAGGATGCCTAAAATTTTTTTTTTTCTCATTCTAATTTAGGGCTAAGGTTTTTAATTATAGACATGATATGCATCATTACCTTAAATGTTAATATCCATGTGTTATAATGTTAGAACAAGAATGGTGATTATTCCTATAATATTGGATTGTTTCTTTATGGAAGTATGTGTAACACTGTGATAGGATTATGACTTCAAACCACCTTTATATTAAAGTATTATACCAAGAATTTTATAAGAATTAATGATTATGGTTATAGTGATGTCTATATTTCTCATTATGTTTGTAACTCTCATGGATTTCTCATTGAAAAAACATATACCAAAAACCTTAGTGATGAATATATGTATGTGAAGTTGGCACTCATGTTTTGCATGATAACTAAGGTAAATCAAATATCTGCATGAAAATTTATTTTTGGGAAGGTTATTCCATCATCTAATATTTGAATAGTCATATATTGATTTTTTCATTTTAGATTACCTTAGAATCTAATTATGTTATAGGCAAAAAGTTGCATGAGAGGTTAAAAAACATGAAGAAATGAGATCTAAAATTCTAGATGGGAATGCACCTGATGGAGAGAAAACCTATTAAACAGATATAACCCCAAGGATTGAAGCTTATGGTGATTGGTGTCTACACTAGCTAGGGTCTACAATAGTCTGTAACTATGCCCATTCCTCCCTATTTTTTCTTGTGATTGCATGGCACCAGGTTTGTTATATTTGATGGTTTGATGAAACATGACCCCATGAAACATAACTCTGATTTATCCTACAAATATTTTGTTCACTCTAAGGCTCCCTCAACTTCTCCTTCAATTTCTCCCAATCTATACATTATGGAAAAATCAGATGAAGTGCCTACAATGGAGATCTCCCTTTCTAAGGTAAATGGGTCAATTTATTCATTTGTAAAATTTACAGTTATTTGTAGATTTAATGGGTTATGGCCTAGGTTAGAATATTTACATAAATGGGTCTATGCTCCTTGGACCAGCAATTGTGCAATCTATTTATGCTTTAAAGGGCTTTCCATAGTTTAATTTTTTGATCTTTAGGATTATCATAGATTTTTCCAAGAGGGTCTTTGGTTTTAGTTTAGAGATGAGATCTTTATTAACCCTTGGTTTTTTTATTTTGATCCCTCAACAATGGTAGTATCCAAAATGTCAGTTTGGGTTCAGCTCCCAAACCTCCCTATTTACTTATGGCACCATCTAGCATGTAAAGTTATTGGTAACACACTCGGAAGATTCATCAAGATAGATTTTAAGTGGGCTAGCCAAGGGTTGTATACCTATGCTCGTATGTGTGTGGAGGTGGACCTTAGCAAAGGTCTCCTTGATAGAATCTAGATGAAGCATGAAAAATTTCTTTTGATTCAAACCTTGTATTATGAAAACACTGCATTTAGATGTTGTTTATGCCACCAAATTGGACATCTCCAGGGAGTTTGTCCTTAGAAAAGCAATCAAAAAAATAAAAATGATCAATGTAGTCATCCTAAAGGTTACAAACTATATGATTACCCTTCTCCAAGAAAGGACATGAAAAATTCCAAAGATTAAATAGGGAAGAAAGAATGTTTAGAGATTATTAGAGAATTGTTGGTGGGAGATTCCTCTTGTCAAATGATAGTTGTAGATATTTATTTAGGTAGAGGTATCAAAAGATTTTATGATTTTGAAACATATAAATCTGATAAAGATCAACCATTATTTAAACCTCAAAATGATCATGTGCTTCTGATTATTAGTGCTAGACTAATGGATATTGATCATCTAGAGTGTTGAACTAAGGTTCAAAATAAAATAGACAAAAAGGTCATATGGTGGATACAAGATTCGACCATCTATGTATTTTTTCTAGTCAGCCTTTGTTTTATTACATGGTTATTGGGATATGACTTTTCCATGCATCTTTTTTTATATGACTAGCATTGTACTATAATTCTTTTTATCAATAAAGGTGTGATTTTCAATCAAAAACATATATCCTATAGGCTTATGTAACATGAGTTTTGTTTTGAATATAAAATCATAGATTGTATTCTAATTGTTTAATTGGAACTTCTAGTGATATATTTTATGATTATGAATATGAATATGAATAAACATTGTTATCTTGGCCTATGACCTGTATAATAATTGGTCTCTTAACTTTACTATTTATTTTTATTTCTTGCATGATTTTAAGATTTGAATGTCCTTTTTTAAAACTATGGTAGGTTGAGGATTTTAGAGGAAAATATATTAAATTGGATATTTTCAAGTTATATCAATTTATTTGTTTTTAAGTGAACATAATTTTTATTATAATATTATTTTACTTTAATTTAGATTAGTGGGTGAGATTAATATAATTAAGATAGAATATTAAAATTGAATATAAATTAAAAGATATAGAATTCAAGTAGACATCTGAATGCAAAGGATTGACAATTGATTTTTCTAATCTAATTAGGTTATATTCTAACTATAGAAATTAATAAAGGGGTTACAATACTTTGTTTTTATAGCTAACTATCTATTTATGATTATGTTTTGAAAGTGAATATCATGAATAAGCATGCATATGGTTTGTTTGGTTAGGGAACTAATTGTTTGCCTATATAGGGTCAGTTACACAAGATTAGGTTGGTATCATATGTTGATATAGACCTATTGGTTAGAAATGAATTATGAGGAAGTGTTATATAGTGACTGGATGACCACCTATGACTATCTTTACCTACTCTATGTTTATAATCCTAAACCCTAATGATGCCTATTGATCCAAATATCATTGTCATTTTCTTTGAAACCCTATATGTGATTATGAGGGATAGAAACCTAAAAAAATAGGTTGATTTGAATCCAATTAACCCTATATTATGATTAATTGATACCTACTATCAAAATTCTAAAGAGGGAAATCAAACCATGCATAGTTCTCCCATATAGTGTGTTTATGAAATTGTGCTTGTTTGTTATATGTATGTAGCTAATGATTGGCTTATGTATTTGAAAATTCTTGATTTGAATTTATTTTAAGTGATTCAACTTGTCACTACTAGTAAATAATATGCAAATTATGAATAAGAGGCCATATTTTTTTGAGTGTCAAATAGTGTATGTATGAGTTCAAAATAAATACCAAATAGATGTTAGATTCATTTTAAATCTAGCCTAGATTTGTTTATATATGGATCCATTTGAATAATTCCTCACACCACCAACATGCTAGGCTAATGGGCCAACCCTAAGGATGTATTTTATTTTATAAAATAGCCATTGTTTGGAGTGGGATGGTTCTAAATAGAGTGGTCATTATTGATTGGAAATAATGACTATAACTGTTAGAATTGACCTATATAGGTGGAATGTTATAAGAGTCTGGTGATGATTTTGAAGGATATTTATCAGATTTGAAAAGAATATACACAACCAATATATCTCTAAAAAAACATTAACACATGTTAATCACACTCACAAAGTAATACCTTTTCACAATAAAGCTTTAGACAAAAAAATGTCTCTATTATTGTAGGCTCATATTTACAATCTGCCATATCATCTCTCTCATCAATATACACTCAAGATTTCCTATTAAATAGGTTATGATTTTGTTTCACAACAACCACTTAGTTTTTGTGAACAATTAAAAAATAAGATAACAATCTAAATTAGTGCACCATTTAAAATTATACATGCACATACCAAGTTACCACTCTAACAAATATAACCACTCCCTTATTCATGCTTACCTCCTTAAGAGAATGTGAACATGATCACTCTAACAACCTACCTTAAGCGTGGAATGGGGAGTGAGAAAGGAGGTATACGAGGAGATTGGTCCTTAGATACTGGTCTTGAAAACTAGGCCTAATCAGGTACCCATGTATAAATAGCTGGGAAAAAAGAGTTGCCAAGAATGAAACATGTGATCACAAGGTACCCAAAAAAATAGTAAATCCATAATGAAAGTGGAGAGATAAATTATGTTGAAAGGAATCCTAAGAAGCACAAATCAAATCTCAAACATAATGTTTAGGTATATATTTGGTATATGGAGAATTAGTTAACGAACTCATGTTACACTAGTGGTTTAGATCCATCTCGATCACAAATAATAAAATAAATGACACAAAATAGATCCATGAAAGGAGATTATTAGTGCTGTTGATAGTGCAAAATTTCACAAAACTCAATTCAATGTATTTCCAAAAAATGTGTTGCATAAAGGATCAGAAAGGGACACGACACTTGAAGAAGTAGAATCAACACCATCCCCCTATTTTGGAAGTGGATATCATGGATAAGCATGCATGTGGTTTATTTTATTAGGGAAATAATTTTTTGCCTATGTAGGTTCATTTATACAGGATCAAGTCAGTATCATATGTTGATATAGACCTATTGGTGAGAAGTGAATTGTGAGGAAGTGTGGTACTATGACAGGATGACCACTTATGACTATCTTTGCTTACTCTATTTTTGTGATCATGAACCTTGATGATGTGCACTAGTATAAATATCATCATCACTTTAATTGAAACCATCTATTTGCTTATGAGGGATAGAAACCTTTAAAAAATAGGTTGAGTTGTCACCAAATAACCCTGTGTTATGTTGGTTGTTACCTACTATCAAAACTCCAAGGATGGAAATCAAACCACACATAGCTCTCCCATATAATGTGTTTATGAAATTATGCTTGTTCACTATGTGTATATAGCTAATGATTGGTTTAGGTACTTTAAAATTATCTATTTGACCTTGACTACTCTTAGTGAATAATATGCAAATTATGAATAACCTGCCATATTTACTAAGTGTGAAATAGTATAAACATGAGTTCCAAATAAATAGAAAATAGATGTTAGATTCATTTAAACTATAGCTTATATTTATTTATATATGAATCCATTTTAATAATTACTCACACCATTGAGATTCTACGCTAATGGTTCAACCCTAAGGATGTATTTTATTTTATAAAATAGTTATTATTGGGAGTGAGATGGTTCTAAATAGAGTGGATTGTTATTGATTGGAGATAATGAATATAATTTTTAGAACTAAACTGTGTATAGTTGGAATGATATGAGAGTATGGATATGTTTGTGTAGGATATTTGTTAGAATTGAGTCGACTCTCAACAACCATGATCTCTCAAATAAACCATTACTATAAATTAATCACACTCACAGAGTAATATCTTTTAAAAATAAAGCTTTGGACCAAAAAATGTATCCAATATTATAGCCTCATATTTAAAATCTACCATATCACTCTCTTCAATATACACTCAGGAGCTCCTATTAAATATTCTATGAGTTTGTTTCACAACAACCACTTAGTTGTTGTGAACAACTAAAAATAGGGGAACACCATAAATTGGTGCACCATTCCAATTTGTATGTGCGCACATGAAGTTTCAACTCCAAAAAATATAACCAATCCCTAATTCAAGCTTACCTCCTCAAGTGAGTGTGAACACACTCACTCTAACAACCTCTCTTAATCATGGAATGGGGAATGAAAATGAGGTATATGAGGAGATTGGTCCTCAGATATGTGTCCTGATAACTAGGTCTATTCAGGTACCCATGAAAAAATAACTGGGAAAAAATAGTTACTAAAGATGAAACGTGTCACCACAAGGTACCCAAAAAACTCATAAAACCACAACAAAAGTGGAGAGATAAATTATTCTGAATGGCATACAAATAAGCATGACTCAATGCTCAAACATAACGTTGAATTATATGTTTAGTAGAGGGAAATTCACTTAATAAACTCATGTTGAACTTGTGGTCTAGATCTATTCTTTATTCTATGTACAAATATTGTCTACAGTGTCGATAGTGTAAGAGTTCACCAAACTCAATTCGATCTATTTATAAAATATGTGGTGCATAAAGCATTAGTAAGGGACATGAAACCTAAATAATTAGGATAAAAAATATCCCTCCACTTCTGAATAGGTGGAGTGATAATACAAATTGTATGATTGGATAAAGCTAAGTACTTGAACACTGACACGCCAACATTGGACTTCACTAGACTAGCTAAACTTCAGAAAGAGAACAAGTTCCACTACACATCTGAAGGAGACTATCAACATACATAAAAATAAGTGTCAAAAATATAGATCTAATATTATATCTTAAGAAGATGGCCCTGGTGGAAATGGGATAGTCATGCAACTGAAAAAGAAAGTGCTCATCATGGAGCACACACACATGATGAAAAAAATTTCATGACACCTAGTGTGATTAAAAAATGGGCCTATATAAAAAACAAATTCATCAAGTTATGAAAGAAACTATAGAATTTTTTATATATGTCAAAGACACCATCTATGAAAAAAGAGATGCTCCAAAAACACATTTGACTTAAAAGAACTCATACAACTAAGGAGCATAAAAAGGTAAGAGGAGCAATAAGTGGTCTAAGAATCTATATATTAGAGGTTCTATGTCTAAATTTCCCTCACCAAGAATGATTCCATAGTCACCATAAGTGATTATAAATCCATCCTAGATTAATATAGATGGTTGAAAAATATGACTACATATGAGAGGGTGAAAAAATCATAATAGGAGAATGCGAAAAGCATATGATGATGTGTCAGGTTGATCATGTCTAACAACAATAATCTCAAAGTTTTTAGGCTCAAGTGAAGGTGTAGTAGAGGTCATGTGTAGCTCAATATCCTTATGAAGAGTGGAGAAAATAAAAATTAGAGCTCTGTCATCAAATGATCCAAACAAAGAGTAGACACCTACTAAATAACCAATGCTATGCTAAAAAATCCACTTAATAGGCTAGATATGATTAACAATACCCTATATATGCTTCTCAATGCCCATAAGTCTAGTAGTGTGACCCATGGAATGAATCATGAAATAGCCAACAACACTTGTATGCCTCTCAAAAGAGGTAGGCAAATATGTAGGTGAATATGAAGTGGGATAACTAGAATGTGCAATAATAAGAGGCATAAAAGTAGAAGTTGTAATGATAGGATCAACAAGAACAATATGTTGCTCAAGATTTGGTATGTCAAATTTTAAAATTTCATCAATTGTAAGTGTACTAAATTCAAAAATATAAGCCTTAAATACAATAGGAGGCTCAATTACTGACAAAATAGGGGACTAGGTATAGGGGTATAAAGGTCCACAATATTAAACTAATGTTGAGGGATAACAACTTTATTCTACAAGGAGCATATGAGGTCATCCTTGTCATGAATGATGGAGTGCTGAGGATAATATTGCCTTTTATTTTTATTTTATTTTTTTTTAATTTTATCATGTCCTAATACAATGAGCAAATCTCAGAAAATAATATGTATTTTTTGTCTTAAGTTTGTGACATCGGGTTCACATGATAATGCATCTATGAATTATTATAATGATTTTCCTAAATTTTAAAAATAATAGGTCCCTAAAATAAATAGAAATGTTGGATAAAAATGACAGTACATCTACATAGAAATCACACATAAACAAATAAGATGTTTTTGTGAAAGGATCTGACTGCCTATTAGCTTAACCTCATCCTTCGGTCTTCGCCACTTGAGATTGGAAAGGTGTCAATAAATTTAGGTTCCACAAACACTAAAAAAAAATTGGTATTTTAAAATAATTTCCCCTCCAATTCTATATTCAATAACCCTTTTTTACAAATAAATAAATAAAAATAAAAATTACACTATAGGAAAATATATTTCTTTTCAAAAAAATCACCATTTTTAAATAACCACCCCAATTTTGAAATTTTCCTAGTAAAAAATATCTTAAAATAAATTTCTATCAAACATAAATATTTTTTATGTTAAGGGGGTCTACCTCTAGACCTCTATAAGACAACTGCATCTAGCAGGCTCTTATTGAGAATGGAGGTTGAGCAAGAATGTGGCTAGTGGTTAGGCTGCATAAAAGGCAAACCAAGATAGGTGTTTCACTATTTACAGTGATGGAGTAGTCCCTGGTGATCAATTAACATTTGTCACTAGGAGGTGATGACACTAAAGCCACAACGATAGTCAAGAGACATTGGTTGGTAAAGTCAAAAATGGATACCCCTTAGTCCTTGGTACTAAGTTTAATAATCATTTTATACACCTAATCCCTATAAACATAGGGTTTCAATAAAAAAATGTAGAGTTCTAATTTCCAATAATTCAGTTAACATTAAACAATTTCAATTCCATCCAATTTAATGCCAAGGTCTATGTTTTAGGGGTGCTAAAATAATTAAAAAATCAATACAATGACCAATCTAATGAAATCTAAGAAAATACATATCCAAATGATTTATTTTATTCCAACAAGGGTTTGATCAAAAATTTTAGCCATGTGAGGATTGGTATATAATTTGATAGTTAGAACAAACTATGCCATAATGTAATTTTCCAAATTCAAATGTGTAGAGATGGTGGGCAATCTGGTGAGGTAAAAAATGATGCACAAGGCTAAGAAGATAAATAAAAGAGGCACATTAGTATCACCTCAACTATAATTTTATAATTATCACTTCTCACACTACATAGATTCAAACATCTGAATGAAACCTCCAAGTCTTAATGCTTTATAATATTGTTGTATGGCCTTTAATATTAAAGCAAAATAAAAAAATTCAAAGAATTTTTCCTGAGTAATGGATGCAATAAGTAAGCTCTAATACCATATTAGATTTTAGAATACTCTCAACAACTAGGATCTCTATACAAAATCATCACCATAACTTAATAACACATAGAGTAATAGATTTACATAATAAAACTTTAGACCAGAAAATATCTCCATTATTGTAGGCTCATATTTACAATCTGTTATATCTTCTCTCTCTACAATATAAACTAATGAGTGCCTATTAAATAAGCTATGAGTTTTTTTCACAATAAGCACTTGGTTGTTATGAAAAACTAAAAAATAGGGGAACAACCTAAATTAGTTCACCATTTCAAATTATATGGGCACACACCAAGTTGTCTCTCCAACAAATATGACCATTCATTAATTCAATTTTACCTCCTTAAGTGAGCATGGACATGCTCACTCCAATCATATTTAGTAATTTTAAAAGTAGAAAATAAGATTTGTCACATAAAATAACATGCAAGTGTGAGAGGATGATGAATTTGAGCCTTGTTTGGGTGGTTAAGTCATGCATGGTAATTATGTGTCAAGCTTGTCACTATCAAATACTAAAATCTATATTTAAGTATCTAAAAAATCCCTTATTTATTATATTAATGAAATTTTTAGAGTAAAATTATATAATATACCTGAGTGTGTACAACAAACTTTCCCTTATGGGAGATGGCTCTCAATGTGTAATTTCACTCCATATAAACATGAAATGAGAATGAAGTAGTCAATTTGCATATGTGAAACATGAAATTGAAAATTGAAATAGTAAGGGTTAAATTACACTAGTGTGTTGGTGCAAACCATGTTTCCCTCAAAAAAATTTGGAGATGATGTTTATTCATTGAAGCATTCAAGAGTTGGGGGTGATTATGCCAAAAACTTATGTAACTATGTAGGGTCTTGAGTATGGAAAGGAAATATACTCTAACCATCATGAATGTGGGGAAAAGTACACAATGTACTAACTCAAACAAGTATATAAGAAAAATATATAGATTACCAACTAGGAAAAGTTCAACTCCAAAATAAACCACTAAATAGGTAAATGAGTGAACTGATCATGTAAGGTTCACTCATAAATATATCAACCATTGCAGATGGATTATAAATTTATATGTGATTATTTGTTCCAGTTCAATCAAGTTCAATCCATCCATATAAAAATCACAATCTTGAGGGAATGAACAATGTTCAATCTCCCATCATATACACATGTTTTGATACATTTAAAATGGATTGAAAACCATTTTACATTCAACTTTAAAAGTATTGTATATGTGCATGAGCTAGTATCGTGTCTCTTGAATCAATAGGAAGGCATCCATTATGTGCTATGAGTGTGTCTTGCTGCATGTGATCGATGTGGAATAGGTTGGATTGTCTTTGGTACTGACTAAGTTTGTGATGTATAAGATGGTTCCATTTATGGTCTCTAACATACTCGATCTGGAATAGCTAGATGTATATATGGATATTATATATTTGTAATAATCACTCCCATATGTTGATATTTAATTTGTATCACATCCATCTTTGAATAGTAATCCTGATATTTTTTTCAGCTATCTATGATTAATGAACTTGAATATTTTTATCAACTAATCATTGTGGTGGTGAGGGTGGACAAGGAGAAATTATTGACTTTAGGGATACTCATATCCTACTTTTGGGATTGTAACCTCTCTATTGTACCATATGAACTTAGTCATTGGTGTATTTTGGATGGAACTACATTAATTCTTCACATCCATGGATAACCTAATAACATGTTAAAGAAAGTGTTACTCTATAGTATTAAGAATGGCATGGTAATTGGATGATCCTACTTAAAGAGGTAATACTAGTTTCCCTAATGTATTGTGTCTCTTTTCATAGAATCATTTAATTGGTTCATTGAATATTCCAAATCATGTTGTGTGTATCCAAGAGATTAGATAAGTCCATCATTCATGAATTATTAGTTGAGTCTTTGTCAATCATAACACTATGTATAAGTTTTTACTTAATGTAAGTGTGTAGGGATAGTACATGAAAATATGAATCATCCTCAACTATCTCATTGTCATCAAATGTAATCACAAGCACTAAGGTGGAATATCACTTATTTTACCAATGATAATATATATTAGATGACCATATGTCATTGATGAGGACACACATTATATGATTGATGCACCTCTATATTGTCCTTGGTTTATGTTGACTCATGTTTAGGGAAAGGATCGCTAAAAATAATCAATTTTTTAATTCCCATTGTGTTGTGAATTATCTTCCTCCATTAGAATGCCCAAATTGATAATGTTGTCATTAATTAGATCTTGTATCTTGTGTCACTGATTGAAACATATATTGATTATATATAACACAATCTAATTATAGTCACGAAATACATTGACATCATAGTTCCTTACTTTAGTTCTTTTTGGATCAATTTATTGTGGAGGAAGGAGCGTGATAAGGTTACACTCAAGTAAATTCTTAAGAATCACATGAGGAGGTGATGGTAATCATGAAAACTATGTAACATCTCCACTGGGATCTACCTAGAAATGAATGATTTTATTTTTTAATTAAACACATATACCAAAATAGATTAAATCCTCAAGAATCTAATTAATAACATTTAAAGTACACATGCATGATACTATCAACAATATAAATCATGAATTTCTAACATCATGAGAGTATGCCAAACACAAATATAGAAAGTAATTATAATAACTCAACCACGATTGATACAAATATACAGTCACCACTGTCAATGTGTAATAATAAATAATTACAACTCTTCATGATGATTTTTAATAATAAATAAAATATAAAATAATGTACAAATAAAATACATGGCTTTCTCAAAGCATAGTTCCTGAACTTCATGTATCTGTGGAAATATCAAGTATCATCTCAATAAGTAGTATTTCTATGGGGAGGGAGAACATCATCTGATCACTTTTACACACCAACCATGGACAAATGATTCCCTGCACTAATCCCATTAGGAAAATTTCCTCCCTTCATGGATGAGTAGATAGTGATGGTACAGGAATCCAGAGAGACACGCAATTACCCGTGTTTTCTATGATTTCTAACTAATTAAACATGTAGTGTATTATATAAAATTCAATCTATTGTAAGATATCACACATACATATAAACCATACTCACGAAATGATAATATCTCACTAAACATATTTTGGCCAAAGCTTTACAAATAGTAATATAAAACTGATCTATATATCAATCAAACTCATATACACCACTTGATCAGATTACCTTTATATGGCATTGCAATAATAGTAATCTAGTGAAGTCCATCACACCCCTTACTATGCACTAACAATACACATTGGTCAAATACAATTCAACTACAAGATTCACATAACTTACATCCTACAATAAAACACATCACATGGCATACTAAACATAGGAGTAATAATAGAAAATATTTAATATGTCAAATATATGCATGAATCTTACATTATATTCTATTCCATATTAAAAATAATGACTATAGTTATACCACCTAGGTAAATACACAATTAACTGTAGAGTTCAAAAAATATAATTTATTTCTAGTTAACTATACCCTATGGCAACCCATATCACCACAGTCTAGTGTTTAAACATAACTACCAAATATTTTAATCAAACTAATAAATTAGTCATAAATACATGGAAACACTTACTTATATTCAATAGCTAGAACATCCAGAACTTCATTTTCCTAAAACATAAGAAATCTAGTTTAACATTTGGTTTATATTTTGGGGTTTACATGCAATCATTTGCTAACTTATCTTTAAGTAGTTCTTTTAATTTTTAGTTAATATTACACCTGAGGATTATAACTACAAGAACATACCCCAAGTCTCTAAATATGCTAATAGGTTAGTTTACACCTATTTCCAAAAAGAAACATCCCGTTAATAGTCATAAACACATAATTAGTTACAACATCAAATTCCATGTGATGGTTTACATATAACAAGTGATCTCGATATTTCACAAGGTTTATCTCATGATACCGGGTTTGCTATTACTATCTCAAATAATAAATTTTATAAATCCATGTATATTATTTCCACACAAGCATAAATCATCCGTCAATGACTCCATAAGTGGAATAATTTACTATGGTTTCTAGGTAAATATAAAAATATCACCTACTTAATTGAAGTCTAGGATTTTGTAAACAAGGGTTTCCATAAAAATATTTTCAACTAGTGACTTGTAACAAAAGGAAACATCATATCATTAATAAAGTTCGTATTATAACCATTTCGTGTTATTACGACACTAAAGAGTCCATCTCATGCCCACATATATTTAGTGTTATAAATTTGGTATTGTCCAACATATAATCATTAATTCATTGCAGTATAATTCAGTATATATCCATGCCTTATTTTGGGTTTTAATAAACTCATTCACATCAATGTTCTTTTCTCTCACCAAAATGTGACTACATCTAATTTACATGTCTTAATAAAGCTTTCCTTAAAGTCTGTGGTTCCCAATTGTAAAACCATGTTTTTGCCAATATATTAGTGTTTTAATAAACTTATCATGCTTATCTAGTAGGTTATAGCGGCATGTCCTAGTGAAGTCAATACGCCTTTAATATTCTTCATCATTTTAGGCTCAACAAATTAGATGGTTTCTATATCAAGCGACACCATCGAGGGATTTAAACTTACTGATTTCTCTTACAACAAAATGTCTATTTAATTCCAATGATCTAAATTTTTAATTGCAGGCTGAATGTATTTATCACAGTTGATTCAACTATATAGGACATTAGTTACAACACTCTAATAATAAGGTAAAGGACTGATAATGTCTATCTAATATATTACTAAAACCCCAATCATGACTTATATTTTGTTCAGCTGATAAATGAGTAAAGAGCGACACCTTAGGACTTCATTGCAAATGGAAGATAATAGATTTCTAAGACAATAGAATACTATAATACCTTCTTTGTATGGTGCATATACTCAGAGCTATAATATACTAAATCAACCAATAACCAAAACAACCTTGATATGCACAACTTAAGAGTGTATATTAAGGACTAATAACAAGTTTTTAGTAAGATAGAAATACAATGACTCACCAAGATTGATGCCATAGTTGTTCTTTCATTTCCAAAAGAATATACAGTGATTTAAATTGAATATTACCCCCATATATATATATATATATATATATATATATATATATATATATATACATTATATGTAACCATATATTACATGTATACTCATAAATATATATTATACGTACCCAGATATTACCCATATACTCATAAATATATATTATACTAGTAAAATCATTGTTATAATTCCACATACCAAATACAGATAATATTTCAGCTACTATAATATAATTATGTTAACATTCAGTATATGTATATATTTTAATAGTATAATATAACATCGTTAAGATAATATAACATCATAATATAATAGCGTGCACATAATATAACAATACTAACATAATATAACATCGTTAATATTCCACATACATAGATAGCGGTTATGGCATTAAGATTCCCCATATCCAGATATTACTGTATATATATTATACATAAGGTAAACTGCAAGTTTAATGGATTTCACCTATGTTTTTAATTATCTACAGGGAAGCACACGAAACATTTATGACTCAGGAATACAGAAAACAACATTCTAACATTCCAAAAAACCATCAAATCAAATTGCCTGAGTAAATAGTTAGCAAATTGAATTACAATACCTATTTGATAATTCTCTGTATTCCTTTCCATATTGCATCCTTTGATTATACTTTGATCTTCTCCCCAAGCTACAAACCTCTCCCCTCTTTCTCCAATGCATATGATAAGACAATCCTCCTCAAACTCTTTCCCTTACATAAAAATAGGCATAACTTCCACTTTTTCAAGATTTGTTTTTTTGTTTTTGTTTTTACTAATTTTAATACCTTTAATTATTTTTATATATTTTCTAAATATTAATTATTATTTTCTTTAATTTCTTTGTTTTTCCTATTTTTTTCACGATAATTCCCATTTTTATATATTTCTTATGAAATGCCCAAATTCCATATTTTTAATTAATTTAGCATTCAATTATATTATAACAATTTTTAATAATAATTTTAAAATTTACAAATAACCCGTATTTTAAATTTTATTTTGCCAAAATTGTTCTTACCGTTATTATGGCAAAACATGTTAAACACGTAAGGAATTCACTTCTATATTTTTACCTACTCTAGTAAACCACATAAAATAACACTCCAAACAAGTATCAAACACACCATAAAAAATTATTTTTAATACATTTCTACCATGACTAACTATTATGGTGTGTGTAGGGTTTCACCAGCTCTCTGTCGATCTTTGACATCTACATCTACATTACCCTCTTCGATGATGCTCTCCCTATGTTACACTCTAGGGATGAATTCTCTTGTATCCACCTCACAACATGCAAGTAATTAGATTATATCACATGATAAACATAAAGCAATAATATAGTTGAAATAATACATTAATATGCTCAAAATGTAAACTCATACATCAACCAACTCATAGTAAGCAATCATGTATCATCATCTAACTAAGAAACATTCTACTATTCCATACTAGCATAAATCTCAAGCTTAGTTATAAATATAACCAATATCATGTGTGTGCACTATAACAATCCATAAATGGTCAAATAGTTTGCTTAGTGAGGAATCAAGATGCAACAAACTACCTCTTTAAAGGAGCTATCAGCTATAATTGGTTGATGATTTGTGCTACTGAATTAACTGTAGGCTTCACCTCATTCTTGTTATCACTTGATTTGACCTTATAATTTTGTCTGATTTAAAACTTCATTGTTGTATTAGTCACATGAGTTGATTTATATTTGAGTTTATTCAAATACATTAGCTTGAATTCTTTGTCCCTCATTGTATGGGTTTAATTTATAATGATTTGAATCTCTTTAATATGATTTATTCATGGAGAGGTGGCGAAAACCTTTGTTTGAATATATCTTACAATTCATTATCAGTTATAACATTAATAATATTAGCTAGAATTATCTTGTATCAAAGCACATAATCATCGATTGGCCTATTGGATCCTTGTTTTAACTTAAAAATCTATGATAATGATAACTTCACATCAAAAATGATGGAAAATTATGCTAAGAATTGTTTAGACAAAGGGTTGAATGCTCTTATAGATTGAAGAACGAGATCGTCAAACCATCTTAATTCATAGTATTTAAGACTCCTTGGGAATAACTTGGTCAATCATTTGTCAATGTATGCATAGTCCAATAAAGCTACATGGAATAATCTAAGATGTTGTTTAGAATCACCATTACCTTCATATAATGGGAGCTTCGAATCTACAAATCTTGTAGGTAGATGGTAGGGTGAATTCTTGGGAACTAATGGGTTATGGAGCAAGGCATGTCAATCCATGGTATGAATAGCTCCTTATGCACCTTGTTCTAGTTAAAACACTTCATATGCATAGTTGTAATAATTTTCTCAAGGGAATGTGCATTAGGAGAGGTTTGAAATGGAATGTGTATAGCCATCTTGGATGGGGTGAAGGTAAATGGTGTAGGAATAGACATCAACTTTTTTTTGAAAGCCTTGTGATGCCCCCAAATGTTGGGTGGATGTCACATAGGTCATGGAATGTGTAGGAATGGGAATGGTACTAGTGGTAATGGTATGAATACCTAATGTGAAGGCACTAGGTTGAAAGGATTGGATAATAATGGTAAAGGGATCTTGTTTAAGGACTTGAGATATGGCAATCTTAGCTTATTGTGTGGCCTTAGATGTTACAATAAATTTGATAATTCTAACCATCTCTTTAGAATTTTGATAGAGTTTTTATTGAAATTTAGATAAGATTTTAACTTCAAAAAAATGTGTAGCATTAAGTTCATTTGGATCAATTTTATCTAAGCCTTAATAAGTATCTTTATTTTTATGTTCATTCAGATTATCTTGATTATCATGTTCCAATGGAGGTATATCACCACAGTCATTTATTTGCACATATATTATAATTACAGCATCAAAATAAGAAGAGACATTCATTGAATCCATTTTAGTTTTAGTAATATGACCCTGATTATGCTCTATATGGGTTCCACTTAATCTATATTTTTGTATTAGAGGTACATGGGAGATATCCTTATTATATTTCATGGATAGGATCATGTAAGGATACAAAATATTATTTTTATTATGTGCATGCAAAAAAAAGGAAATTGGATATGAAACCCTAAGATAAAAGTCTAAAAATATTGAAGTTTGAAACCCCAAGGGAAGACCTAGGGGTTGATACTATTCTATATGTATACGATTTCAATAATATGATTTACCCTAATTTATATTTATAAGTGAGATTAATATAATTAAGATAGAACTTTAAAATATCATACATATTATATGATATGACATTCGAGCATACATCTAAATGTAAACGATTGACAATTGAATCTTCTAATTTAATTAGGGCATATGTTAAATATGGAAAGTACTAAAGGGATTATGATATTTAGCTTTTATAGTTGATTTTCTATCAGTGACTATGTTTTTAAAGTGAAATTTAGGGACAAGCATGCATATGGTTACTTCAGTTCACAAAATGGTTTATTGTATGCATAGGGTTGATTTGATAGGATTGGGTCAATATTATAAATTGATATTGATTTTTTGGTTAGAACTAGCCTATGCATAAGTGTTTCGTAGTGAATTTATGGTCATCTATGTCTATCTTTGCTTAATTTTTATTTATGATCCCAAACCCCCATGACACGCACTGATCTACAAATAAACTTTCTTTACTTTGAAACCCTAGATATGCTTATGAGAGCTAGAAACATGTGAAAATGGAGGAAGTGTAATGGGTTGAGGTAACCATAATCACCACTATCTAATGATTGGCCACTGCCTATGTAACCAATACTCCAAGGATGGAAATCAAGCCTCACGTAGTTTTACTAACTAGTATGATTATGAAAATGTGCTCTTTCGCTATGTGTATGCAACTAATGATTGGCTTTGGTACTTGGAAATGCTTGATTTGAACTAGATTTTGAATGCTTTAGATTTGGATTTTGACTGCTCATAGTGAATAGTATGAAAATTTTGAAAAATAGGGTAGATTTGATCAGTGTGCAATAGTGTATAAATGAGTGCCAAATATATACCAGATATATGCTAGATCCTGTTGAAATGAGGGCTTGATTTGTTTATACATGGATCCATTTGAATAAATACCGACATCACTGACACATTAGGTAATTGGGGTGACCTTAAGGATGGGTTTAATTTTATAAAATAATCATTGTTAGGAGTGGGTCAATTCTGACCATCACAGGTCATTATCGACTTGTGATAATGACCATAACCTTCAAAATTAACGTGTGTATAAGTGGATTGATTTGATAGTTCTATGATATATGTGTAGGATATTTAGCACGTCTAAAGTAGATAGTGAGGTTCATGTATGTTTTTGAAAATACAACGGAAGGGTTGTATCATAAAATGGCTTGTATGTGTAAGAGGATAGGACTTTTGAACCTTATTAGTGTGCTCAATTCATGAATGCAAATGTGTGTCAAGCTTGTCATTATCAAGTATTGAATATAATATTTTAGTATATACATAGTTCATTGAAATTTATTTTTATATTTGTTCTAGAAATCAAATGATTGTGTCTAGGCTCTCTCAGATGTTAGGACTGTGTTAGTTTTATGAAACTGATATAAAGCTTAATAGTTGAATGAAGATATGTTTTGATTTTGAAATGATTTGAATTATTATTATCTGTTGGCTATAATAAAATTATTGTATTCTTACAATTCCAATATATAAAAATAAACATACCTTTGAATTTCACTAGGCTATGGTTAACCTTCAATAGGTTGTATGGATGATGACACATAGTCTAGGTGATATGGGGCACTTATGTGATATTTTATCATTCAATAAATTTTTTGATGATTGAATTTGTGATGTTTTATTTTATATATAAAATGTTCTTTAGTAAAAAGGAAGAATGATGATGTTTTACGAGGGTGGTATGAGACATCATTGCAATACATTATTATTGTCGCACTTCTCAAAAATTGTTCTTATGCTAAGTTATGAATGGTTATGTGTAGATCACTATGTTGTTAAATTTTTAATGAAATGTGAGATTGGGTACAGTTGTGGACTTATGAATGTGAGCATTATATGGATCATGGAGATCCTTAGTTTCACATCTAGTTTGAAATTGGGAACTAATTTTTGAGTGTAGATGAAATGAGGCAAAATTATTGACTCTAAGTGTTATGGCCATAAACATATATATAACATATTATGAATATTATATTTATTGTTTCAGTTCAATGTTAATTTTACTTTATTTTGTGCAAAGATAGATACAATATGAATTTATACACATCATTCTTTATTTTGCTAATGGTTTTGCATCTATCCTTGTTGTGAAGGTTAAGGCCACTCTCATAAACAATAGGTATGCAATGAATCTAAGCTCGAAAACTATTGGTAAATACTTTAATGATGCTCTTCTTCCTCCTACATACTTGTCAACAATAATGATAATATTCAACATTCATTTAGATTACATGATGAATAATTAAATATAGATAATTATCATGTATAGCCAAACTAAATATATGTTGTATTATTATTGAGAAGATGAAATAATGTATTATTAAAGTGCATATGAAATATAAACAATGGGTTGATGTTGCAAACATGATAAGTTATTATTTGGTTATGATTATGAGATTAATTTAAATTTAAATGTTATATCAAATGTATTTTAACATGGTTTAAATCTTTTTTTTTATATAATTGTAAATTTTAAGTTTGAATGCATTTGTATTTATAATTGAAAGATAAATTTTAATTAAATTATTATCATTTTTAATCACTTATTTTGAATGCATTATCTGAATTTTAAATTAGATGTATATCTAACTTTATGATTTATGAAAGTATTAGTGGTTCATTCTATTTAGTATAGAATTTGATTTTTATGTATCTATACTTTAAAAAACGTGTATTGTATGAACATAAAATCTGAATTTTATAAATATATCTATGTTTTGATATAGAAACATATATTGATTTGCATTAAACAAATTTGGAAATATTAGTGATCATTAAATCACATTTTATGAATAATTGAATTTATTATTAATTTTGTATTTAATATTTAATAAATGTAAGTTGTATTAATAAATGAACGTGGAAAAATTAGTTAAAAAACTTTTAATATTGATAAATTAAAGTCAAACGAAAAAAAAAAGAAGTAAAAGTGATTTTCTGATATTAGGTGGAGGGGTTCTTAAGACCTAGGTATCCTTTCATTTATATATTTTTGTGGATAGACCCTTTAAACTTTTATTTGAAGTTTTAATATTTTTAAAAATATATATTATCTTTTATATTCATCTATGGAAATTTGGAAATTGTATGCAAAACAAGAAATATACATCTTTTTGAATAAATCAATTATCATTTAATGTTCTCTTACATTTTTCATTAATATACAACTTTCTAACTAATTAATTATCATTCATAATATAACAAATATTTTATTATTAATATAAAAGTTTTATTTCAAATTCCAGTCATTTTTCTTCGTAAGTGTAGAGGTCTCATTTCAAATTTGTAATTTTTAATTGAAAATTTGACTTAAGTTTTCAAAAATATGAGCATAGTGCTTCAATGTCCTTACGTGTGTGTTTAGGAGGAAAAAGATTTCAAAACTTAATTTAATGATTATTTATTTTAAAATTGATTTGTTTGTGAGTACTGAATATAAAATCCGTTAAAAATTATTAATTTAATGGTTAGTTAATTTTTTAAATAAAATAAATATTTTTATTATTATGTTAATTTTATAATTATTTTAATAGTTTTTTACTTTCACATTTTTTAAATAAGCATTTAAAAAGATTAATTGATGATAATTCATAAAAATATATTTCTAATAAATTTAAGCATAATTAAAATGAATACTTAGAATTAAATTTAAGTAGACATATACAAATTTATCATCGCAATCCAATTTTTTCACATTTAAAGGGCACATAAGTTAAATATGAAAGGAATTTATTTATAATTTATCATTAAAAATATATAAAATCAACATTATTAATTGTAAAGTGTTTTATTTTATTTTTTTAAAGTAAGAGAATATGTGACAATTATACTTTAATTTAGTTTACCGAAACATAAATAAGGTTAAAGTTAAGAAATATGAAAATAAATTAGGTCAAGTTTAGAAAAGTTTTAACATGTCAAAAAAAGTGTAATAAGTAGTAACAACAAAGAGAACTATGGAGGAGGGATTGTGATTAGGAGGATATCCCTATCTGAGGTTTGGTAGATCTTTCCCTTCAACAATAGAGTCTCAACCAGAATTGGAGGCGTGTTAGTCACCTTCTCCTTGTAATTTATAATCCTGATCAGAGTAAAAGTAGAAATAACCAATTCGAACTTGGGGAAGCCTTGATCTGACCATGGTTCCCTGCCACCCTGAGAACTCATAGGGGGATAAATCCATCAGTACTTGTACGCATGAGGTGAAGAGCCCCAACCTTGATGTTGGGTTAGGGGAGGAGAGTTGTGTTGCCACGAAGAACCAATAGCATGGTTGTGATAATGATGTCGAGATTGACTGCGATGAGTGCATCACCAAGGAGGACCATTCCACCACTTAGTACTAGTGTGTTTCAAGGAGGAGAGGGCATAACGCTAACAACATTGTAAGGGGCATCATTCCAGTGGTGAAGTAATTGTTGCAGATGATCTGGCTCCATAACTGCTTTTCTATTTTACACTTATATATGCAAAAGCACATTAGAAATATGCATGTCCTTATTATAAATAGAAAAGTGAATGTTAGTAGAAACATTAGATAATAAAGCTGAATTCCTTTCATTCGATATCCAAAATAGACTTTCCACTCTGAGAGCATGCCAAACATGGGCGAATTGAGAGAAATTTTTTAGGATGTCAGCCAAGAGTGTGTGGAACCAACTAAAGGGATCTAGATGAAAAGGCCTAAAAAAATCATGTATCCAAATCTAGGTGCTTTGGGAATTAGGGCCAAACTAAAAAAGGTGCATGATAGTCTCTAGGTGCCCACAAAATGGGCATCAGTATTGCACAAACCTTAATTGATTAGCCTTTTGCCTATAGGAATTCATTGATGAAGGAAACACCAGACAAAATGACCCAACTTAGGTTTAATACATGCAAACCAAACAGTCTAAAAATGTCTCTCCCAAATTGTGAGGGAGGACTGAATATTCCAACAGCCATTAAGCTTGTTAACCATAGTAGATGCGACTAAATCCATTCATAACCTTTTCGAGCAATGTAATTCTAGAAAGGGGTGTCAACATACCATTTCCAATCGCTCCACCAATAGCAATAAGAATTAACCATGATTTTGTGAAGTAGTTCTACTGGAACAACTTCCACAATATCTTCATAAGAATCTTTGTCTATAATGTAATTTTTGTATTCAACTTTGAATGCATCCCAGGGGAGCCAAAAATGAGTTTTTTTAAAAGTCAAGTCTTGCACAATACGAATTCTCCTTTGAAAGAATTTGAGGGAACAAATCTAAGGTACCTTTGTAAGAGGAACTGCATGAAAGTTAATGATACAAAACCACCATAGGGAGTGTTAATTGATAGAGAGGCCATCTCTAAACCCAAATCCATTCTATAACATCCAAGGTTTGACTTTTTTCCAAGTTTCTCAAATACTTTTTATTATAAAGGACCCCACAACTTTCACAAGGCAAATGAAAGTAAAGAAGTTATCAAAACCAAGAACTTTCCATGCTACATGCTTATAAGGGGAGAATTGAACAATACAATTATGAATAAGCACTTTCTAAAATTCTTTTCCTTTAATGACATAGACAATCTATTTGACACAAAAACACTGAATTTTAACGAAAGACATCTATCAATCCCATACCACCCATATAACAATATATAACATATAAATTATTACTTATATAAAATTTTCATTTTTTAAAACTTTGTTCCTTTTTCTAATAAATATAGAATTTTCATTTCAAATTTCAAATTTCAAACTTCAAATTGAAAAATTTAAATTATATTTTAAAAACTTAACTTAAAATTTTATCCAACTCATATTTACCTCAATATAAATATTTAGTCTACAAGTTTTAAAATAACATCACCACCTGATTTTTCAAAATGTATCAAACCCAACACTACCACTTTCCCTAATTTGACACACGTGACCATAGTGCTTCCATCTCCTTACAAATATACATATATGAAAAATTTAAAATTTTAAAAGCGAAAAATTATGTGGAGTTTAAATGCACCATGAAATAAATAAGATTCCTACTTGACTACTTAAGTTGACTAGGAATGTTAAATAGGAAAAAAAATTCTATATAATTAATTTACTATTTAATTATTTCAAATTTGATTGAGAGTATTTAATATGAAAAGCTTTCAAAATAATTAATTTCATAGTTATTTATTCTTTCAAAATCAAGTAAACATTTTTATGGTTTTTAATTATTTTATTAATTCTATAATTATATTAGATTTATACTAAATTTTAATAAATTAATAATAATTTTAATATTAGAATAATTATATTTATTTTGTAAAAATATATTTTTTATAAATATAAATATAATTAAAATTAATATTTAACATTAAAATTAATTGAAAAGATTATAATTTGATTAGCTAGAATAATAGTTATTTATATCCATTTATCAAGATATAAATTCTTTTAATACAAAAAATTATACTCTAAATAATTGTAGCTCACTAATTTAAATATATGTTTACTTATCATTGTAAATCTACCATATATTTATTTCTAAAATATGAATTAAAAAATTGCTATTTTATATAATTTAATACATTTTATATAATTTAATGATTCCATATAATATTTTCAAACATATAAAAAATTTAAATTAAATATTTTTATAATTTATTAAAAATATAATTAAAATATATACAATCAATATTATAAATTACAAATCACCTTAAATTAAAATGTATATACACCATTTAAAAAATTCTTCAGTAAAAATATTTACTAAAATAGTTTTGACTTTCCAAAATACCAAAGCACATAAGCTATCTTTTAATTAGAACTTGTTCAACTTATTCACAACTATATTGAAAACTGGATATACAATATTATTTGTTTGTATAATTTATCATACAACACACTGATTTATATAATCTATGGTTTGCCAAGATATGAACTTTGAACTTAGTAATTTTGTAAATGAATTAACCACTTGGAAAGCATGTGTTCTTTACTGCTCTTAAATTCTATAAAATGATTGTATATCTTATATCTTTATGCTGTCATCTTAATAAATTAAGATGGTGCCTTTTATTTCCATCTCGTCAAACGAGTCTCTTTTCTTTTCACCATAACTTGATGTTTTACACTATGAACCCTTCCATTATTCCATACTTCCTTGAACATACATAATAATATAAATATTAGAAAATAAATAAAATTGAAGGAAATTAAAAATTGAAATTAACCGTATAAAAAATAAATGAAAATTGTTAAAACTGTTTGTAGTGGTAGGGTTGGGAGCCTATCATCCAGCCATACTGGGTTTGAGCCCTTACTTCATCGGTCACTTAATCTTAAAAAAATAAAATAAAATTATGAACATTAAAAAGATTTATAAATGAGGAAGAATTCAAAGGAAGGAAGAAATACACATAGTTTGATTTTTTTTTTTAAAGGTAATTTTAAAAATATATTATTAATGAATATTAAGCTTATAATAATAATTTGTTATGTATGTTAAATGTGGATTGAAAATTATTATTTTTTAATAAAAATAAAAATTATTTTTTCAATCTAAATGAATTGAAAATGATTTTAAATAATTTAAACAATTATATAATATATAATTCTATGGTTTATTATGAAAAAGCAGTCGAGCTTTTTATAAGTCTTTTTAACGATCTCTGAGATTTTCTCCTCTCCATAGCACGAGAGATCCAAAACAGGAATATCGTCATGCTTTCTTTCAAATTCACACACGTAAGTTGCCACTGTGAGAGCCATAGCATGTTGTTGTAGTTAGCATGAACGCCATACATAGTTCTCCCTTGAAACTGTACAAAATCATCGATAAATTATTGCTAGAAAAGTGATCAGGGCTAGATCCTCTAATTTATACAACTATTGAAGGGTAGTGCACAATGCATGTATAAAAAAATAACCTAACATCATTCAAGTTGGTGAAATAAAAAATTGAGATTCACTCCATAATAAAATTAAACTAAGAAAACACAACAAACGTTAATCCCACATAATTGACGAAGTAATGAAATTGAAGTTGTTAGCCATCTAATACATGTAAACTTATCCAACACTCAAACTCTTTGATTATAATCTATTTATAACGAAAATAAGAATAAGTGACTTTATAATAATATATGATTTGTATGTAATTCTAAATGTTTAAACTAATACGATAGGTTGGACCTACTTTTAGTGAATGAATGAGAATTTAAAAGTAATTTCAAAATCTATTGACAAGGCGAATAAGGCATGTATTTGAAAACATTTAAAAATAGTCTTTATTATGTTTGTTTGTATTAATTTAGAGGGATAGATTTTTATTTTGGTAAAATTGACAATTAATAATTTTATTTATTTTTGGGTTAAACATATACAACTTTTTCATTTTTCATTGTTTAATTTTAGATTTTATTTTTCAATTTTAATTTTATAAATGTAAATATATTTATTATTATTTTTTCAATGTTTTATTTCTTTTTTATATATATTTTATTTAAAAAATATTTTTTCTTAATCTTATTGACATATTATGATTATTTTTTTAATCAATATTAGAGATTTTACAAGTCCCTAGCCCTTATAATATATGATATTTAAAAAAATAAAAATTAGTTTGACTTAACATTTGACTATGTTAAGACATAATGACCAAACCAAAAAATAAAAAAATAGTTATGAGATAAAGAATACACTATTCTTACTACCAAACAATCACTATATAAACTACTTATTATAGTATATTGTCCAAATATTACCCAAAAAGATAAGAGAGACAAAACTTATTCCAGTATTACTAATTCCACCATTTTACCATTACTTGGCAGGAAGTCACCTGACACTAGTAACTTAGTTTTTATTTTTTAAATTGGTTGCATGCACCCCCTACTCCTTCACCTCAAAAATTGATCCAAATGTTGCTACCACTTTCTCAGACTCCCCACAAACTGCCTCTTGTAGATGTGAGAAGACCATGCATATCTGAGTGCTATCTAGTTCCTTTAGTAACTAAACTTTGCCTTTACACCAAGGAGGTGACTTAAATAACCCCCTCACAACTCCCTATGATAGACATTTAATCTCCTTCACTCACTCCAACTTCCTTTTCTACATCCTCCATTATTCCAAACCCAGAATAGGTTGTAACAAATATTGAACTTCAGGCATACAGATACCCCTGTTCCCTACAATTTTTTGTTTACCTGCGTAAGCTTCATCCACTTCCAAAGCAAAATTCACTAATACCAAAAATCTAGATTCTAGAGCACAAAAAGAGACAAAGGAATAAAACCCAAGTTATCCCTACCAGAGAAAGGAAGAGTAGGAAATGAACCCAGAGGGAGGGTTCAATCTCTGAAAATAAACCCAACCTATATTCGGGCCATACAAAAAAATTCTACTAGCGTTTGAACCTGCTCTTTATCTAACATTACCAAACAAAGATTACTTGTGAGTAATGAAGCCAAATCAGAATTTATTCTTACCCATTTGCTTGCAGCCAAAGTTTCCATCCCCAAAACATGCTCAATAGCTTCTACCATCTCCATCATAGGAATCCATAAAATGTTGAAAAGGCACGTCCAAAAAACCATGCCCACAAACCCCATCTCTCTATTTTTGGCTATGCTATATATTATCAACCACCCTGATGATTCAATGTAGAGTTGATCCGTCTCTTTTGACTCACAATGAAAAAATAGCTCAAAGCCAATTTTTAGACCCATACAGAAAGTCAGCATGCAATCATTGTGCTCAAAAAATAATCTCCAACAATAAATGTGCATGCATGAATACTTATGGTGGAAATAATGAATCAAGCAAGGCACATCCTCTCACTTAAAAGTTGGGATATCCCCCACCATCATAACCCAAACTAAATCAAGTTTGCGGACATGCCACCTTTTTTTTTCTTTTTTAAATATGAATATCACCTTTTATCAAAAAAGAAAAAAACATGCTTTTTATATTTTTATTGAAAAAAACACAACTCAACCCAATTTTAGCTCAAAAATCAATTTGATCAAAGTCCCTACAGTCTTCCCAACTTGTTATAACATTATCCATTCTTAAATCCATAATTTGATCAATTGTTACATTAGCAAGGAAGTCAATAACTTTATTGCTTTCTTAAAAGCAATGGGAGTACGACCAGTCCTCAAAATTTTCTAGTTTTGGCCAGATAATATCTAAAATATTTGCTATTTTCCAAGATTTATCCCTTTATTTATTTAGATCTTGAATCACTAACTGAGAGTCACCTTCAATTTTCAAGAAGGATATTCCAAATTCTAAAGCCATCTCCAATGTAACTACCAAAACCTAGGCCTTAGCTTCATTATTTATTCCATTTAGAAGCTTCAAAGATAATTCTCTAATTAGAGAACCACTGCAATCCTTTATCACACAACCTACACTAGAAGCCCCTAGATTTCCTCTACAAGCCCCATCAAAGTTCATTTTAAACTAGCATGATTTAGGTGGATTCCAGATTGCCTCCTTTCTACTTTTCTTTTCTCTCTTATTTACCATTGACCCATTAACAATGGGAGGTTTTATATATTTCTAGTTTCCATAGATTTGCATATCTCATTAGGTCAACATACCTTTTTTACTTTGAAGATGAGAAGAGACAACTTTAGAGATGGAAAATTCCATTTCTCTAAAAACTTCATGCAGTGGGCAAGATTTGTTTTTAAAGATCAGGGCATTCCTTTCTTTCCATATCGTCCAAATTAAGATGGTTGGGCTACATATCCATAAACTAAACAAGGAATTATTCCCATCCCCCACCGACTAGAAAGTAGAAGCTTGAAAAAGTGTCTTCAGCCAAGCCTAAGACCAATTGAATTTATAATAGATCCAAATCTAACACCGATATGCAAAAGAATAATTATATAATAGATGATCAATAGATTCTTCCACTTTTTTGCATAAGCAACATCTAGATGGACCCACAAACCTAATCTTTTTCAATCGATCTTGAGTCATAATATGATCATGAACTACCAACCAAGAAAAGACACCTAATTTTTGCAAACTTCTTTACTCCAGTAAATAAAATTTTCCCAACTTAAAGATTCATCTTGACCTTCCACCATTTGATAACCTAATCTAATCGAATACAAACCTGATTTTGCTCCAATCTAGTGCAACTGGTCTTCCTAATTTTTTAGAATTTTTTTTTATTTTCTTGAGACAAGCCTCTAAGGATAGAGCCTCCTCGTGCTGGATAGGAAGGTCCTACAAAATTTTCTACCTGCAATCTACTTTTCTTGAGTATGGATCAAATAATAGATAATCACTCACTTTCACACCCCACTGATTTTCAAGAAGAGGTTTAATCTGACTATTAAAAAATCCTCTACCAAAGGGTGATGACAATTCCAAAAATCATTTCAAAAATCTACCTTTCTACCATTGTTAATAGTCCAATAAACATGTTGTGCAATAATCAATCTACATTTCAGCATAAATTTTCACACGTGAGATCCTCTAGGAGATTCATAATTAAAACCATGTGCTCAGGTGAGTCCAAATCCAGATCCTTAACTCGAAGAAGTCTACACCATAATCTACCTAAATTAGAAACCATTTTCAAAACCAATTTAGCTCCCAACTCTAAATTTTAGAGATGAAGATCCTTCATACCCGTACCCCCTTTCTTTTTCCTCTTGCAAACACGCTCCCATTTCATCAAAGGATTTTTTTTAATCTTCTCCATACCCTTGCCAAATAAAATACTTTATGATCTTATTCATGAAATTTATTACTTGCTCCATAAGATAGAGAACCAAGAAGTAATGGGTTGGAAGAGCACTAAGAACTACTTTGATGAGAGTTATTCTACTAGCCAATGAAATCCATCCTCCTTTCTAGGAACTCAAATGAGCCTTAAAACTTTCAAGCAAATTTTTAAAAATATCAAAAGGAACTGGACCCTTTAAAAAAATTAATCCCCAAATATTTTCTTGGAATAAAACCTATAATCCTACTTTAATTTCTTTCAACCCTATGACAACAATTTACAAAATAAATTTCAGACTTACCTTCATTAACTCTTTTCCCAGAAGCTTCATCATAACTTCTCAATATTATTTTGAACTCTAGAGCTTCCAATACCATTGATTTTCCAAAAATAAAAGTATCATCTGCAAATTTATGATTCATAAGAGATTCAAAATTATCCATAATTTGAAGACCATGCAGTTTTTCTTGATCTTGCACCTCACAAACAAATCTTCCTAAGGATTATACCATGATTATAAAAATAAAATGGGATAAAAGACCTCCTTTCCTCAAATCTCTATAAATAGATAATAAACTAGACGGGATACCATTTACTAACATTGAGAATTTTGGATTTGAAATGCAATTGAAAATCCATTCACACCAATCTTTGCTAAACCCAAACTTTAATAGAATTTCAAATAAAAACCTCCAATTTACTCTATCATAAGCTTTACTTATGTCCAATTTTATCATCATACCTTTTTGATGGTTATGGATCAGAGAATGCATTATTTCATGAGCTACAATAATACCTTCTTAGATACTTCCCCCTAGCATAAAACCTATTTATTCTCTAGAAATCAATTTTTATAAGAAAGGTTTCATTCTCTCAGCAATTGCTTTTGAGATAATCTTATAAACAATATTACATAAAGTAACAGGTCTGAAATCCAAGAAAAAAGATTGAGATTCACCTTTTGTAAATAGTGATATAAAATTAATATTCAACTCTGGTTTCATTTTTTTTATTTTTTCTAGATTTTTCTACCATCTCCCAAACATTGGTACCAACCACCTCTCAAAAATGTTGGAAAAAAGCTGCAGGAAAACTGACTGGACCAGGGCCTTTATCTTTGTCCACATAAAATACCACCCTCCTAATTTCTTATAGAGAAAATAGATACATCATTTTGTCATTCATATCTTGAGAGGTCACTCTAAGAATAAACTATAGAAATTCATTCTGTGCTCTCAAATTAGAGAAAACTTCATCATTTAACAAAGTTTGGAAGAATAGTACTGCTTATAGATAAATCTCTTCAAGAGTTTCTAAAACCACCCTTTGCTTAGATTGAATGTGATTAATCCTAGTTACCTTCCTTTTAGCTTTGATCGATTGATGGAAAAATGATGAATGTTTTTTCCCTTCTTTAAGCCAATTCTCCCTTGATTTCTATTTCCAAAATATTTCTTCCCTACAGAGGATTTCTTCATAGTCTTGATCAAATATTTTTCAAGATGATAAGCTTCCACATCCATCCTATAATTGAAAATTCTGTAATTCAACTTATTCAACTCAACTTCACTCCTTATTTTTTCTTGAAAACTATTTTTAAAGTGCTCATGATTCCACACCTTCAAATTTTCTTTCAAAAATTTCAATCTCTTAAACATTTGAAACATCTTCGAACCTTGAGTATCAAGGCATTGGATCCACCAATCCTTAACTAGATCAAAGAGATAAGGATATCAAAACCACATCAATTTGAAATTGAATAAACATCTTTCTAGAGGAGAATCAAAATATATATTCAAAATAATAGGTTGATGATCTGATCCGATATGATGTGAAATTGAGCAATCTAATTTTTTGTTACTTTGATTATAATTAGAAGATATAAAAAATTTATCTAGTCTCTCCAAAATATTGTCCTTGCCCATCCATCTATGATTGTAGGTAAAATGACCTGAATTAGGTGTGGCATCTTCGAGATTATTCTGAGCCACAAATAAACCAAAATCCTGAACCACCAGAGAGTTTGAGAACACTCCTCCTTGATTATCTTTCTTGCTAAAAATATCATTAAAATCATCCCCAAGCACAAAATTTTCCATCTAAAAATCCTTTAAAAAGGATGAAATATTTGCCCACAGAGCATATTTTTAAAAAGCTCCCTACAACCCATAAATATTGAACAAAAGGAATTGTAAATCTGATTTAAAGCTTGAGATTTTTATAACTTAGCAATTTTGACTTGAAGCCAACAATTCTACTCTAGAGGAAAAGTGTGACCAAAGAATGGCCAAACCCCTAGATGCTCCTACTACTTCCATAAAAACTCCAAGATAACAATGGCCAAAAAAACTCAAAAAACATTCTATTTTTACCTTGTTAAGTTTAGTTTCTTCAATCAACAAAATATATGGTTTCTCAATATTTATTAGATGATTAATCAAGCATATTTTCTTAGGGGCATTCAAAACACTAACATACGAAGAAATAACATTCATGTTTTAAGAGGAGGCAATTCCACCCCTGACTTTGTAACATCCAAAAAGTCTTATAGAGTGACCTATTTTCCTACTAAAACTTCACTTGTAATGAGATTTTTTTATTTTTCAGCCATGCCCACTCCTAGGTCCCCAATTAGGGTTCAAAATATTTATATGAGACTAAGAGATAGAAATAATTTATTTAGAGTTCAAATCCCCTTTAGAATCTTCTTCCAAATTTTTTTCACCATCTGAACCTCATTATTAGAACTTATTACCTCATGAGCTGCTACCTCTAAGTTTCTCAGCTCAATACTTTTATTAGAATTCATCTAATTTTTCAAGACCAACTCTCTAATAGAGAAAGATTATTTATCAATGAAATCATATATTTTTTATCACTGAAGCTAGGGAAATTACTTCAGTTGTGCCTATCTTTACCAACATATCCTCCATTTCCTTAATTTTTTTAGAATGAAATTTCTAAGCATCTTTATCCTTCTGATTCTAGTCTACCTAAGGCTCCAATCCCTTCTGATTCGACTTCTTCCCTATTGGGTCTTTATTTGGTTTTTATTGAGACCTCATTTTGATTGTTTCGGTTTGAAGAGAACTCCTCTTATTTTTGTAAAATTTTTGAATATACCCTAGTTGGTGACAATTATAACATCTGAAGAGAATATTTTCTACATCAATTCTATGATGCCAAACCCTATCCCCTATCTTGATTGTCACAAACTATGGAATCTCTTGATCCAAATCCAACTCAACCATGATTCGATCATAAACAGCTATACCACCTTTCAACGAAGCTTCATAAATTTCCACTACCAGTCCTCCTAAAGTAGCCAAATAGTCTTCACTCCAATATTATAGAGGAAGCTTATAGAATCTTATCCAAATTGGATAACTACCCTTCCTAGCTTTTAATGAATCAAAATTAGGGATCTAATTTTAAATCCAAAGACCCAAACCATTTACAAACCAGGTTTTAAAATTAAAAACCTTTTCTTTCTCTTCTTTGGAGGAAAAGACCACAACAAAAAAACCTTTTGGCATAAAGCTCACCTCCACCTCTAAACCCCAATGATATTTAATCTAGATTTCAATAACTCCCACCACTGGCCATTTACTGACACATTTGAAAATTAGGGCACAATCAAATAGGAGTTAAATCTTTGCATTAAAAGGCTCAGAGGACCATTCTAAGGTTTTAAACTCTCTAATTTTCATTCCACCCCCCGCCCCCCACCCCCCCCCATGGAAACCCCTTTAACAACCTCCTAATTAGCCATCAATTGATCTCTATCCCCCACCTTCTATGTTTCTACAAAAACTCTGACCCAACTTCCCCATCAACATCAATAGTCCCTGAAGACTGCTTATTCCCCTCAAGTTTCTTTAGGGTCTATTGTTATAGCCCTACAAATTTTCCTTTCCAATTGGTTTCAATTTTGCTCACACTCACCTCTTTATCCCACCATTCACGATCTTCCTCAATCACTGCTTCCAACACTTTCCTATGGTATTTTTTACCATGGTTACCACTGGATTTACCTTTCGTACTCACAAAATTGAGATTCTGTAAAGGACTCATTTCTCATTGAAATGTTATTGCCTTGCTTTTCTCGTGTATACCTCCCTTCTTCTACTCCTTCTCCTTCTCACCCTCGTTCTTATGCTCCCTTGTACACACCATTTTTAGATATAAAATAACAAATTTAACTTCTTCTTAACATATTATAATTATTATTAAACATTAATAATATATATTAAATCATGATCATATTTAGTTGATCTTAATACATGATATTTCTAATTAACTTATGTATTTGTTTGTTCTCTTCAATATACATCAATTACTTGATCAGTCTACCATTTATAAATCATTGGACTTAACAAAAACCTCCTAAACAAAATAAATTAAATCCATAAGTCCCTTTGTAACCCATTTGGCATGTACCAAATATATTTGGAACTTATGTACAAATATCAATATGTGTATTCCCTAAGGAATAAATTGTTCTCTTTATAGAGGGGAATAAATCATCCCCTAATGTTCTCTTGCATTATTTATATAAGTTAAAAGACATTTAATTATCTTGATGACATAAGTACATAGCTATAATAGGTTGGACTATGAGATAATACTTTTATAACATGGCAAGGATAATGAAGCCGAAAACTATCAAGAACAAAAGAATTACCAGTAAGCTAAGATATTGAAATAATACTCAGAATTGATTCGTATTGATTGCTTGAAATATTTACAAACTCAAACCATGCTTAAATAAGTCTTAACTTAGAAATTAGAGTTTACATGCAAAATTTATTTATTTAAAAAAAAAAAAAAAAAAAAAAAAAAAAAAAAAAAAAAAAAAAAATCTAAAATCTAAAAAAAAATGCCTATTTTTAAACTCGCAAAATATCCCAAAAATATCTCAAAATATCCTAAACACTATAATTAAACTATGGGACAAAGTTTAACTGAAGTTGATGTCTGGTTCTAAAAATATACAATTTCTAAAAATAGAAAAAAAATCAAAAAAATAATTAAATCATAATTTCCTCAGATGATTACGTATGACTTCTAAAAAATATTGAAAATATTGTTAGGTCGATATAACCTTTTTGATATAATTATTTTGATGCGTGGAAGAACTCAAACAAAGTTACAAGTCAAAAGTTATAACCTCTGAAAAATTGACCTATTTTTCTACATCAAAAACTAAACAATGTAACTACATTTTTTAATTTATAAGTATACTCTTAAATCATATATATATATTTTTTTTGGATATATAGTTATAATAGGTTTGAATATGGGATAGCGTACTCTCATAACATAGTAATACTAACTATTCTTTTCTTTTATAAGTTACTTTTGAATATTTTCTTATAAATTTGATTATAAGAAAGAAAGGTTTTTACAACATAGGCATCTATTCGATTCACATAACTTTGATAGATCAATTAAATTAAATTAAATTAAATTAAAATATATATATATATATATATATATATATATATTATTACCTTTTATATAATATTGAATGTGTTAAAATCTATTAAACATACTCTTATAATATAGAATATTCAAATGACAAAGTAATGTCAAGTATCTTTATTTTTTTTTGGAAATTCTTAGAACTTATATATATGTTAGGGAGTTATAAATATTATTTATTTAATATTTAAATATAAAATAAAAATTATTTATTTAATATTTAAATATAAAATAAAAATTAAATTTTTATAAGATTTAAGAATCAGTTTATGAAACCACTAAATTAATTTGTAATATAGATTAAAGGTAATTTTTTTATTAAATATTAAACACATCATAACATATTATATTTTATAATGAAAAATAATATAATTTATAACTATGTGATTTTTAATATAAAATCAGAGAAATTTTTAATAAATATAAGTTTAATATTATAAACATTTCATTTTTCCATATAAATATATATTATAATCAAAATTATCATCTTTCCATTTACACTCATAAATTATATATTCC
Source organism: Torreya grandis (assembly GCA_037957365.1). NCBI lineage: Eukaryota > Viridiplantae > Streptophyta > Pinopsida > Cupressales > Taxaceae > Torreya > Torreya grandis. The sequence continues at coordinate 1,279,661 of JARHVA010000155.1, read as the reverse complement.
ATTGCAAATTTATTATTTATATAACATTTTATTTTTAAACTCTACCCATTTCTGTTGAGAAAGGTAGAATTTCCATTTCAAATTTGTAACTGTGTAACTTTCAATTGAAAATTTTAATTTCAATTAACTTAAAAAATTTATCAACTCATATTTACCTCAACATAAATATTTGATCCACAAGTTTTAAGGTGACACCAACACTCTATTTTTCAAAATGTATCATACATAACACACCACCACTTTCTCATAGTTTGAGAAACGTAAGCATAGTGTTTACATATCTTTACCAATGGACATATATGAAAAAAATAAATTTTAAAAAATTAAAAATTATGTGAAGTTTAAATGTACCATGAAATAAATAAGATTTCTATTTAATTATTCTAAGTTGATTCGGAGTATTAAATAAATAAATATTTCAATATAATTAATTTAATATTAATTTATTTTAAATTTGATTGTGATTATTTAATATAAAAATATTTCAAAACAATTAATTTAATAGTTATTTGTTATTTTGAAATCAAGTGAATGTTTTTATGGTTTTTAATTATTCTATTAAATTTATGATTATATGAATTTTAGATTAAATTTCATTAAATTGATATTAATTTTAATATTAAAATAATATTTTTTATTTTATAAAAATATATTTTTTAATATAAATATAATTAAAATAAATATTTAAAATTAAAATTAAGTAGATATATACAAATTTACTTCCACTCTCTAATTTTTTTTATAATTATAATATAAACTCAAATAAAAAATTAGATATACTTTACATTCAGAAAGTATACAAGTTAAATAAAACATAAAAAGAATATCTTTATGATTTACCTAAAAATTAATTAAAATATACAATCAATATATTAATTGAAATTTTCTTTAAGTTAAAATGTATGCACATTAAAAAAAAAATTCTATAGAAATATTTACTAAAATTAAATTGCCTCCACACCTTATATTTAATAGGGCTATTAGTGGTGGGGGGAGGCAGGGGGAGAACAAGTTCTTGCAATTGGGTCTCATTATTTTACTTTTTAAGTAGGATCTTGCAATTAAGTAGGAGGATGTTAATGAGGATAATCAATACACTAATGGTTGGGATTCCATATCAGTTGATGAAAACCCCCTTGTTCAAGAGGGTGAGGAGCAAACCCTAGGATCCACCGCCTCCTCCACCTTCCTCTATCACCATGTTTACTACTATTGCTTAATATGTTCCTTGTTAATATTTTCATTTATCCTTTTTTTGGTTGATGTACAATTAAATTAGTTTAATCTTAATTATGTTAGCAGTATGATGATCTTTTTTAGATTTAATTTTCTCAAAAAGATTATTTAACTCAATTTAATTATGCTTTTAAAATATAACTTATAAAAATAAACTTTTCACTCAAAAAAATAAAATAAAATTGACACTCCAAAATACCAAAACACATAAAATGTTTTTAAATTAAAATTTGTATTTAATATAAATTACTTTTCAAACTTGTTCACATAATTATAACTTGTTCACACAACTATCTTGAAAATAGGATATCCAACATCATTTGTTTGCATAATTTATTGTGCACCATGTTTATTTATATAAATATTTTATTATATATATATATATATATAAATATAATTTATGGGTTGCCAAGATATGAACTCTCAAATTTTTAGAATGAACTAAAAACTTGGAAAACATGATGTGTCCTTCACTGCTCATAAATTCCAACAAATGATTGTAAAGGATTTTCTATCTTCATTCCCTCTCCAGACCTATATGCCGTCATCTCCTTAAACTTGAAAATATATATATATATATATATATATATAATATTTATGGGTTACCAAGATATGAACTCTCAAATTTTTAGAATGAACTAAAAACTTGGAAAACATGATGTGTCCTTCACTGCTCATAAATTCCAGCAAATGATTGTAAAGGATTTTCTATCTTCATTCCCTCTCCAGACCTATATGCCGTCATCTCCTTAAACTTGAATGGCCTGTAACGTTGTGGATGCTCATCATTAATAAATTCAGGTGGTGCCTTTATTTCCATCTCATCAGGAAACGTATTAAAGAAACCCAAACACAGACGAGATTGTTTTCTTTTCACCATAACTCGGTGTTTTACGTTATGAATCCTTCCATTACTCCATGCCTGCTTGAACACATTTATAACAATATAAATATTAAAAAGAAATAAAATTCAAGAAAAATAAAAACTGAAATTAATCACATAATATAAGAAATAAACGAAAATTGTTTCTCATGATTAAATTTAATGAACAGGAAGAATTTGAAGGGAGGGAGAAATACACACTAATTAAGAAATAAAGAAGAATGGTAAAAAGAAAAAAAAGTAAATTATGTATTCTATATCATAGAGAAGTAGAAACATGTTAGTGTGGAATGTTAAATTTATAATAATTATTATATTATTATGGAATGTCAAGTTTATAATATAGATTTTTAATTTATATAGAGATGTTTATTTTGGATTTAAAATTATTCTTTTCTGAAAAGATAAATTATTTTTTGATCTAAATAAAAATAAGATTATAAATAAATTAAACAATTATATAGTATATAATCCTACAAACTATTAAGTTTATTGAATTTAGTTAAATTTGATATTTTATTTTAAAAAATGAATCATATTTACTTACTTGAAAGAAATCACCCACAGTGACCACCAATGTATTAGGGATAGGTTTCACTTCTAACCAATTCCCTGCTTTGTTCAAAATCTGAAGGCCCACTTCTCCATCTTCATATAGTATAGTAATGTTGGTTCCATCTGTGTGGGGTGGAAGACCAATTATTTCTGAGGATAGTTCTGATGGCACATTATACATATTCATGCGCAGGACTGACTTGCCGTAGTCAAAGTGAGAAGTATAATACTTGCTCACTCCAAAACTCGCTAGAATTATTTGGAACACTCTTTTTGATAGCTCCATCATCTTATTTATATACTCTTCTATACTTTCGCTGTCCAAAAAGACATTTAAAATTATAAAAGGATTTTTAAAAAAAAAACTCTCTAATACTAACATTCTAAATTATTTGGAACACTCTTTAATAACTCCATCATCTTATTTATATACTTTTCTATACTTTCACTGTCCAAAAAAATATTTAAAATTAGAGAAAGAAAGAAAAAACTCCCAACACAAACATTTTCAATAATTTTTAAATTATATCTTAAAAATATATAACTTTTTATTAATGAAAGTGCACTTTTCAATTTTTTTTTTTTAATAATTTAAAAGTCAAATAATATATCATCCTAACATTTCATTCAATCATAATACTCAAACTTCTATCATCCTCCCATTTCATATAGAAATGAGAGAGGGGTCGAACACCCCCCTATATATCCATCAAGAGTGGTGAATAAGTGGATCTCACTATCCCTATTATATATGTAATATGACTGATAGCTCAAAATATATATATATATATAAAAGGTACTTAATCAATAGATCGACTTATAGAAAAAAAGAGGGGAAAACCTTACCAAAAGTTTTGGTTCCCATAAGGCCACAGGAGATGAGAGAAGTCTTTAATGGCCTCCTGATCCGGCACCTGATCCCCTGTGACGGGAATGCCAAGGCTTTCGTAAAAGGGGACTGGATCTTCTCCACCAAAGTAACCCGCAAAAGGAGTTGAAGAAACATTTTTCTTCTTGATCTCCCTGGGAAGCTTGAACACGTCGCGGCATACCGAATCTGCATTGCGGAAAACATCGGCTGCAATTCCATGGTTTACGATGCGAAAGCAGCCGACTTCTTCACAAGCCTTTTTCACGATCTGTAAGCATTCCTCCTCTCCATAGCGCGACAGATCCAAAACAGGAATATCGTCAATCTTTCCTTCAACTTCGCACTCGTGAGTTGCCATTGCAGGAGCCATAGCGTGCCGTTGTAGTTAGCACGAAGGGCGTACACGCTTAAATATAGACGGTTCTGCCTTGAAACTATCGAAAATTATCGATAAATTGTCGGTATAGACGCAGAAAATTGAGGCCCAGATATTCTACTCCATACGGCGATTGAAGGGCAGCGTTTACTGTGCGTTTAAAACAATAACCTGAAATCCTTTGAGTTGATAAAATAGAGGAAAAAGATAACCAGACAAAAAACACAGCATTCCCTCGACAATAAAATTAAACTCAGAAAACGCAACAAACGCCAACCCCACGTGGTTGACGAGGAAATGAGATTGACGTTGCCGGCCATGAATTCGTAAGAGTAGATGATTGGAAGTAGTGATTTCGTAAGAGGAATGTATGATTTTTATGTAATTTTAAAATGTTTAAATCGGTGTAATTTTAAATTGACAGAATGAATACTTTTCGATGGATGAGCGTGATCAACACACACAAATTATGTGTGTTGGGGTCATTTTTTCTGTGTCCATCATATTGCGGTTGTAGTCAACTATATCGATAGTTAGTCGATAAATATAATTTGTAAGAGTTAAGTTTCAAAGCATATATGTAGAAGGGGTAGTTACTTTGAAACGAGTCGCAAGTGAGAGGTCGCGGGGTTGAGACATAAGCAGTCATGGTTGAAATAGTTGGAACATCAGCGAAGTCTTCATCATGTATGTTTTTAGTGATTTATATCTATTAAGGGGGAGCGATACATTTTTGGTGATAAAAACTGAATAGAGATGTATATATGATTCAGTTAAGGAGTTTTGAGAATTAAAAACTAGGTAACTGCGATTTAAAAACACGTAGGTTTGGCATGGATGGCGCATAGATTTGTGTCATCAAACAAATTAATCAAGAATGTTTCGGCTGTAGTGGACCAAAAAGTGTTTCAACCATTTTAATTGTGACCACTTGTGTCTTGACCCCGAGACCTCCTCTCCATGACTATTTCGACCTAACAGCCACTTTGCATATGCGCTTTGGCACTTAACTGTTGTATGTTATATTTATTAACTAACCTATTGACATGGTTGACCACAACTACAATGTGATGAGACCAAGGCAGTAATGCCAGTTCACACATAATTTATGTGCGCTGGTTAAGCTCGTCCCCTTTCAAAACTTGGTTCTTATCCTAAGATCACCACGTAAAATACTAACAAACAAAAAAATATATGATTTGTATGTAATTTTAGTGAATAGATAAAAATTTCATAATAATTACAAAATCTATTGAAAAGAGGAATAAAATATATATTTGAAAATATTTAAATATTTTTTAATATGTAATTATATTTATACTAAAATTGTATAGTATTTATTATGTTTGTATTAACTTATTGGGATATAATTTTAGTATAAAAAAATTGGTGATTAGTATATATTTTTTTTGTCAAAGATATATCAATCTTTTATTTTTCATGGTTTTGTTTTGAATTTTAAAGATATAAATATATTTATTATTTTGAATATCTTATCTCACTTTTATCTTACATAATTACATTTTGATAGGTTATTTTAATTTTATTAAAATATTATTATTATTAAATATTAATAATATAATTTCTATATTTATTTGAATAAAATCATGATTGTGTTTAGTTGACCTTAATACCTAATACTTCTAATTGACTTAAAATATTTATTAGGTCTCTTCGATATCCAGCCATTACTTGATCTATCATTTATGAATCATTGGACTTGTATGCAAAATAGCAATATGCATATTTCCTAATGAATAAATTATCCCCTGATATTCTCTTGCATTATTTATAGACACTGAAGACATTTACATGTCTTGAGGACATAAGTACATATATACAGTATGTTGACTAGGAGAGAATACTATAATGACGTAGCATGGTCAAGTAGTATACTTAATTTTTTATTTATAGATATTATATATTTGTTCGTGATATATAAATATAATAAGTTGGATTATAGGAAAAAGGGGCACAAGGTACGAGAAGAGTCTGCAAGGCACAAACCATTGTAATGGTTACAGACTTGTATTTTATCTTATATTTTATATGCTATGAGTTCCATCCACAAGTAAATAATTTAATTTTAAACTTAAGTTGTGAAGATGTAGTAAGTATATAAGGGGTAGGTAGTTATGGCCGACTTTGAATATGTAATGTGAATAAAATAATGTGTACAAGCAGATGTAATGTGTATAAAAGAATGTGTAAAAGCATGTAATATGGTTTTGAAAGATACTACAATAAAATGAGTGTCCGAGAGATACTCTGAATTTTTATGCACTATCATATCAATTAAAATCCTAAAATTTGTTTTAGCATTTATCATCTTTGTGAATGGATGTTCAATATGGAATTATTGATTATTATTTAATAATAATAATTTTTTATTTTAAGAAAATATATATATATATATATATATATATATATATATATATATATATATATATATATATCACCCATTCTTTCCAAGTATGTTTATGTAGAAGATTACAATGATATATTTTTTTTTTTAAAATTTAGAAAGGAATATTAAATTGTAGATATTTTTCTTATCAATATTCAAAAAATGATTATGATACTTGTAAGTGAAAGTAATTTAAAAATGTAACTAAACTTAAATAATAACTTTCAAATAAAATTTGATTTAAACTCAATCAACCTAGGATAGATTTACAAATACCAAAAAATTAAAAAAACAAACTTATAACTTTGAAGTACCATGAGATTCCTTCATTGTGATTCAAAGTGACTTTGCTCTTTAAATATGATTGCTCAATCTTTTCAATGTAAATAAATTTGGGCAGTGTTGAGCAGTGTTTTGGCATACAAATGATTCATTTGAGAATTCGATAGCACTTTATTAGCACAAGTAAAGATAGTTGAGATTGATGGCTTGCATGTCTATTTATAGATTTATGAGAGGTTGATCAAAAGGTAGAGGATTATTTAAATAATCAAGGCTGGAGAATTAGTTCTCATCTATGAGGATAATGAACAATTCTACAAGTTGAGAGAAAAGGAGAGTTGGTTGAGTGAGTCATCAAGAAAGCGTCAAATTAGTTGAAAATTTTCAAGGTGACTCACTAGGTGGTTGAAAAAATTGAGGAGAGTGGTTGGATAAGTCAACACATGGTTGAGATTATCATGGAAGATGTTTGGGCGAGGTGAAAATTTTGGTTTTATTAAATAAATTTGGATAAAAGGTGTGTATAATTGAGTAATTAAGAATTATTTAACTATTTAAATTTTGGAGGGACATGATATTAGTTTGAATTTGAATTTGTGAAGAAGATTGCATTTTGACACTAAATAAAATTGTGTTTACATTTTTTCCTCTTTGAAATGGTGTTACAAAGCAATACCATTCTAAAGAATAGTAGAAGTAGAACATTGATGATTGAGAAGAAAAAATTGACCGAGATGAATGAAAATGAATGTATTGATGCTCTCTCGAGTGTTCGTGTGGGAGAAATGGATGAATGTAATCAAAATAATTAAAATGGAAATGATGAAGTAGTGATAATGATTACCATCATAAATCGAAGTACTAAAAACCAATAACTTACTTGCAAGGTTTAAATATTTGTAAAAGGATTTCCCCTAGTGAAAAACTAGATAATGGATTAGAAAAAGAAAAGTTTTCATTCATAAACTACATGCTTGGATGGTGCTTAGGACTCAAGGGTCACATGAGCGGATGTAGGAACGATATAACTCGATGATGGTAAGTTGAGGGTCTGAAAATAAAAAATATATATTGTCCAATGTGAGTAAAATTTTATGAGATTGATAATTGAAAGTTTGAACAAAGATTTAAACCATTTGATTAATTACAGGTTCAAAGTTTGAATAAAAATGGGTGTAAGATATGAAAATGATAAAATGGGCCCATAAATAGAGTGAGGGTGGTTTTGAAAATCATTTATGTAAAATTGATTATCAAAGTGACTTATGAATAGAGCTTGATTGATGAGATTTATTATGGGACTTTGGAGCAAAATGGATCACATTACAGTTTACCTGCACATCCTTTCTACTTTGTGTCTTTAGATAATGACTTCTATATACAATCAGAGATTATGAACAGATCCCAAAGGGGAGATATCAAAATGTTCAAACATGCCTTGATTCTTAGTGGATAGATTTTCAACTAACACTTGAAAGATAGACGAATTGATATCTTTTGGGACACTAGACTCTTGAAGGAATTTATACAAAATGTCCTTTATAAGGTGAAGTCTTGAGAAGTTCAAAGATGAAAATGTTGGTAGGTGTCTTCTCAAGATGATCTATAATGTTGTACTTATGTTTAACATTAGACGATGATGCATTAGGAATGGTAAAATTTGCATACCTTATGTCAATGGTGTAATCTTGTGATTGTAGAGTAATGACTGAAACATGGTTATGTGTGTCATCAACATAATTAACTGTGGAGTCAAAAGGATGATTATATTGGTTTGCATTACTTCCTTGGGTGGATCTTGGTTTTGCTTACCATTACCTTGTTCATGTTTGGGGGATGGGTCTTTATATATCCATACTTTTTAGATGTTAGATATTAGGGATTGGTGGTTTTCTATGGATACGCCCCCATGATAGATAAGATATTGAACATAGTGTTTGAGGTGCATACACCTAATTATAGAGTGTCCCTTTATCCTATGGTACTCACAATATTCATCTTCCTTGTACCAATCAGGTTTAAGAACATTGTCTTCAAAAGGCTTAGTGTTAGGCCAAACAATCATGTTAGATTAGGCTAACACTCAAAAAATTGATTCATAAGAGTCACCCAATTGGATGAACTTACATTTATGGTTTTCTTGTCTTGGTTGACCGATGGAGATGGTAATGTTATTAATGGATTGTGTATAAAATTGTTATTGTCTAGGTGGGTTTTATATTTGTTTAATGTCAGTCACACCATCACCTATAACATTCTTGTTCTTAGCAGATAACTTGGGCTTTTTTAGTTTGTTTTGATTAATTGTTCACAGATTTAAATATATTAATAACACCTTTAATGATTAGAGTTATTTCAATCTGAACCTCTTTTTCAATAATTTCATCAAAGGAACTTGGACAAAGTAGTTGCAAGTGATGACCCAAGTCTGCATTAAGGGGTAAAACATAGAGTTGAAGCAGACACATTTTACGTTAAAACATATTTTAACATTTTTGCGTACATAGTTTAAAAAAATTATGTATGTGGTCTTTGCACATAAGCTTAATAATTACCGAGCTAAGACCTCATTCATACTTTTAGTATTTAGAACTGTGTACGTGGTTTTACTATTTAGAACCGTGCAAGTGGTTTTAGTTTTTACAACCGCATATGTGGTACTATTATTATAAAACCATATATATGAAATAGTTTAGTATTAGAATGGCATGCATGGTATATAAATAAAATAAACATTTAAGTATAAGTTTACATTTAGATATGGACATTTAGTTTCTTATACTTTAAGTTATATTTTATTTATATACTTTTAGGATGCTTGAGAGTGGTTTCTGACCTCTAGGAGCTATAATGCAAATTCAAGGTTTTGGAGGATCTTATCATATTTCAGACTTAGTCAAATTTTAGGCTTTCAAGGTTTTAGATTTACCCATATTTCAAGGTTTCAAGATTTCATGGAGACATCATAAGAGGTATGAAGGCTGCATGAAAGGATGTAGGTATGATACATATAATAGCATGAGAATATCTCTCACAAAATGCCACAAGTCAATCCCACCCCATTCCTTGTGCACCCCTTAAGGTATACACTATAGGGTAAATGCATCAGCGAGCCCCTAATGCATAAAGGAACCATATAATGCAAAAATTCATACACAACATGATTTACAATTCTAGGATACATTTATAAAAACAATCCCATGGAGAAAACACTCACCTCACTTCTTTCATTTCATGGATCGTAGATATTTCTATCAAATTTTAATAAATTTAAGTATTTTTTTACTTTATCAGTTATTCTTGATTAATCTACCACCCCTATTGATTAATATCTAATTAAAAAATCCTCTCCATTATGATTGGACCCTATACCCTAAACCCTAAACTCTATACCCTAAACCCTATGCCCTAAACCTTAAACCCTAAATCATAAACCCTAAACTAATTGATTTAGCCCAAATTAACATCCTTTATATTTGTCTTGCATTGAAATTCTAACATAAATAAGATTTGAGCAACCTAATTTTTAATTTAGTGTAAAACAATAATCAATAATGATATGAAACAATCATGATGATTTTTTATGTTGTACACATAAGGAATTGAAATATTTATTTATGAAAAAAAAAGTGCATCATGGTATGGATAATCATAATCACACTATAATGTAATACACAAAATAATCTTGACATAACAAACACATAAACAATTTAAAATAAGACAAAAGTATTAAGTTGTGCCACCCAGAGTGCATCATGATATATCAAATCATAATAATGCTATAATGTAATACTAAAATTATTTTGACCTAAGTAGATGTAGGATAATGGGGGACAAAAGCGGGGCGTATAAAGTGACACTTTTATTTTGAAAATGATAGTAGTTGAACTTGGAGAGAATGTTAGAGACACTTGGAAAAAGAATTTGATAATGACATAAGAATATGAATTGTGTCATTTTAAATATAGTTTCTAAATATATAAATTTTTTTCAATACCTAGATGATAAAAGTTTTTGAAATAAATGCATTTATGATAATGGCTTGACCTTTTTTTTGTGAAAAGATAAGGAGACTACATGTGTACAGACATACTTTTTTTGAGTAAACAGATGAATTGATGTATGAAATTTTATGTATGCATAAATGAAATGTTGAATATCAGTTTGGATAGTTTTTATTAATATTTTAATAAATATATATTTTTAAATAATTTTACAAGTCAATATAGCTATAAAATTGGAATTGCAAGTGTACAGACGTAACTTTTTAAATTAACTTCATGAAAATCATTTTTTTTCAAATCATAGCAAACAATGTGTAGATCGATCAGGTGTAAGTTTTATAAAATTTTGATTAATATTTAAAATTTTATAAAATTATTTGTAATGATATGTATATAATCCATAATTAGGTATGTTGTGTATAAATTAAGTAACAATTATAAAAAATAGTTTAACATTTAAAAAAATTATATGTTCAAAAATTACACTTTCCACTTTACAAACCCATTTAATGTTTTTTAAATAATAAAATATCCCTGATCACATGTTGTGACAAAGATGAAAAAGACTCTTAAATTTCTTTAAAACTAAGCGGGTTACTCTATGGTTGGTTTCAGGCTAGGTTTAGACATTCCAAGCCTGCACCTAAAGTGAATTTAGAGGGAAAATGTAGGAGGAAAGAATGACATATTTCAAAGGATGTACGCCCTTTTAAAAACCAAAAAATTCAATATTTTTTTGCTAATTTTGATCCATGCATCAAAATAGGGCATGCATGATTTTTAAAAGGCATACACCCTTTATTATTCATGAATTTCTCTTGTTTGTAAATGAATTTCACTCATTCATATTGCATTTTACAAACTTCAAATTGGTATTTTATGTTGAAACTCTTCAAATTTTTCATTTGCTTTGTCTTTATATTACTATAAATTCATCAATTTATATTGTAGATGTGGACTTATTTGCATAAATATAAATAATGGGGTCCGATGTTCATCTTAAAAGACTAATTAAAGAGCTAAAAATGAGGAAATTGAAGTGAAGAAAGAAAAATACAAATAGATAGGAGAACATCCATAAGATATTTTGGGCAAGGTGAAGGTACTTCTTCCACACCAGGTAATATTTCAAATGAAATTAATATGCCACATTCTATGTTATTTAATTTAGATCTTAAAATGAGATAAGAGAACACAATCACTCATTGTTGAATGATAAAATTCAAAATGTATAACATGTAACTAATGAATTCATATTGAGTGATAAAACATATGAAGAAACACAATATAATGAAACATCCATCCATGATGATGTTATTAACCATGGTGATAATCAACATCAATTAATGACCCCAATTCATGTCTCTCCTAATGAAGAGGAATTTAAGTCGCCTTTATGGCTTAATGTAGATAGTCAACCCTCTACTATCCCTGCTATGGTTGAAGTGGTTATAGCACCCAATTTAATACAAAATATAGCTCCTACACCCATACCTCCAAGGATAATGAGATGAACATTAAGGTATTTGGTTGAAATAAATGAGAAAATAATAGAACACATGGAAGATAAAATTTCAAAAAGATCAGTTCAATGTCATGTTCACCATGTATGAGACTATGTATTTGAGAATAAAAGCCATACAAAATGATTTAAATTAATAAAAATTGAAAAAATGCACCTTGTGATGCATAATTGAGGGTTAATACTGCAATAGTAAAGAATCTATTTAAGGCATTTAAGGCAATATGTAATAAAAGTCAAAAAAATATAGTAATGTGGCAAGATGAGTAATAATGGAATCTATAGTAAGTCAACATCTAAAGCTCAAATTCTTAGTGAAACAAGTAAATCCTTGAAATTGAATAGAAAAACTCTAATAAATTCCATAAAAATAATAACAAGGCTTGATGACCCTTCACTCATGGATTGCTTAGTGGTAGCATCCCATGAAAAGATAAGGTATTAGTTAAAGGAATAAGACATTTTATTGAATTTTTTTGGCACAACAACACAAGGATTTCATCTAATGTAAAAAAAAATATTAAAATAAAAAAAGGTTCAAAAAATTGTGAGCCACATGCAAAACATTTCTTATACATGACCCAAACTGAATTTAATAAAAATTTTATTGAAAAATTTAATGGCCAATTTATCATTAGCCAAAGGTCATTTGAGATGATCAAGCCTTTCTATGTTAAAATCAGCCAAAAACACACCACATGTCGTTTTAGGGTACATGTTGAATTTGCTATGTATTTTGATGTTTTTGTCATATACCTTGTACTTTACATACTGATGAGATTATGCAGGAATGCATGGTGTCTTCTCCACCTACAACATCAAGATAATTAATCTAAATTCATTTTTGTTAAAGACTTGAGGTACATTTTTTCTTTGCCAAAAAATATTTAGATGGAACTTGTAACAGTTGTGGTGGTTTGTCAAATTTGATGAGCTATAAACATGAAAAAAATTTACATGAATTTGGAAAGCAACTGGTTTATTATAAAAAGTATAAATCTGTAAAATATGTGTTAAAAGATGGAAAAGAGTCATCAATATATAAGTTATTTATGACCAAAGTTTTTGTATTTGATTTCATGTTTGAATTCAAAAAGAATAATATCTACCAATAAGTAACACACACACACACACACACACACACACACAAATCAAAATGGTTAGATAATCAATTCAAGGTATGTAAGGGCAAATTCACATTTGGAAATATTATTTCTATTGTGTAATTTTTTGAGAACTACACACTACAACCATAGAATGAGGTTCAATTTTTTGAGAACTACACACTACAACCATAGAATGAGGTTCAATCCCAAAACTATAATTCAATTCAAGTTGAAATTTTCAATCATATTACATTCAGACATGCACCTAATAACACATATGACCATAAATATTTTGAGGGACTACCACTTTTATATGACCTATGAAATATCACATTCTCCAAAGTTTGTCCAAGGTTGTTTTGAGATATTTTATATAAATATGAATGCAAGAGAAATCATATTCGATACACACTACATTTGGTCAAATAATTGTGTAGGGTAGTTTAAGAATTCTCAAATGTTTTACTGGTTAAATAGAATGCATAAGAAGAATGATGTTCATTTTTTAAGCTTACTTGAGGCTAGGCATTAAAAAGGGGGACATGATGGTGCAAGTGTATGTGTAACAAGATCCCTTAAAAAGGATCACAAAATGCATAAGGATGGTGCTAATTTGATCAATGTTGCAAGTTTTATGACTTGGTGTAATAAAAACATTTGTCATGGATCAAATAAATATTCTCATGTACAAAAATTATTTTGGTTAATAGAGGAACAACATAAGGAAATATATGAATATTGTAGTAAAGTACTTGAATCGAGTGTTTTCCACCCCATTCAAATCTCAAATTCAAGTTCATGGACTATTTATACTAGTGATATGGCATGTTTTTGTTTTACATGCATGGAATTTAATTGGAATGAATGGGAGTCAAAATAATTGGGTTGATGAATGGTATTATATATCCATATCATGTATAGAGAGTTGTCATTCACTCTGACAATTTATGGATCATGAAATGGAGTCATCATTGGAATTTGACCACATCTTAGATCTTTTAAAACCAAGTACAATATATTCTTAATTTAAATGTACAACCTTAGTTTTATTAGTGGTATATTTATGTTTTCTTATATGTGCTTAAAATTTGGTTATAATTTAAATGAAGGGCATTTTTTAAGTCATTGCACTTGATGAAAATCATGAGGGAACAAACTAATACTTGTGTCATTATGTAGATGCCAAAAAAAATTAGCCACAAATGTCATGGATGGAGAAGAGCTAATTTACCCCACTAGATCTATAGCGGTTATAGGAACCTGGGTTCATAGGTACTATCATAAAAAAATAAAACAATTTATATTTTTAGTATTTTGAAACACATAGAGTGGTGCCTCATTATTCAAATCTGATTATTTATACAAATATTCAAATTATGAAATATCATGGAAAGCCTCACAATAGAATTTTGTGGAAATTGTGTGAATCTGACCATGAAGTGATTCTTGAAACACTTACAAACAGAACTGATCTTGAAATTACTTTAGATTGGATTGGTAAGTTTATCTTGCATTTCAAATTAATATAGTTAACTTATTTGATTTAATTTATTTTAATTTTCAATTATTTTATCATTATGTGTTTATATCCATTTAATTTTTCACTAACAATTTTAATGTAAGCTAGTGACACCCGATGAGCTTCTACCTTCACGTGGTTGGTGCCATGAGTAGATAATATTATCTTATTGAAATAAAGAGAAGTGAAAAAACAATCCATATTAATGTTATCTAATTCAATAAAACATGTTTTCACCTTCTCTTTATTTGTCCTTTCAACAAAACAAGAAAATAGTCTTATCTAGGTCTTAATTATGGTTTGTAGACCTGATATTATGAGTCTTAACCTATAGGCCTAATTTAGTCTTCATACTTGATCTAACCCTGTGTAATCAACAAATATTTTCAAATACCTTTTTGATTTTTAGTATAGTGATCATGCTACCTTAATAAACCTTCATACAACATTAGAAGCTAGAGAAAGAGGCTAAACAATCAATTCTTATCTTTTTTTAGGTCTCTCATTAGACACCTATAGGAAACACAAACAAATTTAGGTTTTATAAGTCTCATAGGACCTATCTTCAGTTGTTAACACTTGGATTAGATCTTAAATACCTCTTAAACATTCATATAAACATGTTCATGTAGACAGTTTATCGATTGGGATAACAAGCTAGATGATACATCCCCACTGACCAAATTTCAGTCTGCTTTGACAGAATTAGATGCAAGAGAAAAAAATTATCATGTATTAATCACATCACATTAGAGATACTCCTCCTGGGGTTTTTTATAGGACTCATCCGTGCAAGTGTGAGAGCTGATGACTCATCTATAGCCCTCATGGTTCTCCTACATTGTGTGTTGGAAGTTGTCTTAGTTTGCACACTCAGGGATGCGTCTAATCAACTATAACCTTTACTCCTAGGGCTCAATGGAGACCAAAAAATATTTGTTCTAAGTTTAAAATTCCCATATGGATGTTTCAATGAAGATGATTTGTTTATTGGAATAACGAGTCAGAATATACACCCCCACTAACCAACTTTTAGCCCTTTAAGAGAGATTTAGCTGTGATAAAAACTCATTATCACATCTTGATCACATCAATTTAGAGAGAGTATTCTTTGGGTTGATTATAGGATTCATCTATACAAGTGTGGGAGCTGATGGCTCATTTATATCCATCATGGTCCTCCTGCAATGTGTAATGGAAGTTAGTTCAGTTTGCACACTCAGAGATGTTGAGATTCTCTTAAGGGATGCGTCTGATCAACTACAACCTTCACTCTTGGGGCTTGACATAGATTGAATTTTTTTTTATAACCTTAAAATACCCATCCAAATGCATTGTAAAAGATGATTCATTAATTAGGATAATAAGTCAAAATATATGCCGCACATTGACTAACTTTTAACCCTTTATGAGATATTTAGATTCATGAGAAAACTCATTATCACATTGAGTTAGAGAGAATATTCTTAAGGTTTCTTAAATGACTCATATATGCAAGTGTGGCAACTATCAGCTTATCTCTAGACCTTATGGTTCTCCTATAACACGTGATAAAATTTCACTCAATTTGCACACTCAGGGATGCTAAGATTCTCTTAAGAGATGCATCTAATCAACTGTAACCTTCAATCCTAGGGCCTTATGGAGACCAAAAAATTAAAACTCTAACCTTTAAATTCACATATGGATGTTTCAAAGAAGATGGTTTGTTAATTGGGATAACGATTCATAATATATAGCCCCCATTGACTAAACTTTGACCCATTAAGAGAGATTTGGCTATGAGATAAAACTCATTCCCACATCTCGCTCATGTCAATTTATAGAGAACCCTGATGGAGTTTCTTATATGACTCATCTATGAAAGTTTGGGATTTGATAGATCATATAGAGCCCTTAGTTTCTCCTTTAATTCATGACAAAAGTTGTCTTAGTTTGCACACTCATGGATGCTGAGATTCTCTTAAGGGATGCATCCAATCAATTAAAACCTTCTCTCTCAAGGCCTAATGAAGACTGGATGTGTTAGAAAATATGGTTCATCGATTGGGCTAATGAGTCAGAATATACGTCTCCTACTGACCAAATTTTGTCCCATTACAAGAGAATTGGCTATGAGATAAAACTCATTGCCACATCTCTTTTCCATTGAGTTAAATAGAATCATCTTGAGTTTGCTTATAGGACTTATCCTTGAAAGTGTGGGAGATGAAAACTCATCATTATCCTTCATGATTCTCCTGTAATGCATGATGAAATTTGGGTCAATTTTCACACTCAAGGATATTGAGATTCTCTTAAGGGATGCATCCAATCAATTACAACCTTTGCTCCTGGGACCTGATAGAGACTGAATAATGATTATTCTAAAATTAAAATGGTCATCCAAATTTGTCAATGAAGATGGTTTTTTTATTGGGATAATGAGTCAAAATGTACACCCCCACTAACCAACTTTTGGCCTTTTAAAAGAGATTGGGCTACGAGACAAAACTTGTTTCCATATCTCACTCACATCAAGTTAGAGAAAATCCTCATAGAGTTTTTTAGAGGACTCATCCATGAAATTATAGGATCTAATTTCTTGTCCCTATCCCTCATGGTTATCCTATAATGCATGATATACTTTCACTCACTTTGCACAGTCAGGGATGCTGAAATTCTCTTAATGGGTACATCCAATCAATTGCAACCTTCACTTCTAAGGCCCAATAAAGCCAATACAATAACCATTCTAGCTTTAAAACACCCATTTGGATGTGTCAATGAATATATTTCATTTATTGGGCTAAAAAATTAGAATATGTGCCCTCCACTCACAAATGTTTGACCCATTAAGAGATATTTTGTTGTGAGAGAAAACTCATTACTGCCTCTCACTTATGTTGAGTTAGAGAGAATCCTTATGGGTTTACTTAGAGGGCTTATCTTTACTAGTGTGGTATCTGATGGCTCATATTTATACCTCATTGTTATCTTATAATTCATGATAAAAATTTGCTTAATTTTCACACTCAGGGATGTTGAGATTGTCTTAAGGGATGTGTCTAATCAACTATAACCTTTGCTCCTAGGACTTGATGAAGACTAGACAACATCCATTCTAGCCTTACAATTCCCATCTAAATGTGATGACAAATATGGTTCATCAATTGGGATAATTATTCAAAATACACACACCCCACTAATCAAATTTTGGCTCTTTAAGAGAGATTTAGCTTTGAGAGAAAACTCATTACTACATCTCACTCATGTTGAGTTAGAGATAATCCTCCTTAGATTTCTTAGAGAAATCATACATGCAAGTGTGGGAGATGAATGATCATCTATATCCCTCATGGTTATCTTGAAACATGTGATGGAATTTTGGTCAGTTTGCACACTTAGGGATGCTAATATTTTCTTAAGGGATGTGTCTATTCAAATGTAACCTTCACTCTCAAGGCCCCACAAAGATAGGACAATGGTCATTATAGATTTAAAATGTCCATTTGGATGTGCTAGTGAAGATAGTTTATTGATTGGGATAATTAGTTATAATATACACCCCTAATGAATAAATTTTGGCCCTTTAAGATAAATTTGGCCATGAGAGAAAACTTATTGACACATCGAGTTAGATATAATACTCTTGGAATTTCTTAAACGACTCATCCATGTAAGTTTAGGAGATAAAAAATCATCTCTATCCCTCATGGTTATTTTGGAATATGCAACCAAAGCTCACTTAGTTTTCACACTCAAGGATGCTCATATTCTCTTAAGGGATGCATCTGATCAATTGTAACCTTTGCTCATAGGGCCCGATGTAGAATGAAAAATGAATGTTCTATCTTTAAAATTACCGTATATATGTGCCATCAAATAAGGTTTATTAATTAGGCTAACGAGTCAGAAAATATGCCCCCACTAACCAAATTTTAACCTTTTAAGAAAGATTTGGCTGCAAGAGAAAACTCATTATCATGTCTCACTCCCATTGATTTAGATAAATTCCTCTTAGGATTTCATAGAGGAATCATCCATGAAAGTGTGGGATATAATGACTCATCTCTAACTCTTATGGTTTTCCTAAAATGCATGATGGAAGCTCACTTAATTTGCACATTCATGGATGCTAAGATTCTCTTAAGGTATGCATCTGATCAACTACAACCTTCACTCCTAGGGCCCAATAGAGACTGAAAAATAGTTGTTTAATCCTTAAAATAAGATGTTATAATGAAGAAGTTTCATTAATTGTGTTAACAAATCAAAATTTATGCCCCTCGCTAACTAACATTTTGTCTTTTAAGAGAGATATGGCTGTGAGAGCAAACTCATTATTGCATCTCACTCACATCGAGTTAGAGAGAATACTCTCAAGATTTATTAGAGTACTTGTCCATGCAAGTGTGGGAACTGAATAATTTTATCTATTCATCACAATTTTATTTCAGCACATGACCAAAGTTTGGTAAGTTATCGTACTCAAGGACGTTCAAATTTTCTTAAGGGATGTATCTAATCAATTGTAACCTTTGCTCTCAGGGCTTGATGGAGACCTAAAAATGGTTTTCCTAGCCTTAAAATTCCTATATATGTGTGTCAATTAAGATGGTTCATCAATTGGTATAATGAATCATAATATATGCCCTCCACTAACTAACTTTTGGCCCTTTAAGATAGATTTTATTGTGAGAGAACACTCATTACCACATCTTTCTTACGTTGAGTTAGAGATAATCCTCCTAAGGATTTTTAGAGGACTCATATATGTAAGTTTGGGATATGATGACTCATCTCTAGGCCTCACTTTTCTCCTATAATGTGTGATTGAATTTCACTCAGTTTGCACACTCAGGAATACTGATATTTTATTTACGAATGCATCTTATCAATTACAACCTTCACTCTTGAGGCCTGACAGAGAATGAATAATGATCATTTTACCCTTTAAAATCTCATTTGGATGTGCCAACAAAGATAGTTTGTGGATTGGTCTAATGAGTCAAAATATATGCCCTCTACTGACCAACTTTTGACCTTTTTAGAGAGATTTGGATTTTAGAGAAAAATTGTTGTCACATCTCACTCACATCAATCTAAAGATATTTCTCCTAAAATTTCTTAGAGGACTCCTTCATGAAAGTGTAAGAGCTATCTGCTCATATCTAACATTCAGGTTTATCTTGCAAAGTGTGACTAAAGTTTGCTTATTTTGCACACTTAGGGATGCTCAAATTCTTTTAAGGGATGCATCTAATCAATTTCAACCTTCACTCTTAGGGCCTAAAAAAGACTAGACAATGGTCGTTCTAGCCTTGAAACACCCATATGGATGTGCTAGTGAATATGGTTCATTAATTAGGATAATGATTTATAATATACACCTCTACCAACCAATTTTTGGCCCTTTAAGAGAGATTTGGTTGTGAGAGAAAACTCATTACCGCATCTTGCTCACATTGAGTTAGAGAGAATCCTTCTAAAATTTCTTAAAAGACTCATCTATGAAAATGTGGGAGCTGATGTCTTATCTCTATTACTCATGGTTCTCTTGAAATTTATGATTGAAATTTGCTTAATTTACACACTCAGGGATGCTCAGATTATCTTAAGGGATGTGTCTAATAAACTTCAACCTTCACTCTCAAATCCTAACAGAGATTGAAAAACATCCATTATAGTCTTAAAATTATGATCCAAACATGTTGATGAAGATGTTTCATCAATTGGGCTAATGAGTCAAAATATACACCCCCACTGATAGAATTTTGGCCCTTTAAGAGAGATTTGGTTATGAGAGAAAAATAATTGCTACATCTATCTCATGTAAAGTTAGAGAGAATACTCTTGATATTTCGTAGAGGACTCATCAATGAAAATATGGGAGATGTTATATTATCTCTGGCCCTCATAGTTCTCCTATAATGTGCAATAGAAATTTGCTTAGTTTGTAGACTTAGGTACTCTAAGATTCTCTTCATGGATACGTCTAATCAACTTTAATCTTCAATCTTGAGGACTAATAAAGATTGAAAAATGGTTGCTCTATCCTTAATATTTCCATATGGATGTGTTGGTGAAGATAGTTTGTCAACTGGGCTAACAATTCAGAATATATGCCCTCCATTGACCAAATTTTGGCCCTTTATGAAAGATTTAGATACGAGAGAAAAATCATTGTCACATATCACTTGTATTAAGTTAGAGATAATCCTCCTAAGATTTATTATAGGACTCATCTATTCAATTCTAAGATCTGATGGCTTATTTCTAGCCTTCAAAATTCTCCTGCAATGTGCGATGGAAGTTCACTCAGTTTGAACACTTAGGGATGCTGAGATTATCTTCAGGGATGCATCCAATCAACTGAAACCTTCACTCCAAGGGCCCAAGAGAGGCCAAAAAATATTTGTTCTAACATTAAAATTCTCATCCAATTTTTTCAATGAATATGGTTCATCGATTAGGATAATGAGTCAAAATATACACTCCCACTCACCAATTTTTGGTCCTTTAAGAGAGATTTGGCTATGAGATAAAGATCATTACTATGTCTCACTCATACCGAGTTAGAAATAATCCTCCTAGGATTTCTTATATAACTTATCTGTTCATGTGTGGGATTTTATAGATCATCTCTAACCCTCATGATTCTCTTACAATGCATGGTAGAATTTGCTCAGTTTACACACTCATGGACACTGAGATTCTCTTAAGGGATTCATCTGATCAAATGCAAACTTTGATCTTGGTGCTTGATAGAGACTAAAAAATTTCCATTCTATCCTTAAAATGCCCATATGGATGTGTTGATAGAGATAGGTCATTGATTAAGATAACGAATCAGGATGTATGCCCTTATTAACCAACTTTTGGCTCTTTAAGAGAGATTTCATTGTGAGAGCAAATGAATTGCTATGTCACATTCACATAGATTAGAGATAATTATCCTAATTTTCTTAGAGGACTTGTCCATGCAAGTGTGGGATCTTATGACTCATCTCTAGTCCTCATGGTTCTCTTACAATGTGTAATCAAAGTTTGCTCAGTTTGTACACTCAAGGATGCTCAGATTCTCTTCAAAGATATGTCCAATCAACTACAAATTTAAATCTTAGGGCCCGATGAATACCAGAAAATGGTCATTCTATCCTTAAAACACCCATTTGGATGTGTCTACATTTCATCGTATTAGGCTAATGAGTTAAAATATATGCCCCCACTAACCAACTTTTGACCCTTTAAGAGATATTTGGTTGCAAGACAAAAATATTTACCATGTATCGCTCATGTAAAGTCAGAGAAAATAATCTTGGTATTTATTAGAGGACTCATCTTTGAAATTGTGGGATCCAATGGCTCGTCTCTATCCCTCATGGTTCTCCTAAAATGTGTGACTGATGTTTGCTCAATTTTCACACTTAGGGACGCTAAGATTTTCTTCAAGGATGCATCTGTTCAACTACAAATTTTTATTTTAGGGCCTAACAGAGACTAAAAATAGTTTTTATCTCTGTAAAACATCCATCAGGATGTGTCCATGCAAACATTTCATTGATTAAGCTAACAATTTAGAATATACACCCCCCATTGACCAAGTTTTGACCCTTTAAGAGATATTTAGCTCTAAGATAAAACTCATTGCCACATTTCACTCACATTGATTTATATATAATCATCCTAGGCTTTCATAGAGGACTCATTTTTTCAATTGTGAGAGATGATGGCTTGTCTCTAGCCTTCATGGTTATCTTGCAACGCTCAATTGACTCAACTTATTCAATAGCTACTCTTCAATAATGTCAAATTTCTCTAGAATTATACTTGAACCATATTCTCTAAATTCAATTGGATCATGCATGATAATTTAAATATTTACTAAAAATTTTTCATAACCAGATTATATCTCTGTAATAATCAAATTACACAATCTTAGTTTATAATTAGGCCTAATTAACCCTGTTTGAGCCTACAACATCACCTCCACAAGTTTTAATCATTTCCAATGGACCTGAAAAAAAATTCCATCCTCTATAACCTACCAAAATACATTATATTACAAGTTTTTATAATTTTACACCATGTGGTTAGAGAGAAAAGTGACTTCCATTTGTTGTCAAGTCCTTTCGATAATGTATGATAGGCTTGGGACTGAGATTCTTCATTTTTGAGTGTTATAACCACTTTCAATGAATTCCAATTGGATTTTTATGTATGTACTATCTCCTTATACACCCAAAAATTCTTCAAACAACCTTAATGTTTTCTAAAATAAGATTTTGCTCAAATCTTTAGCTCTAGATTTGTTGAGGACAACAAGCAAGTTGTTTATAAATAATTTTAAAACTTGGACAAATTTGAACTTCAATACATAAAATTGACTTTTATATCTTTGTATGACCATCCCTAAAATTTTCTCTTTTGAAACTAAGGCTTGATAATGCATGGTTTATTCCTAGCTATAAGCTTTGCATGATTTATAGTGCATAAAACCCTATTTTAACAAGCTTCAACCAAAGGAAACATTATCAACTATAAATATTAAGTATAAAAAGGAATAAAAAAAATATGAAATTACATTTTATTTATTTTTATGAACCTTTTCAATATGAAAAAAAATATCAAACTCTCTTTAGCATCATCACTTGAGACTCTTCTAGCTCAAAAACATAGAAATACATAAAGAACATACACATAGAGACTAACACATACCATCCACAAGGATTATGGTATTTTAAATGCATTAAAATGGAATTATATTTCATTTATTCTTTAGAAACAACTTATTTACATAAAAATGAAACACTTTACTATATACAAAGATCCTACTAGAGGCTTATTTCCTCAAAAATTCTCTTTAAGAGGATGTTTTATAATACCATCCACAAAATTTAGAATGAATTATTAAGAATAATGAAAACTACACTTAGATATAATTCTTATGAAATTAAAAAGGATGTTATTTCATGGATATAATGAGTCATCCTATGGTCTCATCACCATTCTTAAACCACTTCAAACTTGCTTAATTTGTCCTTAGACATTGCAATTCTTCCTCAAGGTAGTTTTTGACTAGTTTAAGGGTGAAACATGTTTAAAATAAGTAATTTATCCTCCTCTTACCTTTTAAAACTTATTACAAGGGATTTCATTCCTTAATAACATTATTCAAACATTTGAATTCTTCACTTGGAGGAAAACACATCAAAGTCCTAAGATACACATATAATGCCTCAAGTAAGGCTTATTGGGAATAAAAGACTTCTTAAGATCTACTAAGACCTTACAAGGCTATTTAAAAGTAAAATTCATGGTATTTATATCATTTAATTAATCATGTTCTGATGCTCGTGCATCAATAGACCTATGATAACTTAAATATTATCAAGACTCCTTACTCAACACAATCCTATACAAACACACAGAAGAATATGTACATGATTACAAATGTGTGTGTCTAGATGCTCCTACATCAATAAATATATCCCTAAAATTGATCACAAGTCCACTTACATCACAAGTCCAAATCATATCTAATGAAATGTAAATGAAATAAGTAAATAGTAAATATCATATGTAAATGCAAAATCTACGTAATGATGAAGCACCTAAAATAGAGAAAAATGTGGATATTTTTAAAGACCCATATGAATTAATAATGATCACAAACAAATAATATGTGTAAACATTAAATTATCAAAATATAAAATACATATAGGCAAAGGAAGCTTATTTATTAAATAGTATATTTGTATATGCAAAGTTCTATGTCATAATTCAACATAAATAATAGGACATATCAAGAAAAAATGTAGACCATAATATGTACATATACAAAATGCATTTTATAGGCATACAATGTGGGCCATATCGACATAAAATTTTTATTATGCCTACAACTAGACCTCTGACACAACAGCTAGCTCTCCTACTCCTCATTGCCTCCAAATAAATTGCACTTTGTTGCCATAGATGTAGAGCCAAGGGTGTTGCATGCCTCAATATGAGGAGAGACTCTCATCTCAACATGTGAGTCATCAATTATTGGATCCACAACCTCTAAAAATTATCTTGTCTACACAACATATGAAATGTAAAATTTAATGCATTAAAATTATATATTGAAAATGATAATTTTTTCAAGAATAAAATTTTGAAAAATGATTATAGACTCACCGTATTCCATATAAATTGATGTCTAAGACTGTGAGAACACGTATACACCTGTGATGGATAATATTATAGAGTATGCATATATCATTATACCTAGATGTGTATACATTTATGTAAATGTGACATAGAATATCATTGGCTAAAGGTAAAAACAATTTTACTATGTGTTCTAACCAGTCTTTGTCCCTGAATCATGACCTACTGTGGATAAGGTGGATCCTCAGATGTAACCCCCAACATAAGGCAAACCTTATTTTCATCCATGATGGGTGCTTATAACATCCCTCATCATATATAAAACTAATAAATGATTAATGTGTGAATTCAATGAACAAGATAAAAAATTTATGAAGTTATAATATATATTTTAAAACATAGTTTCTTGTTTAAGGGACAATAAATATACATGAATAAATATGTAATTTAAAAGTTTCCAAACCTAAGCATACAGTAAACTTGTGCTAATTATAGTCTCTACAAGAGAACTGAGGCCTACTGAACTACACAAAATATCACTAATCATCTATACAATTAAAAAATAAAAAGTTTAGTTGAATAAATTAGTCAATAACTAAACACATACTAGAAAATAAACTTAATATTATTTTAAAAACATAAACAAAATATAATTAAAATTAAACTTATGTATTAAATATAGATGGTGAAGTAGATAACACCTCCATAATAGGCTGATGTGTCTAGCATGCTATTTTCATGCACTATTGAAGCATCTACATGTGACGTATGCTCTAGTGTGCTAGTCTCCTGAGGTCCTGAAGTAACTACAAAAGGAATACACTTAGGTGTCTTGAGGTACTAAAAGAACTTTAGATGGAATATAATGATAAGTACTAGCATCCTAATATGATGAAGTAATTGTATATGCCATAAACTTCTTGGTACTAGTATGCTTTACAAAGGTAGGTCTAGTATCCACAAATATAATATGTCTATGTCATACCTAAACATGAGGTCCCATACACTTCTTCCCACATGATGTGAAACATTTTATAAGAACCATAGCATGATTATAAGGAGAGGGGACACTATCACCAATACCATACCACTAAAACCACTAGCACCACTTCCACTACCATCACTACCACTACCACTAATAACACTACCACCAACACCACTAGTGCCACTACCAATAACACTAATACCGCTACTATATGTCTCACCACCTATAGGCTAAGCAAAAGTATTCAATGCATGCATACCATCATCAGTCATAACTTGTGTCAAACTTGTAACCACTTTAAGGTTGTTTATTTGTACACTACGATGCAATATTTTGAGAATAAAAACATGTGTTATCATCATTTTATTTATCTAAACTTGGTTAGGATGGTTTTGGTCTCACCTGGCACCTAGTCTATCAAATGAAGACCCACCTCCCCTACCTTGGGATGGATTCATATAAAAATAATTTGTAATTTCTAATAACACAAACTCACAATAGAATTTTCTCAAAAAATAATAATGGAACCTCATTATTGTTGCATGGAGGCTCATGAAACACCATCCACCACCTATCCTAAAAGTTATTTTTTACCCCCTATTGAACACACCAATAAATATAAATATGTTTTCAATTCATAGATGGTGGTTTGTTGGTTCCATGATTAAAAAAAATCACACACATCATCATGTTGGTGTTCTAGATTTGCACCCTAGTTGAGGAGGGGATTGTTTAGATCTTCCTACTCAAATCTAGTCTAACATGGGACTGACCCTAGGTTGTGGGTCATCTATCATAGGATCGTACCTCCAAAGAAGGATGACTTCCTTCTAGATCTATCACCTAAAATAAAAAAATTCCTAGGAAAAAGGGAGAGAGAAACACAACAATATAAGAAAGCATGTAAAAGAGGTGATGCACCAGTAACATGATTGTTCATTTACTTTATTGAACTTCTAAAAAACACTAATGAGATCAGATCTACAACTCCAAAGGGTTGTTTTTACATTAGTATTTTAGTTAAAGTTTCACCAAATGATCAAAACCTAAGGGATATGATGGAGAGGCATGATTTAAGTCATTAACCAGTCGAATTGTCCACTTGCTAGCTCTAATCAAATGACATTTTGACACTAAACATGACCTATAAAATAATATAATATAATGGCTAGGTGAGATTAGGATTTGACAAGGGATAGATTTCAACCACATATGTAAATCAATCTGACAATAACACACTATACCAACATCATAAAATCTAAAAAAAAAGTCCTTTATTTATCTCAAGAGGTTACAAAGATAAAATTTAGATAGAGTCTAGTCATGCCCAAGAGAGGTATTATCAAGCCATTTTCAAGGATTAGAAGACTGCATTTATAGAAAAGATAAGGAAAGAGAGAGAGAGAGAGAGAGAGAGAGAGAGAGAGAGAGAGAGAGAGAGAGAGAGAGAGAGAGAGAGAGAGAGAGAGAGAGAGAGAGAGAGAGAGTTGTGCATTGAAAAAGGCCCAACCACTTTTGATGGATTATCACTCTCGAGGGTGCTAACTGGGGATCTTATCAATAAGGATCAAATTTTGTAAAATAATTAAATTTCCATTACCCTATCCAACTGCCATATTTCTTCTTGGAACTCTATGATATCATCTACTTGATCTGTTGATGAGGATCATGTCTTATAAATAGCTAAAATGTGCCACATTTGCATTAGGTATCCAACTGTACTTTCATTATCAAAAAAATTTAATGATGATAAGCAAGACACAAGTCCACTATAGGTGAAAACCAATCTTAGAGCATTGGTTTTCATATAGTCACAATATCTATGAAAGTTTGTAAATTTCTTGACTTTACTTCAAAGTCACTGGTCTATCCTCACCCTTTGTTTTAGACCCAAAATATATATTTCACCTATATGGAGCTTTGTTGATGATGCTTGGTCTCTGAACTATGACCATGTTTTAACCTTCAATCTTGGCTCCATGACATTTGCTTTGCCTGGGTCCAAAATAACTTCTTAGAATTTCATTTAGAATTCCCTGAGATAGCTTTTGCTTATC
Source organism: Torreya grandis (assembly GCA_037957365.1). Lineage (NCBI taxonomy): Eukaryota > Viridiplantae > Streptophyta > Pinopsida > Cupressales > Taxaceae > Torreya > Torreya grandis. The sequence continues at coordinate 1,251,721 of JARHVA010000155.1, read as the reverse complement.
GGTTAATGATTTCCAAATTAGACCATATACATCATGCCCAACTATCTTTATGTTTATTGTCTCCATAGATACTTTGACTTATTAACTCTACCTCATTTCATTGATTTGTCTATACATGGATTCCCACAAGCCATCGATCTTATACCATCTAAAATAATGTGTGACACTTATCCTCGACCCATTATCTCCTTGTATTATTTGACCCTTTGACCTCCACTCACTATTAGATCTAAATGCCTGATCAAATGCCAACCACTAATCCGTTGGGACCCACTATTTGAAATCTAATGACTAGTTCATGATTTTAAAATTGATGTCCTCACTCCCATCAAATTATTTTCATGTGACCATCATTAATTCTCACATGACCATAAAATTTAAGATCAAATGGATTTCCTTTAATCTATCTAAAACTTGACATCTGTATGACTGTCTTATGTTTTTTGTCCAGCTTTGAAGGCATCGATCTTGAAGTGTAAAAATCATGGAGGGGTTAAATTTGTTGGATATGTTATTAATACTAAAAAGGATGAACCTTTTTGATCTACTGGTCCTAGGATATTTATAAGTGGAGATATGAAATTCTCAAGTTGTTTGGTTCAGTCATGCTCCTGTGACATCCTGGTGATGGTTGAGCTCATTTGGATAAGTATGGGGAACTTAGAAAAAATTCCTAGGAGCTCAAATTTTCACATGTCTATCTCCTTTTGTGCTTTGGTAGAGGACCTAGAACTTGGTGCACATGTCCTTGGGAATAATGTGAACATACCCATGTGACCAATTCCTCTAGAAACTATCACATGTGTAAGATATAACATCAACAAAAGGCCTACTTAGACTTTCTATCACTAGACTCAAATGTCAAGATAAATTCAATGAAGAACCAAATGAACTCCATGCACTTCCATATCTATTCCAAGCACTTTTGACAACTCATGGGGATATACAACTCTGGACCTATCCTCAAAAGATGACAAATTACACTTGAAGTGGACTTAAAGTGTTTCAAAAGGTTTGCAAGTAAAATGATATTATTCTTTTATCATTGGGTCCTTCTCTCAATTAGGAACATTTCTCAATCTTTGAAAGCTCTGTATGCAGACCAAAAATAGCCAACATCTTTGTCAACTTGGCTGGGTAACATGTTTGCTATGCTTGAAATTAGACCAAGTACATGACCTTTGACTTATAATAGATAACACATATGTTCCAAAACTATATAAAACCTCTTGATTTGCAAATATAATGACTCCACCAAATAGGGAAAGAAACAAAAATAAAGTAGTGAAAATAACTTAATAAATCAAATGTGTAAACAAATCACTTATCAGGGACAAAAAATAAATAAACTAATCTTAATAAACCGTGATAAAACATGATCCACCTAGATCAAAAGGAAAATTTATGAATTTACTAATTCTAAGAGAAGGTATAATTTACAAAGTAGGGGGTTTATTGAACATGACCTTTGAAGAGGCACTCTTTTTGCCAACTATTTCTCTTAACATCTCTTGAAATGAGCCATTGATAGTAAACTAGTCACCAAAAAAAACAAATTCATCTTGCTCTTCTAAATCTTCTTTATGTTGCTTGTCAACTATAACCTTGTCAATTGACATCTCATATATGCATGATCCTTGAATGACCTCATCCTTCTTGTCAACTACTACAAGTTCATCTATCTCTTCAAGGAGATTTGAATAATCAACCCAATGTATATCATGATCTTTAATAGGTCATTCTTGATCAAATTTTTAAATATCATGATCTCCACTAGGGATCATACCCTTCGAAATCTCTTCAATCTCTTGTACAAATTCAAGATACAGCTACCAATCATCTTTTTTCTCTTCACTTTGATCAATCTGAATTAGATCATTTTGAAAGGCACTTTCATATTTCTCAATTGGAGATATCTCAATCTCATTTATGACATTAGTTTGTACCAATTCTTCATGGAATTATTCCATATCAAGATCATCCTTCTCTTTTATACATGAGATAACTTCTTCAATATCAACTACGATCTCAATTTCAATTGAAAGCTCAAGTGAAACATCAATGAGAAATTCTTCATCATACATAATTGTAGCATCCTCCTCACATTCCCTGATATCTTGACTTGCAGTTGTAACCTCTTCTTATATTTCCCAAAAATAGGCTCCTCTTGAAAAAGGGATATTGTGGGAGGGTGATGAAATTCATTTTCTTTAGAGGGAGTATGAAACATGGGATGTTGATCATGATCATAATTCAGGATTTTGAGGGTAATAGAGTTCTGGAGAGGAGGGAAAGAGAAACTTTTGATAATCTCTACATTCTTCTCTTTCAACTTGGCCATTACTTCATCAAGGTCTAAAACCTTTTTGTCCTCATGGACAATTTGAGCTTGAGGGGTAAGTGGTGAAGAAAGGGAACTATAAGAAGGTGTAGTTTCTTAAATAGACTCTTGATTCCAACTAGGAATCTCCATTGGTTCACACTGAACATGGTTAGGGATTTTATGAGAATAAGGAATATAAGAAGATTGGTAAGGAATACAAAGGGGTCCTTGAGTTAACTAGTTCAACTAATTTTTTTTCTCTCACAAGCCTTTGCTTTCTCTAATACAAAGCTACAAAACTCAAGCCTCTCTTCTAGACCATTGGACACATTCTGTAAAAGCTTCTCATTCACTTCCTCATACTAGGAATCTAAACATATTTTTCTTGCATATGATAGAAATTTAAAGTCTATTTCATCTATTATCTCTTGGAGACGAGGCTGCTCACATGCAAAATCATATCCATATGGGAAAGGTGAAATCTGGTCTTGAGATAGATATGGTTCATAAGGAAGGTAAGGGTCATGCTCTTGGTAATAAGGATCATGGAAAACTTGATAAGGCTCATCATAGGTTTGATAAATCTCATGGTAAGATTGTTTAGGCTCATAATGAGGCTCATATGGATCATGATAGGGTTGGTAAGATCCATCATAGGGTTGATAAAGAGTTATAACATAGGGATCTTTTTCATACATAGCCATGAAAATAACATCAGGATAGTGTAATGAAAATGACTTGAAAACTACCTAGTATTTCAAAAAATAGATGCTTGAACTTGGAATCACTAAATTCTTCAAGACAAACACTGTTAAAACTACAATTCTACCAAGATAAGCTCCAATGTGTCCCACCGAGCGTGTTAAAACTGTTGGTGTTCTAGATTTGTATCCTACCTAAGGAGGGGATTATTTATATATTCCTACTCAAATCTAGCAAACATGGGACTAAATCTAGGCTATGGGTCACCTATCACAGGGTCAAACCTCCAGAGAAGGTCGGCTTTCTTCTATATTTATCACCTAAACTAAAATTTGACTAAGAAAAAGGGAGAGAGAAACACAACAATATAAAAAAGCATGTAAAAGAGGTAATGCACCAGTAACATGATTATTCATCCACTCTATTGAACTTATAACTAACATTAATGAGATTGGATCTGCAACTCCAAAGGGTTATTTGTGCATTAGTATTTCATGCAAAGGTTCACCAAATGATCAAAACCTAAGGGAAATGATGGAGAGGTCTAATTTAAGGTACTAACCAGTTGAATTGTCAACTTTATAGCTCTAATCAAATGACATTTTAAACTAAACATGACCTACAAAATAGTATAATCTAATGGCTAGGTGAGACCAGGGTTTGACAAGGGAGAGATTTCAACCACATATGCAAATCAATCTGACATTAATACACTATACTAGCATCATAAAATCTGAAAAAGAGTTCTTTATTGATCTCAAGAGGTTACAAAGATAAAATTAAGACATAGTCTAGTCATGCCCAAGAGAAGGACTATAAAGTCATTTTCAATGCTTAGAAGCCTACATTTACAGAAAATAAAATTAAAGAGAGAGATTTGTGCATTGAAAAAGGCTCAACCACTTTTTATGGATTAGCAATCTCGAGGATGTTGACTTAGGATCTTATTTACAAGGAACAAATTTTGTATAAGAATTAAATGACCATTGCCCTTATCTAACTACCATATTTCTTTTTGAAACTCCATGATATCATCTACTTAATCTACTTATGAGGATCATGTCTCAAAACTAGCTAAAATGTACCACGTCTATATTAGTTAGCCAGCTATACATACATTATCTAAAATAATTAATGATGATAAGTGAGACATAAGTACACTATAGATGAAAACCAATATTAGACTATTAATTTTTACATAGTCATAATATCTATGAAAGTTTGCAAACTACCTAACTTTGCTTCTGAATCACTGGTCCATCTTTACCCTCTATTTTAGACCCAAAATATTTATTTCACCTATATGGAGCTTTAATGATGATGCTTGGTATCCGAATTGTGGCCCTGGTTCAACCTTCAAGCTTGACTCCATGACATTTGCTTTGCCTAGGTCTAAAATAACTTCTTTGAATTTTGTCAAAAATGCCCTAAGCTCACTTTTGCTTATTGCATGTCGATTGTCAACTCAAACCATCTACATTGTTCCCAACTATCTTTATGTTCATTGGCTCCATGATACTCTAACTTATTGACTCTGCCTCATTATGTTGATCTTTGTGTGCATGGATGCTTGCAATCCATTGATCTTTTGCCAACTAAATTCCCTTGTGCCACTTATCCTTGGCCCATTAGCTCTTTAGATTCTCTGACCCTTTGACCTCTACTGACCATTAGATCTAAATGCTTGATCAAATGCTAACTATTGATATGTTGGGACCCACTGTTTGAAAGCCAATGGCTAGTTCATGATTTTAAAATTGATGTCCTTGCTCTTATCAAATGATGTTCACGTGACCATTGTTGACATTAGTGCAACTATAAAATTTAAGACCAAATGTATTTCTTTTACTTTGTCTAAAACTTGATGTCTACAGGACTATCTTATGTTTTTTGTCTAACTTTGAAGGCTTAGATCCTGAAGTGCATGAATCATAGAGGGGTCAAATTTATTGGTGATGTTCTTGAGACTAAAAAGGATGAACCCTTTTGATCTTCTAGTTTTGAGATCTTTCTAAGTAAAGATATAAAATTCTCAAGTTGATTGGTTCATTCATGCTTGTGTGACATCCTAGCGACAGTCGAGCTCATTTGGCCAAGTATGGAAAACTTAGCGAAAATTCTTAGGAGCCCAACTTTTCACGTATGTATCTTATTTTACACTTCAGCAAAAGACCTGAAACTTGGCACAAATGTCTTTGGGACTAATGTGAATAGACCCATGTGACCAATTCCTCTAGAAAATATCACATGTGAGAGATATAGCATCAGTAAAAGGCTTACTTGGACTTTTTGTCACTGGACTCAAATGTCAAGATAAACTCAATGAAGAACCAAATGAACTCCATGCACTTCTATATCTATTCCAAGCACTTTTGACACATCATGGGGCCTGAAACTCTGGACCTATTCTTATAAGATGACAAATTACACTTTAAGTGGACTTAAAATATTTCAAAAGGTTTGAAAGCAAAATGATCTTCCTCTTTTACCATTGGGTCCTTCTCTCAATTAGGAACATTTCTCAATCCTTGAAAGCTCTGTATGTAGGCCAAAAATGGACAACACTTCATATGAAAATTTATCAAAATAAAATTGTTTTCAAGACCTCTTTTTGATGTAACATTACATCAAGTTATGAATTTACATTTTTGAAATTATTAAAAATAGTGTTTACTTTATTGGCAAGTGAATTACATGAAGTATCAACTGAGGAGTGACACAAACCATTGATAATTATTTATAATTTTTGACATTTGGCATTATATTGTTCATAAAATTGAACTTCTTATGCAAAATCAAATTGTTCATGGTGTTGTTCTACATTTTCTCCACGTAATGGGTCCATCATTTAATTATGTATCTATAATTATAAAAATATAGGTTTTTTAGTCTTTACTTTATTGGCAAGTGAATTACATGAAGTGTCAACTGAGAAGTGACACAAACCATTGATAATTATTTGTAATTTTTGACATTTTGCATTATATTTTTCATAAAATTGAACTTCTTATTATGTAAAATTAAATTTTTCATGGTGTTGTTATACATTTTCTTCATGTAATGGGTCCATGATTTAATTGTGTATCTAGAATTATAAAAATATAGTTTTTTTAAGGCAATGCAAAAGAATCTAATACAAATATAAAAATTTAAATTTAAAAATAAACATGTCTGAGATAGTAACCAAAATATCAAATCTCATTAGTGGGATACAAATCCGAAGGAAGCACATAGTTTATGGGATAATAAAGATAAGGATTGATTGTAAAATCTCCAAACCTATAAAATATGATGTGGGTTTTATAAGAAGTAATAAAGTGAAGAAAAATAAAAGGGCATTTGCCCTTGTAGCTTTGCAAAGGGCATACACCCTTTTTAAACCTCAAAGGGCATATGCCCTTTATAAAGTACACCCTTTACAAATTTGTTTTGAAAAATATGGGATATCACCTTTTTTATCCCCCAGCTTTATGCATTGATCCACCTAAAATACATAATAAAAGATTGAAAAATAGGACAAAGTTGTACATTGTACCATACAGAGTACATAATGATAATGTGAAATCATAATAACATTATATTATAATACACAAAATAATTTTGACTAAAAAAATAATTGAAAATAGGACAAATGCAAACTGAAATACAATCTCACATAAATAAATAAGCAAAATATAAAATATAAAATAAATGACAAGACACACAAGAGTTAAGCAAATGGTGAACACACAAGCAAAATGAAAACTTAAAGAAAACAATATCTAAAATAAATAAAAGGACTATGCAAACATCCTAGGCTAGGTTTAAAACCTTTGGTAGCCAACATCCATAAAAACATTTGAACAATCAATGAGGAAGCCCTAATATATCCAAAGGGGTTTGGAAGTGAATATGAAAAAGTGAATTCACATGTTGGATGTGAAAATAATGAAACCATGCTTGGGGGAATGGGATTATGGGGGATGACGATGGCCAAGCTAACCTTAGAGACCCCATGTATCTAAGTGTTTCCTATATAATCTACCTTAGACAAAGTTTGTGTGTGGATATCTTGGTAGATGTAGATCTCCCAATACAGGAAGTGATAAGAAAATGGGTTGATTGATGATTCTTTTCTATAGATGAATAGATGGGTGATTTTCCTCCCAAGAAAATGAGTGAGTGAATGATGACTCTTGGTTTGAAATATAGCTATGAAGGTAGACCTGGATAGGTTAAGTGTTTTTGTGTAATTGGAATGTTGTTTAAAAGTGTTTGTGGAAACAAATGTGGTAGAATTGGTCATATATAATATTTTCATCTAATATAAGCAAGGACATAGCTGCACAAATAGAAGGAGTAAACTTTAATCTAAAATTCTATGAAATGTATGGTGATACAAGTGACAATGTGGGAATATACAAGGGATAACTACAATGGGATGCCCCAAGGAACTAGGGTGAATATAGAAAATGGATTACTCATGGAAGCAAAAACCTAGTTTTCACCATGATACTTGTCCAAAGCACTAGTAAACTAGTTTTCACTTGTGGAAGTACTATTTTTTTATTTTTCTCATTTTTTGGTTTTAATATTTTTGATATTTTGACAATTTTTTTATTTTTCTTGAATTTTTTTTTAAACTTAAGACATAAACAATCAACATTCGAATAAGCTAGGCATAAAATCCCTTAAGGTGCATGATGTTCATAGGTTCATCAATCTCCTATGCATATTCTATGGCCAACTTTCAAGCTCCATATCCATACATATAAATAATGACTTACAGGCCCAACTAGCTGGGTTCAAATTTTCCTTTCTTCTCCTTCTCGGCATTAGTATTCATTTGGATATACTCTAGAACAAGATCTCCAATTTTGAATTCCCTAGATTTAATTTATTTATTAAAGCTATGGTGAATGCAATTTTGGTAGACTTACAGATGGTTTAAGGCATTGTGACATTTATCATCTAGAAGGTCAAGTTCACTGTGGTATGATTCATCATAAATAATACTTTGTATGGATATGCATAAATATGTAATATCAACTTCTATATTTAGAATAGAATCACTGTCATAGACAAGTGAATATGGGGTTGCCCCCATTGGTGTGTAGATGCTAGTAGGGTATGCCTAGATGGCTTGATAAAGTTGTGTATGCTAGTAATGACCAACTTCATTAACAACTCATTTAAGGATTCAAATAATGTTTTTATTTATTGCCTCCACTTGGCCATTTATTTGTGGGTAATATAGAGTGGAACATTTTTGTTTGATATGGTAGGTAGTGTAAAGGGCCTTGACTTCTTTGTTCTTTAAGGACTTTCTATTATTAGAGATAATAATAGATGGGATACCAAAGTGGAAAATAATATGGTTAAATATAATATGCTAAATCTATTTTATGGTGACGTATGTTAAGGGCATTACTTCTACCTACTTGGTAAAATATTATGTGTTAATAATGATGTGTTTGTGGCTATTATATGAATTATGATTTATTTTTCCAATGAGGTTTAACCCCCATGTGGAGAATTCCCAAGGTGTTTTAATGGGTTGCAAAACTTGTGAAGGCCTATATATGAGGTCATCATTCTTTTTACAAGGTATGTATTTTTAACATAAGCACAAGAGATAGATTCTATTTTAGGCCAATAATCACCTACACACAAAATATTTTTTATCAAGTACTATGCCATTAGAGTCTGCACCACAAATTCCCTCATGAACTTCTCTAATATCTAAGGTAGACTCTTTGGAATTTAAACAACATAAAAGGTTTCCATCATCTCATCTTCAATAAAAAAATTTCCTAATGATTGTGTAATGAGATGTGCTTTGGATGAATGATTTACATTGATTATGGGTTAAATTGGATGGAAGGGTGTTATTATGGAGATATGTATAAATATTAGTATTCCATGGAGAAGTGGGACCAACCACCTCATAGACCATCTCAAAATCAATAGTGTCATATGATGGTATCATCAAGTAATCTACAAAGAATTTATTGTTATTTATTTTAATATCAAGTAATGAACCAATAGTATCCATGGCATTAGGTACTATGTTATTAATCTATATCACTTGTTCAAACTATATAAATGTAAAACACAACTTAATACTATACACCATCCTCTTATATGGAATTAACTTGTTATCACGAGCTTGAAATTCATCATTAACTTGGTTTATGATATGTTTGGAATCACTAAAGATAACAAGGTGTTGGATACCCCAATTTATAACAAGTTTGAGACTAGCTATGAGATATTCATATTCTACAATTTTGTTGGTACAAAGAAACTTGATCCTGAATGCTTTTGGAGTAGAATCCCCATATGGTGTAACTATTATAATACCTAACCTTGAACCATGGTTTTTGAAAGAACCATCAAAATAGAACTACTAAATAGGGTTTAATGAATGGACATTATTGCTTCATCTAGGAAATCTATAACAAGAGGTGTATGATCTTCAAGAGGAGCCTCTATTAAGGAATAGACTAGTACTTGTCCTTTGATTGTTTTTTTATTAGCATGCTCAAGATCAAAATCACTAAGAGGCATGACCCACTTATCCATTCTACCTATTAAAGTTGTTTTGGATAAGAGATACTTAAGAGGGTCAATTTTTACAATGATTTTAGTTTGATTATTGAGCATGTAATGGCAAAGTTTTGGGGAAGCAAAAATAACCAAAAGACATGCCTTTCCAATGGAGAGCAGTTAAGTTCATATGAAACCAAATTTATGATTATTTAATACATTGTCCATTCTAATCCACTATCATCATGTTATGATAATAATACCCCCAATATATATTGACTTGTTGCTATGTACAAAAGGAAATAGTTGATGGTAGTATGTGGCAATATATTGTTTAATATGTTCAAACACCTTATTAAAATTATCATTCCAATTGAAAGAAGTGTTATTATTATGTAGGAATGTGAATGGATGATAAATGTTTGTAAGTTGAGATATTAATAATCTGATTACTTGGAATTTTCCTTGTAAACTATGAATTTGTTTGATATTTTTAGGCGGAGGCATATTCATGATAGTTGATACTTCAAAAGGATCAATGTTTAAGCCATGAAATGAAATAATGAATCCTAATAAATTTATTGATGTCAACCCAAAAACACATTTATATGGGTTCAATCAAATATTATATCCTCTCATTCTTTTAAAGATGCAACAAATTACTTTTGGATGCTCTATTATAGATTTAGAATCGACAAGTATGTCATCAACATAATCCTCCATGATATCATGAAAATTAATAGTCATTTCTATTTGGTATATGGCTCTAGAATTATTTAGACCAAAGGGCATTACTTGATAAAAAGACACCCCAAGGTATTGTAAATGATATTTTATGTTGGTCTTAAGGGGATATTTTGATTTGATTATATCCTGAAAAACCATCCATTAAGGACAACATTTCATCTCCTGTGGTGATGTCCATAATCATATTTATATTTGGTAATGGGAAGTCATCCTTGGGATATGTTTTGTTGATATCAGGGAAGTTTGTACAAACCTTAATTCCTTCTAGATTATTTTGGCACTAGTATAATGCTAGATATCCAATCTGAATAATCAATGGGGTAAATGAAACCAACCTCTAATTACTTTTTTAACTCTTCCTTTTCTAATAGTGTGACATTGGGATGCATTTTTCAAAGTCTTCATTTTATGGGTTTTGCATCTGGATGGACCACAAGGTCATGCACAAATAATAAAGGATCCAACCTCAACATATCTACATAAGACCATGAAAATACATTGGAGAATTTTCTAAGCAAAAAAGTGAGTATTTATTGTTCTTATTGAGTTAAGGAAGATACAAGATTGATTATTTTTGGATATTCTTTGGTTCTAATGTTAATGGCAATAATGTCCTCTAATAGGAGAATTGATTCATCTTAATACTTGGGGGGTCTTGAAGGAAGATTGATTTCCTCCTCTAGGTATTCTTCATGTGATGTTGATGCTAAAATGATTTGGTTATGTGATTATTGTTCCCCAAAATATATATAATTATCTAACTGAATATAAAATCCCTTCTTATGGTCGCTTGCTGGAATGCATTCTCTTATTCTCAATTTTTTAAAATTATTTCATCATTTCTAAAATGATCAAGAGGAGGTGCTTCATGTTGGTCTCATTGTATTAAAGATGGATACATGAGGTCAAGTGTCAAAATGACATTTTCATGAAAAAGGTTGGTTAAATATGTCTTTGAATTAGATGTAAATGGAATCTGTTTCACTATCCAAAGAATTTTCCTATGACTCACTAGAAGAGTCACTTTGAAAAATCATGGTATTTACATTGAGTGGATTAAACCATGTTAAAGAGATGCTTCATTATATTTTAGCATGATAGGCTCTATTAATCCTTATTTAGGAAGACCAAGGCCCTTGCCTTTATAGATCATTATTTTTCGCATAATGGATTTATCTATGGGATTTTTATTATTAGTGTGAAAATTAGCTAGTTCATTAGAGTAAAGCTAGGAAAGGTTTGGAATCATTAATGTTTTCATCAGAAAGAAGACTGCCTTATAAAAAAAAAATCTAAGTTTTCAAACTACTTAAGTGTCAATAGTGAGGCTTGCCATGATTATGTGGAGACATATGAATTGTGCTTGTATAATTAGAATCTTGGATCTTGTATTCACCTATACCTGTATCAATGATTTTAAATTTAGATGGAGGAGATGGAGTAGCTTTAAAAGTTGATGGATGATTATAATCTTGACTGGTAGATAGCATTGATATAGAAGTGAGGTAGTTGGTGTGTTTAACCAACCACAAAGAGGATGTGTTTGAAGTAAAGTATTAGGATGGACATATTTTTCAAGCGTAGGTGAGTCCTCAACAAGACTAAAGTTATCTTTAGTAATGGGTGTTATAGGTACAATCCCTAAGAGGGGGGGTGAATCAAGGAGCCCAAATATTTTAACTTCAGTTCCAATCCTTTCAAACTCTTAACTAGTCAATACATACATTCATTAAGAATACACAATATTCATAGAAATGAATAAGAAAGATAATGCAAGATCAAACACATAACACATGACATACGTGGGAAACCCTCTTGGGGAATAAAACCCTTTGGAACCTGCAATTGGACTACTATCCTATAATAACAATAACAAATTTAGACCAGATTCAACTGATCAAGGAACTACCATCCCTTATTTAGTGAAACTACAATCCCACAAGGTGTTGCCACACCTTTCTAGCTGAGCTGCAACAATAACTAGACCTTTATCAAGTTTCACCTTGCAAGGAGGATGAAACCACCTTAGATGTTGATCTTCCACAATAAAACCTATGAACACATCTACCTTTTCACTGATGTCTTCAACACCTGATGATGGACCTTTGTTTATCACTTTTCACCTTCACTCACACTCAATCTGTAAGAGCATTATTATGCCAATAGAATTATGACCTATAAGTCATATAAATAGTACTCAATATATTATGCTCTTCAATTCATCTAGAGGGCACTCTACCCCTCCTTTGCTCCATAAAACACACATACACAATCCTCTCTCAAATCTCTCCCAAGTCTCTCACTCCAAGTCTAGAAACCAACACATTTTGTTTCACTATTTATAGAGCAAACATGATAATCAATACCTTAATCAGCCATTAAGCATGCCTTAATCCTTAAGGCATATATCATATGAAAACATAACTCAATATAATCTTCATAGGTTGGCCATAGTATCTATGGGTCACCCTTGAGCAACTACAACTTTTAATAAAGCCCTTGTATCTCTTATAAGTCTCATGTGAACCCATTCACTTCTTTAGCACATCATCAAACAAAATAAGAACACATGACTACTTCAAAAATCATGGACCCATTCCAAATGATCTATAGGTCCCCCTTAAGTTCCAAAAACCAACATAGAACCCTTATGCTTAAGCCCAATTCACTCAAACAACATTATGTGCACACAGTCATTATGAATGAACATACAATCATCTTCTAAACCATTTTTCATAATACATACTATTGACCATTTTGGTCCTACAGGCCAAAATCGGTCTCCTTCTTCCCCTATTGTTCTAAGACATCAATCATGAATTTGGTTTGCACAAGCCTTTCGGCAAAGAGATGGACCAGTTCAAAGATGCAAGGGCTTTAAAAAGCTTCTTCAGACATTTTGTCTGAAGAAATTCACAAGGAAAGAGACCAAAGTTTGAAGGTACGTTTCCTAAAAGTATGAAAAAGTGGTTCAACATCAAAGCTTTAAACTTTGAGCTTAGAAGGACTTTAAACTTGGAAATATTGAACCGTTGAACTATTGAACCATTATAGGTTGAAGCAGTTGGTTCAAATTATTGGTTTAAGCAATTGGTTCAAGAAGTTGGTTCAAGCGATTGATTCAAGTGGTTGGTTCAAATGGTTGGTTCAAATTATTGGTTTAAGCAGTTGGTTCAAGCAATTGGTTCAAGCGATTGGTTCGAGTGGTTGGTTCAAGCAGTTGGTTCAAGTGATTGGTTCAAGTGGTTGGTTCAAGTGATTGGTTTAATGATACATTAAGTCCACAAGGAAATTGAGTGAACACGACTCCTTGCAGAACATAGAGTGTTGTACTTTTGAACCATTGAACCATTGAACTCTAAAAAAGGGTTCATGTTCAATCGAAGGGTTCAACATCATAAGTGGAAAAACATGAATTGGTGAGAAGATTCATCAAAGAGTGAAGGGCAAAGGATTCCTTCAGATTTTTTGTCTGAAGGAAATCCACGGTGAACAAAGGCAAAAAAAAATTCCTTTGGAAAATACAAGGTAAAGGACCAAATCAGAAAAATCCAAATGCATATTCCTTCAAACATTTTGTCCAAAGGAATTCAAGAAGAGAAAGGGCTGAGACTCCAAAGAAAAAAAGACTAAGGTCTTCATGATAAGCTCTGAAGACAAAAAGATAGCCCGAGAGCCAAGTTGGAACGAAAGAGACAAAAATAGTGAAAGCGTGACCACACACACATAAGCCAAGCATAGAAGAAGAAAAAATAGTTCAGGTGGCATAGGAAGCATCGGCAGAAGAGTTATTACTACGGGTGAAATAATCCTTAAGAAATGGTCACCAAAGGGTGCAAGCATTCAATGGCGCAGCCTATTTTTATTTGTTTGAGCATGGGTGAGCGGACAGTCGCGTAAGTTTCATAAAGAGGGGCGGCCTTGTCATTTAAACAACTAAGCAACCCTTGATTTTACAATGATATTTAATATGATTTCAATGCCAAAGTCAAGACTGGGACTGCCGCAGCATGGGCCACTCATTCTGAAAAGTGCCTAAGTCTTCCTTTTGATGATATATATATATATATGTATATATATGTATATATATATATATGTATATATATGTATATATATATATATGTATATATATATATATGTATATATATATATATGTATATATATGTATATATATATATGTATATATATATATATGTATATATATATATATATATATATACATATATATATATACATATATATACATATACATATATATATATACATATATATACATATATATATATATATACATATATATATATATACATATATATATACATATATATATATATATATATATATATATTGTAACCTCCAAGTGAGGAAGGTATCTCTCATTTTTGTATGGTGCAGCCCTACCAAATTTTCACCTTGAATCAATAAAAAGTGTTTTACCTTTATCTAGTTGGATATACTATGAGTGTGCTTGAGTATTAACCTTGTGTCTAGTCATTGTTCCATGATGCTTTCACAGGCTTGATACCAGCACACCTGGTATAGACAAAGTGCCATTCCTGTAGGTAGTAAGAAGAGCTATATCTAGAGCACAGAGATAGGAGAATGTTATCAGAAAGTGTGTCTTCTTATAGCACCTATGGTAAGTTCATCTTCTATGTGTCTTCATTAAGCCTTTCTGTTAAGTTCTCTGTAGTCTGGTCCTTTTATCATGTAAAGTGTATGTATGTGCTCTTATGGTTTGAAGTGTGAGAAAATGAGTAGATCAAACTTTTTTTTGGTGCATCACCATCTTAGCTTAGGTTTTGCTTCAATAATCCTTCTCTCTTTTCAACCCCCCTTTATATATATATATATATATATATATATATATATATATAGTACTGGAATAAATCAGAGATGCATCAAAGGGAGATAGCCCTTATCTAGAGATTCTCCCCTCAGATTTTTCAGACCCACAGGTAAGAGAGGAGTCTCCATTGTGTCGTGTGGAAGACAGAAGCTAAGCCTTCTGTCAAGGGTGCAATCCATAGCGTCAATAGTTTTTGGCAAGCCCAGTGGGACAAACTAGTTTTTATCTAAAGAGCTGAAGCATTTTGGTGTGTTCTTCAACCAACTAGCCTTTGGAGGCTTTTTCATCAACACCAATGGCGACTCCAAGTTAAATCAGCTGGTTAAGCAGTCCTGGTGCCATCAAGAAATCACAATTTGGTATGTATAATTCCATTTCTTAGAAGCATGGACCTTGTTTTCCTTCATATAACTTTGATCAAGCTTAGGTTATTCATGGAATCACCTCAAGTAGCTCTCTTAGTTGTCCTTCACCTAGTGTAAAGGAAGTAACACTAGAGTTTGAGAAGCAAGTGATGGAGATAAACAAATTAGAGGAGCAGGATAGATATCAGCAAGAACTTATGTACAAAGAGGAGTGCTTGTTTAGGCAAGATCAGGCCTTACAATCCTTGAAGAAGGAAGTAGAAAAGTGGAAGAGTCCATTTATTCAAGGCAGTCAGCCTTGTGTGCCTTCTCCCATTCCAAAGCAACCCCCTTCTATTCTAAATAAAGCCCCCTCTTGTGCACTAAATCCTTTCTACCAAATATCACTTTCTCACTCTAGCTCATCTGATGCAGTAACCACCCCTGCTCTTAATCCCTTGCACCTAGATTTCAAACATGAAAAGGTTTTAGAGCAACCTCCCATGGAAATGAACCTTCTCAATTCCTTAGATTGTGAATCCTCCTTTGAAGTGAATACCATGAACCAACACATCTCTCTTCTAGAAACTCTTCTTGTACATCAATAGTCTCTTCCTTGTCTTCCTCGACCTCTTCAAGTCTCTCAACATGATGTCAAGATTCCAACTTGGAGGAGGGAATACCATGAACCAGATCAGAGCCTCGAAGAAGATAAAGTTGTTCCTACTCATGGTGATGCTTATGATCTCCAAGAAAGGCTCTTCCAAGAAAATATAGCCAGGAAAATTGAAGAGTTGGATTTTAGAATGAGATTCCTCAGCCAAAGTGTGATGGATGGTTCAGATCAAGCAAAAGATCCTACATTTGAACACACCCCATCTACACTCCTTCAAGAGAGATATCAAGCCACATCTAATATAGATGAGGTGCTAGCCAAATGGAAGGAAGAGAATCATTCGATTCTAGTTCAAGGATTGCCTCCTCTTCCACATGAGTTTGTCCATCAACCCTCCACTCCATGCTTTCTCAAGGAGGAACCTATTTTGAAAGAGGTAAGTGAAGAAGAGAGGATCCAATTTGTAGCTAATAAAGAAGCTCTCATGGATGAAAATGAGGAGGAAATCATCATGGATGCTCCCTTTGAAGACATCATCAACAATGGAAAAGACACAGGTCATGCATACATGCAGATGTTCCAACAATATGAAGAGGAGAGTAAGCATGGTGAGCTCTCGCCTCCCTTTTTTTATGAACTTCCTTGTTGCTTTGATGAGGAGGATGACCATGCCATGGAACCCAAGTTGGAGGAGGATCCAGAGGATGTCTTTGAACAACTAGAAACTCTAGTTTTTGAGCAAGAAAAGGAGACGGCTATTCATCTTGAGGAAAGCTTTGAAGAAGAGAGCCTTGAACAAGAAGGTGATGTTCTATGGAATGAGCAATCAGTTTGTGATCTCAATTCAGACATCACAATAGTCACCCTTCTTCAAGAAAGCCATGATGAAGTAGAGGATCAGTTTGACAGGGTTTTCAATGAAGCAGAAGGGGACAAGTCAATCCATGATGCATATCAAGGGGCTTATGGTGATAAGTTAGAAGCCATTGATTTCTTGATGAAACACACCAGCATGAAGGGCCAGCATGAGGCAGTCTCCAAAGAGCAAAGTGAATATACAGATGTTGAAGACATTTTTGACCCTAATCCACTCGAATATAAGCCAATCAAGGTGGCAGATAAGAAGAGCAAGTCACCAAATCTCCATTTCATTCAATCACTTGTCTAGCACCATAAGTTTTCTTGCTATGAAGTAGACTTAAGAAGTTTTCCCTTTGATCTAGGAGGGAGGCAAATATACCTGGTTAGCTATACATAGTAGTTTACTTTCAGTTTTTCTTTCCCTATTTTCCCTAAGTGTTGTTTGCATAGGTGTAGTGTTTTTTAGCCTTTGTTGTGTGTGTTTTCCTTTGTGTTTGAGGAAAAGCTTTGTTGGTTCATAGGTCTTTAGAAAGCTATTGTTAACTCTTTTCAAGATACGTTCTAACTCCGTGCCCAATGTACTTTGAGGCTACTAGTTTCTTAAGCATAGCAGGCATGCTTCCCCTAGGAATTGCTAATTTGTTGACCATTTTGGTCCTACATGCCAAAATTGGTCTCTTTCTTCCCCTGTTGTTCTGAGCCATCAGTCATGAATTTGGTTTGCACAAGCCTTTCGACAAAGAGATGGACCAGTTCAAAGATGTAAGGATTTTACAAAGCTTCTTTGGACATATTGTCTGAATAAATTCACAAGGAAAGAGACCAAAGTTTGAAGGCATGTTTCCTAAAAGTATGAAAAAGTGGTTTAACGTCAGTGTTTTGAACTTTGAGCTTAGAAGGACTTTGAACTTGGAAATATTGAACCATTGAACTATTGAACCATTATAGGTTGAAGCGGTTGGTTCAAATTGTTGGTTCAAGTGGATGGTTCAAGCAGTTGGTTCAAGAGATTAATTCAAGTGATTGGTTCAAGTGGTTGGTTCAAATTGTTGGTTCAAGCGGTTGGTTCAAGTGATTGGTTCAAGTGGTTAGTTCAAGCGGTTGGTTCAAGTAGTTGGTTCAAGTGATTAGTTCAAATGGTTGGTTCAAGCAAGTGGTTTAATGATACATTAAATCCAAAAGGGAATTGAGTGAACACGACTCCTTGCATAAAATAGAGTGTTGGAATTTTGAACCGTTAAACCATTAAACTCCAAAAAAAGGGTTTAGGTTCAATCGAAGGGTTCAAAGTCATAATTTAAAAAAGTTGAAATGGTGAGCAGATTCATCAAAGAGCGAAGGGCAAAGGATTCCTTCAGATTTTCTATCAGAAGGAAATCCACGGAGAACAAAGGCAAAAAAAAAATCCTTTGGAAAATACAAGGTAAAGGACCAAATAATAAAAATCCAAATGCACATTCCTTCAAACATTTTGTCTAAAGGAATTCAAGAAGAAAAAGGGTTGAGACTCCAAAGAAAAAATGACTAAGGCCTTCACGATAAGCTTCGAAGACAAAAAGATAGCCCAAGAACCAAGTTGCAAGGAAAGAGACAAAAATAGTGAAAGCATGACCACACACACATAAGCCAAGTGTAGAAGAAGACAAAATAGTCTAGGTGGCATAGGAAGCATTGGTAGAAGAGTTATTACTGTGGGTGAAATAGTCCTTAAGAAATGGTCACCAAAGGGCACAAGCATTCAATGGCGCGGCCTATTTTTCTTCATTTGAGCATGGGTGAGCGGACAGTCACATAATTTTCATAAAGAGGGGTGGCCTTGTCATTCAAATGAACAAGTAACCCATGCTTTTACAATGATATTTAATATGATATCAATGCTAAAGTCAAGACTGGGACTGCCACAACATGGGCCACTCATTCTGAAAAGCACCTAAGTCTTCCTTTTGATGATATATATATATATATATATATATATATATATTGTAACCTTGAAGTGAGGAAGGGATCTCTCATTTTTGTATGGCACAGCCCTACCAAATTTTCACCTTAAGTCAATAAAAAGTGTTTTACTTTTATCTAGTTAGATATATCTCTGAGTGTGCCTAAGTATTAACCTTATGTCTAGTCATTGTTACATGATGCTTTCACAGGCTTGATACCAGAACACCTAGTATAGACAAAGCACCATTCCTGCAGGTAGTAAGAAGAGTTGTATCTAGAGCATAGAGATAGGATAAGGTTATCAAATAGTGTGTCTTCTTATAGCACCTGTGGTAAGTTCATCTACTATGTGTCTTCATTAAGCCTTTCTGTTAAGTTCTCTGTAGTCTGGTCCTTTTATCAGGTAAAGTGTATGTATGTGCTCTTATGGTTTGAAGTGTGAGAAAATGAGTAGATCAAACTTTTTTTGGTGCATCACTGTCTTATCTTAGGTTTTGCTTCAGTAATCCTTCTCTCTTTTCAACCCCCTCCCCTTTATATATATATATATATATATATATATATATATATATGTAAGCAATAGTACTAGAATAAATCAGAGATGCATCAAAGGGAGCTAGCCCTTATCTAGAGATCTTCCCCTCAGTTTTTCCAGACCCATAGGCAAGAGAGGAGTCTCCATTGTGTTGTGTGGAAGACAAAAGCTAAGCCCTCTGTCAAGGGTGCAATCTACAACGTCAACACATACAATTGGTCAAACCTTAAAAATGAATATAGAGAATCCTCATAAATTATAAAACACTCCCCAATAGCTAATTCACCATGAAACATCTAAACATCATCTATATAAGCTCAATTACTCTTTTTGGGTCACTTGTAGAATAAGCACAAACACACAATTAACTTTGAAACTTTACAACTATGTCGATACACACTTTTATGTCTTTAAATCTATATTTCTAGATGTGCCTTGGAGTCCTCTACAAGTTTTATTTTTACTACACTATCAAATTCTATGTGGATCGAAAGTTATAGACAAAATACAAAGCACTAGTTTTTTCCTTTGCAAATTCAAATATTCAAATGCATATGGTCATAGTTAAACCTTGAACACTATGCTGGCATATCATGTTCTTACTACTTAAATAAATCTCACACCATTGATATCCTCTAAAATTTAACACATAGGAACCAATGCTCAATCATTAGACCTCAATCACTTTGATCTCATCTCGTGCAATTTGGAAACTTTGACTCAATGTGCTCCGTTGATCTCTATGGATCAGTCAGGTCTTTAGCAATGCTAAATATCTATCACTTTTACCTCTTAAATTTAATACACACCATTGATCTTGATTAGTATAAACACCTTCTCACCATAGATCCTATTGAGGTCAACATACCCCCCATTTTTGAAAAATGAGGACCCATGTGTTAAATTATGCAAATGTGTGCATTGAAATTGAAGATCCACTTGATCAGAGTATCATTAACATGATTGCACTTTTTTTTAATCATTCACACCATGGTCTACCTGACTTATTTATTAATAATTCTAGTTTAACCTTATCTAAAGTGTTGACATTAGGTATTTATGCATTAAGCTATATGTTTAATGGAGCCCATCTAGGAATAAACATGCTTAGGGTTTTTATGCTTTAATGTTTAATTGATATTTTATTAACCTTGTTCTATAATTGATTAATATTTTGAAACCCTAGCCTAATGCTTTACTTGGACCTTTTAGTTCAAATTTAAAGTGGCAGGATTTTTTATTTTAATTTTAAGTAATAACAATTTAAATGTCATGGAATTTGTTTAATTATTTATTGCCTAAGGCTTACTCATGTTTTTAAACACAACTAAAACTTAGTATAACATCCATGCTTAGTCCCTTTTTACATCTCGAGTTCCCCTTCTGGTCTTTCTATTATTCACAAGTTCCTTTTGTTATTTGTTTCTACTTTTTAGGCATGTCTTTTTGGGCTTTTCCTTCAAAAATTTATCTGGAAGGATTTACCCTTCAAGGTTTATGTTTCAGATCCTTTTGGTCAAGAATTATTTCAATAATTATACAATTGGTCTATTCCTTTGGACTTATCTATGTCAAGATAATTGTTTCAAACATTTTATCTGAAACAATTTCCCAACAGACCTATTCTATCAGGTATTTTGTCTGACAAAATTGCTCTTTGGCCTCTTTGTAATTGCCCTTCAGCATACTTATTTCAAACTTATTATTTTGAAGTGACCCTTCAAGATTTTTGTTTCAGGCATTTTAGCTAATGCAAAGGGCCTAAAATAAATCATCTGCAACTCTTTCGAAAGTGACCTTTGCCTTAACCAAATTATCCTTTAGGATTTTTGTGAAGGGCACATGCCCTTCGGGTTTTTTGGAATGTCCTTCAGCTTTTTTAATATTCCCTTTGGTATTTTTGTATGGGACACCTTATCTTCAAACTTTCCCTTAAGGATTTTTTAAATGGTCATTTGCCTTCCTCAATTATCATTCAGATTCTTTAAAGTGCCCTTCAAGCTTTGTGTAAAGTACCCTTCAAAAGTTTTGAAATGGACATTTTCCCTCTGAGATTACCCTTATGGATTTTTTAAATGGTCCTTTGCCCTATCGAATTGCCTTTTGGCCTTTTTAAATTTCTCTTTCCCCCATGAGAAGTTTATTTTAGGGCTTTTATCCTAGGTAAATGCCCTACCAAGTGTTTGTGCCACGATTATTTTAATATGTTAGCCTAAGACTTTGGATTGAATCCTTATTTTTTTAAAGTGAAATAAGAACACTAATCTAAGACTTTAGCTTAAGTTATTATTATTCCCATGCCCTAACTTTAATATTTCCTATTATCTACAAGAACCAATCTTGCTTGGATTAATGGGTATGTTTTGGATGATCATGGCTTCACCCCCTTCCAATGTCACTAAAAATTATTGATTGTGGTGTAGGATCAATGGAATATCATTTGGGAATAATTTTTTTTAATGTTTAAGCTAATATTTATTTTCCATTGGTTCAATATTAATTGGATCTATGTTTAAGACATGCTTAATGTTTTAACCTAGGCCCCCTTTTGAATTGAATTCAAACTTGCACAGGGACAATTATCATACCATGGACTTAGTTTAGTTTTTATCCTAAGGATTCATCATGATTTTCAACATAACCAAATCTTAAGCTAAAAATCCTAGCTTGATCAAAATATTTTCATGGTACCTTTGTTATAAAGTTTATCCTAAAGCCTTATCCTAAGGTTTACCATATATATCAATATGATGAAAATCGTAGGCTATGCCTTTAGGCTACACTTTTTTATTTTTACAGGGTCCTTTTAATAAGTTATTAGGATCAATGGCCCACATTTAAACAGATCAACAGCCTACATTTAAGTAGAGGACCAAGATCAAATGGAGCAAGATCAATGATAAAAATCCATGGTCCCAGTTTAAACATTGAGCATTTATGAGGATCAATGGCTGACATTTAAATGGAGGATCCTAATTAAGTGGAACATATATATTCAAAGTTTCAAAAAAGCCCTCAAGACAGTGAGAAGGTGATAAATGTCACAGTTGCAACTAAAGAACAATGAACAACCAATGGCGGTCTATCCATAGATCATGATCAAATAACCCATGTTCACATAGATGGAATAGATCTGATGGAGCGAGTTCAATTTTTAAAATTTAATCATTGGTACCCAACTTAAATCCTAGGCAAGTTTAGATGATCTATATTATGTGTTTTAATGTACACATCCGATTGAACGGAGCAAGAGAAATGAAATTTTTTCAAATGAAGCTCTGAGTTAACATGAGATTACCACACAATGAAATCACATGAGCTGATAGATGTAGAGCTTAGAAGGCCCATGGGATTTCCAAGTGGCATAACCTTGGGGCTTAGTACATATTAAAACCCAAGCACTAATTAGAGATCAACAAACTATGTTGATCCATGTGAATAGATCCAATGATGTGAATAAAATCTAACTTTTCAAAGATTTGGGAGCCAATAAAATATTGAGGATCAGGATGCCATGGTGAGCCCACATAGTCATAAGATGATAGAGTTAAAGATTTTATGGACTAGGTGATGCAAAGAGATGAACCAAAAAATAGTCTAAGGCATAGAACTTGTGATTTCATGCTCGTATATGCCATTAAATGACTGTTAAGACCCCCAAAATACCCTAAATAAATATAGAAGCATCAATGTGACCCTATATTCACTATAATTGAGCCATAAGGCTGAATAGTCATCTGTGAAAAAATAATTTGATCCAAGATGGAATTGCAGTCAACTGGTGAGCAACTTAATAAACTCACACCCATGGTAGACCGAAAAGATATTTCAAGGGAAAATATAGGGCTTTGTGTGATTTCATAAACAGATAATAAATAAGAACTAGAGATGATTTGACCCACAATTAGCCAATGGGTCCTAAAGTTGGATGAAATAAGAATGTTATTTTTACCAGCATTGTATAACAATTTGAAATAGGATATTCATTTGTATATACATGTGCAATTTGTAAGAGCACGTTGTCTATAAGTCAGTATATTAGAGAAAATCATTTGTTCCAAAATAGAATAAAAGGATACCTATCCTATACACTTATACAAATGTAATTGGATTAGGATTGACTGACATTATTCCTTGCATCTTATAAAAGGAGCAATGTCATTTGTAAAAATGGAGGGAGTTCTTAGAGCCAAATTAATTTTTAAACTTTGAGCAATTATTATAAGCAAGGAATTCTATAAATATTGTCTAGTATTTACTTATGTGAAGTGATATATGGTTTATCTCTCAGTTTTCTGGTTTCAATTTCAGATTTGAATGGTTTCTATGGATTTTTTATGTGTATCTTGAATGCAGAGTTGATAATTTATGATTATACTATATTAGTTGAAATTTCTTAGGCTTATTTCATTTGATGTACTTCTTTTGCATTTGGACTAACATTGTTTGCTTGCAGGATTGAATCTTTAAAGTAAGCCTAGTTCCTATTTGAATTATTTCATACCTTATTTTGAAGCTTACCTGACATATGTTTTTATTTGGTCTTAAGCTATTTCACCTCATACATTGGTTAAATGCATGTCTAGATGATATTAGAACTTTGTCATAATGTTTGTAACAAAGACTAGCAACATCTTTCTTTTTTCCCTGCCCTTATTTTTTCCTTTATTAAACTAGATCACCTTATTTTAATGGTCATTTTAAATATCCATCTTATATTATTTCTTGATCATAATTTATTGTTCTTAGCATAGTATACTGCATATTCTACATAGATCTACTATTTGGCCATAGTGGCTCCCAACCACCAACTAATATAAATATTATGAAATAGTCACTTATTCTACCTCTATTCCACCAAAATATAATATTATTATCACAACCTACTACTCATGCATTGGATTTTGAGGAATTTTAAAATGAGAAGTGTTTCTTAAACACTCTGGGCACCTGTGGTACACATTTAGGCATCAAAAGATCCTTGGAAGAATCTCGATATTTATCTTTGTTCACTGTTAAAAAAAGAAAAAAAATTATCATCTCTCTAATTTTTGACTTCTTGGATCAATGCACTCTATTTATGCTACTAAAAATTTAACTTGTGAAAAAATGACTAAATATGGGAACCATTGAAATATGCCTGGAAGGCTAACTTTGCACATCATATCTTTTACCTCGCTCACATGCATGTTCTCAAATTTGGATCATATGATCTCCTAAAATAGGAGAATATAACCATGTGAAAAAATACTCATAAAACCCTCAAATTTTTGAGATATAATTACATTAAAATTCCTTCTCAAAATCTTCTATCACAGAGCCAACTATACTTATAACTTCCATGTGAGGCCAACTTTGCTCTTGCATAACTTTTTTTACACTTAGTCACATGATCTAAAATTTAGTGGATAATATCATATCATATATGTTATTCCATCCATATATCAATTTTATCATGAAACCTTCACACTTTTGATATATGACATCAACAAACTACTTACTCAACTCTATTTGAACATAGAAAACATTATCAAAATGCCTAGGAGCCCAACTTTGTACTTGCATATCTTTTGACACACTTAGGAGAATGACCTAATATTTAGTGAATAATAACTATGGACTAGTTTTATCACAATAATATGACCAAATCCCCCTAACTCATCCACATGTGGTAATGGTGACATCATCAATTTGCCTAAGATTTTTTACCACTAGACCCAAAGTGTCTAGATGAAAACTATGGACAACCAGATGAATTCCACTTAATCACACAAGTAATTAAAGCATATAAAACATATTAGGTGCCTCATACAAATCCTAAATACTCCATACTCATCCCTAAACATCTATAACCATGCCAAAGTAGAAGATCAACCAAGCATACTTTAAGTTTATTAGAACAAGCACATTGCACACTTTGTCATTGTCACTTAGATTATCAAGTCACTTCATCCACTCACTTGGACACCTCCATGAAATCATCATGACATCACTATAAATTATCCAACAATCTCTCTCTTTGTCATTTATGTCAATGATCATCATATATAGCAATATATAACTCACCTTCTCTCTCTTCAAGCACTCCTATAACAGGAGCTTTCTCCCCTTTTGACACAATGGCAAAGTTGGCACAATATGATCCTAAGGACCTAAAAATATGACCAACATGAGAGTACCACCTTATAAAGATGATACAAACTCCCCTTTACCTTGATCTCACTTCTTCTTTCCTTGACAAAATTTCTCTTGTTCCATGCCAACACTCTCTTCAACCAAACACTACAATCAATGAAGAAAGAACACATAAAACCACTAGAATATGATGTAAATCACCAAGAATAATATGAGAGGGAATAATCTTAAGAACTCTAATAAATTGCATCTTTTGAGCATTTTTAGATCTCCACATACCATGAAGAACCACCACATATGCTAACTAGCCTTCTCTCTCAAGCTACCATAGGGACCACCAATAGAACTTCATACCACTCACAAAATAGGAAACATGCTCTCAATCAACCTAAAAACATCCATTTTAACCCTGTACTATATCTCCTTCACAAATCTCTAGAGAAATCTCATGAACTTTTTGTTCCCCCTTAACCAAAGGCCTTCTATTAATTCATAGAGAAAGAAATGAAACCCAAGCTTTATCTTAGATACTAAAAAGTAGATTTTGACAATGGTTTGGTCATAATATCTACAAGCTACTCTTTTGTAGGCACATGATCCAACTTGACACATTGATTAATCCCTTGATCTCTCAAGAAATTATATTTAATAGGAATGTGATTAGTTTTTGAGTGCATAATAGGATTCTTTGAGATACTAATTGCACTAATATTGTCACAATCAATAGGACAAGGTCCATTTTATCTTACCTTATAATCATCCAAAGTTTGTTTCATCCACATGACTTGTGTACAAAAAAAGGTATCTTCTATATAATCATCTTCTGCAGTTGATAGAGACACTGAGGCTTACTTCTTGCTTAGCCAAGACACCAAGCATTCTCCCATAAAGAAAACCCCACCACTGGTACTTCTCCTATCATCCACACATCCTACCCAATCAACATTAGTATATGATATCAAAGTGAATTCTTTACTCCTAGGATACCATAAACCATTATTTATGGTGCCTTTGAGATATCTCAAGATCCTTTTGACTGATTTCAAGTGAGATTGTCTAGGATCAACTTGAAACCTTCCTACAAGACCTATTGCTTGCATGATGTCGGGCCTATATGTAGTAGAGCACAAAATACTTCCAATCATGGATCTATACAAAGTTTGATCAACTTTTGGTGAGTCATCTAATTTACTTAAATTGTATCATGTGATCATTGGAATACCCATTGGCTTACAATCCATCAAGTCAAACTTACTTAGCATAGCCTTGATGTATCTAGATTGTGAAATGAATATCCCTAAATCAAGTTGATTAATATGTAATCTTAATAAGAAAGATAGTTCTCCCAAAATTGACATTTCAAACTTAGTTTTCATAGTATCTTCAAATTCTCTACTCATTTTATAATTGTCATATCCAAAAACTATGTCATCAACATATACAACTATCAATTGATGATTACCTTCTATATTAATGTATAAATTACTATCAGCTACCCCCCGTTTAAATCCTTAACTCAAAAGATACTTATCTAGCATGTCATACCAAGCTCTAGGAGCTTGTTTAAGACCATATAGAGCCTTCTTCATTTTTAAACATAAAATCTTGGTTACTTGAAATGAAGTATCCTTCAGGTAACTCAATGTAGACTTTTTCTTCTAAGTTGCCATTCAAGAATGTAAATTTCACATCCATTTGATATACCTTAAAACCTTTGAAACATGCATATTCCAAAAAGAGTATAATTGCTTCCATCCTTTCCATAAGAGCAAAAGTCTCATCAAAATATATTCCTTTAACCTGAGTATAACCTTTACACACTAGTATAGCCCTGTTCCTTGTGACTTCTCCTTTCTCATTAATCTTGTTTTTGAAAACCCATTTGGTACGTATCACATTTTTATATTTTGACCTAGGGATTAAGTCCCATGTTTCATTCCTTTCTATTTGATCACTTTCTTCATCCATTGCATCATTCCAACTTTTATCTTTTCTATATTTCATAAATGTTTTGGGTTTAATCATGGATAATAGAGCTGAGTCTTGTTGATTTTGATTGATCAACATTATCTTTCTAGTCTGCAACCTTGCACCAACATTTCCAATAATCCGAGAGATTGGATGATCTTTATGAATTCTTCTAGATGGAGCTTTAGAATCTTGTCTTTCTTATTCCTCTTCATCTTCATCATCTATTTGAATGGATGACTCATCATTATTTGCAATATAATTCTAAATTGAGTCACTTACCTATACTTTTGTCTTCGTGACTCTACTTGTCTCATCTACCCTTACATTTGAACTTTCAAAAATCTTGTGAAGTCTCTTTTTGAAGCACTATAGGTAGTATTGATACAAAAGTAACCTAAGATGATGCCCTCATCAGACCTTGATTTAAATTTACTAGGATTCTTTTCATTTCTTTTGATGAATCACTTGCTCCCAAACACTCTGAAATGTTTGACATTAACCTCTCTATTAGTTCATAACTCATAAGGAGTCTTATTACCATTTACTCTAATTTGACACATATTTAGGATGTAAATAGAAGTGTTGGCTACCTCTTCCCAATATCCATATGATAATTTTGCATATTAAAGCATGGTTTTACCCATCTCAACAATAGTCATATTCTTCCTTTCAACCACACCATTTGATGCAAGGGAATCTTAGGAATGCCCAAGATTTTCTGAATAATGTGTCTTGAAGTCATGGTTGTAAGTCAAATTTGAATTAGAATTCAAATTTAGTTTCCTGCCTTTTTATTAATTTGAATTTTCAAACTTGTAATAAAGGATTGAGATATGGCTAGGGGATCTAAAGGAAAATTGATGTTATGTAATTTTTTAGCAATAATGTAATATAACTTTATGGTCTTATGAAATGTCTTAAGATTGAATTGAGTCTTGTGTCTATTGGAAAGTGTGAGGTGGCAGTCACAATAGCCATCACCCTACGTGGGTCTTGAGGAGTGTAGAAGTGTTTCTTGATCAAGAAATGGTTATGAAGCATGTTTTAGAGTCTATTTCATAGTATAAATGATATATATATATATATATATATATATATATATATATATATATATATATATATATATATATATATATATATATATATATTATACCATAGGTAGAAGGACATGTGTGAATAAACAAGTCAAACATGAATGTGAAACAAGGTCTGCCAAAATAGTATTCTGTAAGCTTTGATGAAGGAATATACAGAACCTATTGAGGTCTTGGTTTTATTTCTATTACATGTGTTATGATTGATGAATTTAATGGAGAATGGTTATGTTTCCAAGTTTTTTTTCAAGCTAATTTAGGTTTGGTTGAAGTGATACTTTGAAGGTGTACAAGAAAGCAAAGACCCTATCAATGCATGAGAACACAAGCCCTTATTGGGATGATAAAGATTAATATAAGCAACTGTAAGTGTCTTGTGGATTATGAAATAATATAATAACTATGTTTCAATGTGTTAAAATGACATTAAAATATTTGTATAATTAATATTTGTGCTTAGATAGATGAAACAAAGATACCCTATTTTTTTAGTGGGAAAAGTTGTATGAACCCTATGTTGGTTTTGAGCTATCAAGGATTGAATGTCTCAGTATAATGCAAGAAGTAGTATTTATAATCTTTTCTAAATGTATATAAGGATTTAATGGATGCCATTATATACTATAGGATCCAAGAAATGTCAAAAGGATTCACTAATGATAATGTTCTTAAATGGACAAACTATGTTTTCCTATAGCAGGCTTATTATTTGACATCATGTATTTAATTTTAAGAAGAAGAAGTAACATGAAATTAAATTAAAATACATATGGAGTATCAAGGTAATTGATTTGGATGTTTTTTAAGGTTATTGATCTTCTTTTTGGCATTTTATTGAAATTTGCTCACTTTCTTAAAGTATAAACCTATTTACATTTAAATTCTTATCACAGTCAAGCATGTTTTGATCTGGTTAAGGTGTAAGATGGACTGAAAAATGTTTTATAGTGATTGGGAAGGTTTACCCAAGTATATATATATAAGACACAAACTTTATTTGGATCCTTGAATCATTTTTAAACGTTTACAAATGAATTTTTTTACCTCTTGGCTGAGACAGAGGCATGCAAACCCTAAAAGTAGGGTTTTGATGTTTACATGAGATTCCACTAGTGAAAGTCTAAAAAAATTTGTAGTTTGTTAGTTTTGAGGTACCTTGAATATATTTTAAGGGTTTTTAATGGGTGTCATATAGGTAAGTACAATTATACGGGATTGAGTGTCAAACATGAAACTTTAGACCTATTAGGCCTAAGCAGGGAATAAAAATAAGTTAGAAAAGTGGTTATATGAGAGATTTGAAGATTGAAATTTCATGAGAAGACCAAGATAAATATATTTTGTCCTAAATAGATATTATTTTCTTTTTTTATGACAATACAGATCTGTACAAAGCAAAATAGTCCATAAATAGGGCTAGTAGGACTATGTAAAAGGTATGCAAAGTCAGGGAAAAGAGAATGAATTTAGAATAAAGAAGTTTTTACATGGTGTAATGAGTTATAGAAGATAATAAAAGGTATATTTAAGGTTTCAAAAACATAAAATATTCCCTTGACCTCATAGGTCATTAAATGAAAGTTGTATCAAGGATCTATTGCATGGAAAATGTGTAATGAATGAACGGCAAAGGAAGAGTTTGATAAAGAAGTGTGTTATCTCTGCATCACCATTATATTTTATTGTTATATTAGTATAATATTATATTATTATCCCATGTTATTCACAAAAATAATAGAACTTATTAGACCAAAACTCACCTCCTCTATCTGATCTCACATACTTGATCTTTGAACCTTTATCATTTTCCACAGGTGCTTTAAATGCCACAAATTTTTCAAAATATTATAATTTTTCTTTAATAAATAATATCCAAGTCATCCTAGTAAAATCATCAATGATAATAATGAATTAACTATTACTTTGAATACTTTGTGTTCTCATAGGTCCACATAGATCAGTGTGAATCAACTCCAATGTTTCTGTAGTGGAGAATTCCTTAGTTTTGTATCTTCTCTTGGTTTGCTTCCCATGAAGACATGTATTTCAAAGAGAATGAGGAATATTATAAATCTTAGGCATATGCCTTACCAACCCCTTTGAACTAATTTTTATCATATTATCAAAATTTATATGTCCAAGCCTTCTATGCAAAAACCAATTTTCTTCCAATTGACTTATGAAGCAATCTTCCTTCTTGGATTCATGGAATACATACATGTTTTTATCTATTTTATGAAAATTTTCAATTAATTTTCTATATTTTTCCTTTCTTATTTCACATACATCATCATGAAAAGTTACAACATTTCCTTGCTTATACATTTGGCTCACACTTACAAGATTATGTTTCAAACCTTCTACATATAAGACATTCTCAATCCTAGTATGATCATTGTCAAAACTCATAGTACCTTTTTCAACTATGTTAGTATATTTGTTGTCACCAAATCTAACTACACTTGGGTTGGTCTTTTTGAGAGGGATAAACTTTCTATTATCTCATTTCATATGATTTAAGCATCCACTGTCTATGAACCATCTCTTGTTCTCATCTTCTTGAGTATGCAAAGTTGCTTGAACAAACAATGACTCTTCCTTTGCTAATGTGTTTGGATTTTTCTTTTTTTATTCTTTAGACTTGGGGTCCTTGAACCATTTGATAGTGTCATTGACTTGTATATCCTTTTTCCAAAAGTATTTGTTTTAGTTCTTGGCTATGTGACTTTTTTGGTTAAAGTTTTAACAAATAAAATCCCTTTTGCTCTCTAGAAAAAGAGCACAATCTTTATATCTATGATCAAATTGATTTTAATAAAATCAATACCCATTGAAGACATTGTTCATTTTTTACCCTCTTTTCTCTTGACTATTAACGCTTAATGGATTTTCATTATTGATCCTTTTGGTGGATCTAAAATCCTTTTTATCCTTAGATAAGAGCACATCTGAGTAATTCATAACTTTATTTTCACATTGTTTCATTATTTGATTAAGATCTTTATTTACCATTACCTACATATTATTGACTATTTCCTCTAGATTTTACACTTGTGTCTTTACACTCTTAACTTCTAATAAAGCACAATCTAGATTATCTTGAATACAAAAAATAACCTCTTTGTCAACCATTGTACTTTTGATCACCTTCAAGTGGTTAAACTTTGCATGAAGGACCACTCTGATACCAATTGTTAGAGGTAAAATAATTGAGAGGGGGGGGTGAATCAGTGAGCCTAGATATTTCAACTTAAGTTCCAATCCTTTCAAAATATTTATCAGTTAATACATACATTCATGAGGCATACACATCATTCATAGTAATGAATAAGAAAGACAATGCAAGATCAAGCACATAGCATATGACATATATGGGAAACCCTCTTGGTAATAAAACCCATTAGAAATTACAATTATACTACTATCCTATAATAATAATAATAATAACTAATTTAGACCAACTACAACTGATCAAGGAACTACCATACCTTATTTAGTGAGACTACAATCCCACAAAGTGTTGTCGTACCTATTTAGCTTAGCTGAAACAAAAATTAGACCTTTATCAATTTTTACCTTGAAAGGAGGATGTAACCTCCTTAGATGTTGAAGTGACACGATAACACCTATGAACACATGCACCTTTACACTGATGTATTCAACACCTGATGATGGACCTCTTCTTATCACTCTTCATGTTCCTCACACTCAATCTGTAAGATCACTATTCTACCAATAGAATTATGACCTATAGGTCATAAAAATAGTCCTCAATATATTATACTCTTCAAATCATCCACATGAAACTCTACCCGTCCTTCACTCCATAAAACACACACACAATCCTCTCGCAAATCTCTCCCAAGTTTCTCACTCCAAGTCTAGGAACCAACACATTTGGTTTCACTATTTATATAGTAAACATTATAATCACTACCTTAGTCGGACATTAGGAATGACTTAATCCTTAAGTCATATTCGTATAAATTCGTAGCTTAATATAATGTTTACAGTTCAACCATAGCATCTATGGGTCACCCTTAAGTAACTACACCTTTTAATAAGGCCCTTGTAGCTCTTATAGGTCTCATGTGAACCCATTCACTCCTTTAGTACTTCATCAAACAAAAAAAGAACACATGAACACTTAAAAAAGCATTGACCTAGTCCATATGACCTATAGGTCCTCCTTAAGTGCTAACAACCAACATATAACCCTTTTGCTTAAGCCAAATTTGCTCAAATAACATTCTATGCATACAGTCATGATGAACGAACACACAATCATCTTCTAAACCATTGTTCATAATGCATAAAATTGGTTAAAACTTAAAAATGAACACAAAGCATCCTCATGGAGTCTAAAACACTTCCCAATAGTTAATTCATGATGAAACATCAAAACAACATCCACATAATCTCAATTACTCTTCTCAGGTCACTTGCAAAAGTAGCATGAACACATAGTCAACTTTGAACATTCATAACTATGTCTATACACACTTTCAAATATTTAAATCTATATTTTTAGATGCACCTTAGATTTATCTACAATTTCACTTTTTACTACACTATCAAATTTTGGATGGATCAAAATTTATTTCCAAAATACAAATCACTAATATTTTCATTTGTAAATTCAAATATTCAAATGCCAACAGTCACAATTAAACCTCGAGCACCATGCTCGCAGCTAATGTTCTCACTACTCAGATCAATCTTACATTTTCAATCTTCTTATAACTTTAATTCATAGATTCCAATGCTCAATCATTAGACCTTAGTCACTTTGACCTCATCTCATACAATCTAAAAACTTTGACTCAATGTGCTTCATTGATCTCTATAGATTATTCAGGTCTTTAGTAATTCTAAAAAACTATCACTTTGACCTCTTGAATTTAATACACACCATTGATCTCAATTAGTGTGAACACTCGCTTGCCATAGATCCTTGGAATAAGCTCAATCTTTATATCTATTCAATGTTAAACAAAAACACTTATTCTCATCTTGTTGCTTACTGACTTGTTATAACAGTGTACTCCATTAATGTTTCTTGAACTTTAACTTATGCTAAAATGACTATGGGAACCATTGAAATCTTCCTGGAAGGCCAACTTTGCATAGTCATATCTTTTACCTTACTCACTTGCATTTTCTCAAATTTGGACCATATGATCTCCTCACATAGGAAAATCTAACCATGTGACAAAATAATCCTATAATCCTCACACATGCGATATATAATGACATTAAAATTCCTTCTCCAAATCTTTTTTCATAGAGCCAACTATGCTTATAACTTCCCTGTGAGGCCAACTTTGCTCTTGCATAACTTTCATTTTGCTTAATCACATGATCTAAAATTTAGTGCATAAGATATTCTCACATAGGGGATTACATCCATATATCAAGCTGATATTGAGACATTCACACATGTTAGATATGACATCACAAACTTCTTACTCGGCTCTATTTGAACATAGAAAACACTATCAAAATGCTTAGGAGCCTAACTTTGCAATTACATATCTTTTGACGCACTTAGGTGCATGACCCAAGATTTAAAATATAAGAACTAGGGACTAATTTGATCACAAAAATATGACCAACTCCCCTTGATTCATCCATATGTGGCAATGGTGATGTCATCAAACTTCCTACTTATAGTTTCTACCACTAGACCCAAAGTGTCTGCATGAAAAATATGGACAACTAGATGAATTCCACTTATGCACACAAGCACTAAAAGCATATTAATTATATTAAGGACCTATTTTACATCCTCAATACTCCATACTAATCCCTAAACATCTCTAACCATGCCAAATTAGAAGATCAACCAAGCATACTTCAAGCATATTAGACCAAACACATTGCACACTTTGTCATTGTCACTTAGACTATCAAGGCACTTCATCCACTCACTTGGACACCTCCATGACATCACTGATAAATCTCCAATAATGGGGAGATATTTGTATGTTTTACAATTAACTTCCAATAGTTTACAATGTTGGAAGGGTTGGGGATAACCTAGAATGGTTACTTCTATGACATCTTGTAATAATTTTAAACATTAGTGTAAATCAAAGGGTAAAACATTCATCAAATGTATCAATGGAAGTTAAGGAGTAAATTTTAAGGTAAATCAAGATCAATCACATGGATTAATGTTTCTTGTATTACAGGCCCCACCATGAAGGGAAGATAAATGGTACCCATAAACTACCGCTCATTATTATCATACACCTTGATTATGATTATGTTGGATTCTAATGTTCTTGAATATCATAAATATTTAATTAACCTAAATTTAAATAAATTAAAAGATTAACCATTTTTTATAACACCCTCTTTACCTTATATCTTTAAATAATGACTTATATATATAATGGGATATTATGAACATATTTAAAAGGGGAGAGATTAAAATAGTCAAACATGACTTGATTGTTAGTGGATAGATTTCCAATAACACTTGAAATATAGATAGATTGATGTCTTTTGGGACACTCAAATCTTGTAGGAATTTATACAAAAATTCCTTATATATAGGTGAAGGCTCGATGAGTTCTAAGATGGAAATCCTGGTAGGTGTCTTCTCAAGATGATCTATAATGTTGTACTTATGTTCAACATTGGATGATGATGCACTAGGAATGGTGATTTTTGCATGCCTTATGGTAATGGTGAAATCTTGTGCTTGTAGATTAATGACTGAAACATGGTTGTGTGCATAATCAACACAATTTACTATGGAGTCAAAAGGATGATTAGCTAGGTTTATATTACATTATTAGGTGGACTCTTGCTTTTGCTTACCATTACCTTGTTCATGTTTGGGGAATGGGTCTTTATATATCCACAATTTTTGGTTTTTTAAATATTTTGGATGGGGTGTTTTTGTTGGCTATGTCCCCACATTCAATAAAATCTTGGACATAGTTCTTGAGGTGCATACACCTATTTTTAGAGTGTCCCATTATCATATGGTAATCATAGTATTCATCATACTTGTACCAATTAGGTTTAAGAGTGTTGTCTTCAAAGGGTTTGGTGTTAGGCCAAATGATCATGTTAGCTTGGGCCAAATTTTGAAAAACCTATTTTTAAGAGTCACTTAATTGGGTGAACTTACATTTGTGGTTTTCTTGTCTTGGTTGACCGATGGGGACGGTAATGTTATTAATGGGTTGTGTATAAAACTATTGTTGTTTAGGTGGGTTTTGTATTTGTTTAATTTTATCACACCATCACTTACAACATTATCATCCTTGGTAAAAAAACTTGGATTTTTTAGTTTGTTTTGAAGAATTATTCTCAGGTTTAAATATCTTAATAACACCTCTAGTTATTAAATTTATTTCAATTTGAACCCCTTTTTCAATAATCTCATTAAAGGATATTGATAAAGTAGTTGTAAGTGATGTCCCAAGTCTGAGTTAAAGTTTTTAATAAATATTGCAACAAGTTCAGTTTTAGGAAAAGACCATGAAAAATGGCTTGATAATGCCTATCATATTTTTAAGAATGAAGAAAAGGTTTCACCATTGAGTTGCTTAATATTGTGTAGGTCAAGTCTTTTTTGACATTATATGAAAATCAATGAACAAACTTCTCAAATAGGTACCCAAAGGTGAAAATATACTCTTTGAGTAGTCATGAAAACCATTTGAGGGATTGACCTTTGATGCTTTTTAGAAATAGTATCAACAAGTACTTGTTATAAGCAACACCTACACATGCATGATATAAGTCTTTAAGGTATTCCCTAGGATTGTATTTTCCTTTGTATTTATCAAATTTGGGAAGTTTAAAATGTTTAGGGAAAGGTATTTCCTTGTTACTTAAATCATGTGGTCAAGAAAAAAATTATTCAAATCTATATTATTTTTATTGTGAAAAAGTGCCATCTTACAAGCCTTAAAATCTATATTTAATGTTTTGAAAATATTGAATAAAGTATGGTGATAATTGGTAGCTCATATTAATCCTTTTCAACTTTTATTATGTTATAAAATGTATGAATGGATGATTATATAAATATCTTATTTAGTTTATTTTTTCTTGCTTTAGAATTCTAAAATGAATAATATTTGAAAATATTAAACAATCATGATGTTTTTTTATGTTGTATGTGTGAGGACTTAAAAGATTTATTTGTGAAAAATAAAGTGCATCATGATATGGAAAATCATAATCACACTATAATGTAATACACAAAATAATCTGGACTTAACAAACACATAAACAATTGAAAATAGGACAAAATTATTAAGTTGTGCCACCCAAAGTGCATCATGATATGTGAAATCATAATAACACTATAATGTAATACACAAAATAATTTTGACCTAAAATACACAATAAAATATTAAAAATTAGGAAAAATCTGTAAGTTGTGCCATATAGAGTACATCATGACATGTGAAATCATAATAAATCTATATTGTAATACACAAAATAATTTTGAGCTATTTTTTTTTGAAAAATGAGACAAATTCAAACTGAAAAAAAAGATCATACATTTAAATAAGTAAAAGATAAAATAAAATAAATAAATGACAACAATATACACAAGAGTTAAGCAAATGGTGAACACAAAAGCAAAATTAAAACTTAAAGCAAATAATACCCAAAATAAATCAAATGACTATGCAAACATCCTAGGCTATGGTTAAGACCTTTGGTAGCGAATATCCATGACAATGTTTTAACTATCAATGAGGAAGTCCTAAGAGATCCAAATGGGTTTGGAAGTGAATGTGAAAAAGTGAATTCACATGTTGGATGCAAAAATAACAAAACCATGCTTGTGGGAATGGGATGATGGGGATGACGGTGTCCAAGATGACCCTAGAGACCCCATGTCTTTAAGTGTTACCTACGTAATCCACCTTAGAAAAAGTTTGTGTGGGGATATTAGGGTAGATGTAGTTCGCCTAATATGGGAAGTGATGAGAAAATGGGTTGATTGATGATTAGTTTATGTAGATGAATAGATGCATGATTTCCCTCCCAAGAAAATGAGAGAACGCACGATGGCACTTGGTTTGAAAGATAGCTATGATGATAAATATGGTCATGTTAAGTGTTGGTGTGTAGTTGGAATGTTGTTTAAAAGTGTTTATGGAAATAGATATGATATAATTGGTCATATATAATATGTTCCTGTAATATGAGTAAGGACGTAGTTGCACAAATATGAGGACTAAACCTTAAGCTAAAATACTATGAAATAAATGGTGATACAAGTGACAATGTGGGAAAATACAAGTGATAACTGTAATGAGATTCCCCAAGTAACTAGGGTGAATATAGAAAATATATTACTCATGGCACCATAAACCTAGTTTTCATCATGATACTTGCCCAAAGCGCTACTAAACTGGTTTTCACTTATAGACATATTATTTTTATTTTTTTTCTCATTTTTTGATTTTTTTGACATTTTTAAATTTTTTTGACACTTAAGATATAATCAATCAACCTTAGAATAATTTAGGCATATAATCTATTAAATCATATTATATTCAATAGGTTCATAAATATCATCTCTATCTTCTATATCCAACCTATAAGATCCATACCCATACTTATAAATAATGATATACGCGCCGAACCAATTGGGTTTAAATTTTCCTTGCTTCTCCCTCCCGACATTAGTATTTTATTGGTTTACTTCTAGAAAAAGATCTATAATTTTGAATTCCAAGGATTTAATCTATTTATTAGAGTTATGATGAATATTATTTTGGTAGGCTTGCAGATGGTTTAATTCATTGCAACACTTCTCATCTAGAAGGTCGAGTTCATTGAGGCATGAAATGCAGTATGATTTATCATCAATAATACTTTGTATGGATATGTGTAAAGATGTAATCTTAACTTATATAGGTATAATACACTTAACATTGCATATAAGTGAATATGGGGTTACCCCAATAGGTGTGTGGATGTTAGTGGGGTATACTTAAATGGATGAATAAAATTGTGTATGCTAGTCACAACCAACTTCATTGATAACTCATTTAAGGATTTTAAAAAATATATATTCATTACCTCCACGTGGACATTTATTTTTGGGTAATATGGAGTGGACCATTTTTGTTTGATATGGTAGGTAGTAAAAAGGGCCTTGGATTCTTTGTTCTTGAAGGACTTTCCATTATCAGAGATAATAGCGGATGGGATACCAA
Source organism: Torreya grandis (assembly GCA_037957365.1). Classification (NCBI taxonomy): domain Eukaryota; kingdom Viridiplantae; phylum Streptophyta; class Pinopsida; order Cupressales; family Taxaceae; genus Torreya; species Torreya grandis. The sequence goes on along the minus strand of JARHVA010000155.1, from coordinate 1,212,870 downwards.
AGTGAAAAACAATATGGTTCTATATAAACTTGGAAATCTATTTTATGGTGACATATGTTAATAGAATTGCTTCTACCCACTTGGTAAAATATTTGGTGGTGGTAATGATGTTTTTGTGGCCATCATATGAATTATGATTTATTTATCAAATGAGACCTAACCCCCATGTGGAGAATGGCCAAGGTGTTGTAATGGGTTGTAAAGTTTGTGGGGGTTGTGTATGATGTCACCATGGTTTTGACAAGGTATGTTTTTTTAACATAATCATAAGAGTAAGATTTTATTGTAGGTTAATAATCACCTACACATAAAATCATTTATCAAGGACTATGCTACTAGAGTGTGCACCACAATTTTTCTCGTGAACTTA